>RDRW01000223.1:0-92367 GCA_007896445.1 Puccinia hordei | reverse complement strand
TAAAAAATCTTACAAATACTATCAGGATTAATCCAGTTTTTTGTCCAGTCACAGTTTTACTGTGTATTCCCTGTTCATGTTCCCTGTTTCTTTCCCTGCCCTATTCTGTATTCCCAGTCCATATTTATGTCCTTCTGTTCAATCAAATGTTGTCTGACTGATAGGGATATATATTGAGTGCTTAAGTAGTGAGTGTCTTATGTATGAATCAAAAATCATTTAGTTGTTTGAGCTATACCCTTAAAAGATCACTCCAAGCTCCTTGGTCATTTCTCTTGTGTTCATCTGATCACAGGATGAATAGGAAGCTCAGAATTAAACAATTCATTTTACCCATCATAAATCATTAATAGAAATACTTAATTGAGGTAGGGAATCTGAATGATTCAATCATCAACAAACAATCAGGAGCAGAAGTAAAAAAGAGTAATGTAATATGATGAAGTAAGATAAGAAGAAATAACAAGAAGAAATAACTAGCCATGTATGATGTTTGCAAAGATTAGTGTTTCATACAGGTTGTGTTCACTTTGTTGCCGGTCTGGCATGCGATGGCCAAGCGGTGCTGGCTGGGAACCGCTCTCTGAACGATGTAGGCAGTCCGCTCAAGGTGGTTGCACTTGTGAGTCGCTTCTTTAGCACTCTAGACTGCGACATGAAGCCAGTCTAGGTTTTTAGTGCTCTGGACTATGCTATCAGGCGTTTCCCAGACAGGACCGCTTGGCCATGATCATGAGTGTTGGTGTAACTTGTCAATTAAATTATGGTAATATGTATTACTTGTAATTGTGGTTTCCACAAACCCAAAATGACCTCTGCCATGGATTCCTCGGAAAATAATTTCATCGGAAGGATGAGGGATTCGCATCTTTGTTCTTTCCGATGGGGTGCCAACAATCACCGGGGGACGGTGGAATTGACGACAGTTTCACCAATCTGGTGTCATCTGTCGTATCACCCCGCGGTGTATTTATTCATCTATTTAGGTAAACTTTTGATTGTTCTAAATCAGATAAGAATATATATTAGACCGAGAGGTGTGCTATTCTTCTTCTTTATTTTTATGTAAACTTCTTTTCTTTTTCTTCTTCTTTTCTTTTGAGATATTGTAGCTAATTTGACTAAACAGAATTTACAGGACGGAAAGGATTGGATTATAAAGTAACCTCTTGAAATGTTTGAACTCATGATTCAGAAGGATTGAAGTTAGTTATATGTATTGATTTTTGTATGTATATCCCAGAATGCTACGTGTCTATAAGTAGGGCCTATACCATAAAATTCAAGTTTTCAGAATTTTATGTGATCGACTCTCATTGGGATTAAACTTCATGAAAATAAATAAATATTTAAGTTCTGTCGAGGGTGAAAGTTTTAAAGAGGTTTAAGATTCAGCTCTCCGGGGGGTATGATCGGGGATATCTTAGGGGATGATGGATTTCTAAGGATGAGTCTTGTTTCTGATTTTAAATACTAACTACAATCCAAACATCCATCTCTTCTTCAGTCAACAGTCAATCGACCATGAAACTCAACCAAGAACCACAACATCGTTCGAAGAAAAGGAAAACGACGGTTGACTACCAACACCACTCCAACAGTTCAGCCCATCCATCCTCAACAGCCTCATCATCATCCTCAGTCTCATCCACTTCGGCTCAGCAAACATCTTATCATCAAACACTCAAACTACCTCCGACTCGAAACAGACTCAGAACTCCACTCAACAACTCGACCAGCAACTGTCAAAGTCCTATCAACACTACCACCCAACGCATGTCTCCCAAGAAAACTCGTACATCTCAATCGACTATGTGACCATCAACCCAACCTCATCCCATTCGACACACACAATCACCATCATCATCACCACCACCACCACCATCAGGTCATCAAGCCTCGTCCACTCTGTAATCCTCTCTCCACTAACAACAACAATAGCACTAGAACGAACAGGAAACGTAAACGGACGAGGACGACCACCCGGGCTAAAGTATCTTTGAACGAGGGGAAAGAGGATAAACAAGAAAATCAACCGACCAGTGAAAGCTCTCGTCAGCCTCAGGTCATGGTGCTCATCAATCATCAACACTCGCCTAGATTAACCCGTACGCTCACCCAGAGTGCTGACTCACACAGTACATCCTCTAGTCAAGAGCACCATCTCATACCCGAAGCGGCGGCCTACTACATTCATCAGGCCTCAAAAACTCAGCTCTTACGATTACGGAGAGATCAACTCATCCAGCTCATCGAGTTCGGCTGGGAAAAACGAGATAGATGTGAAGAGGAGGAAGAAACTGATCATAAGAATAAGGATTCTCTCGCTGGCTTCATAATCGATGCCGTCAGTCTTTTCTCCCTCTTCTCCCTTCAGTTCTGCCCCCACTCTCTCCAAATTCTCGCTATCCATTTACACACCAAAAACGAAAAGAAAGCACCACACGCACGCCCCTCTTCCAGTTGTCATTTAAATAGTATATCTCAGACCCCTTCCCAGAGCTTGCGCACTGCTCACTAACACCACATAATAGACTCTTGCCATTCTCATATCTTGACGCAATACAAGAGTGTTCCGGCCCAATCAAAAAGTCAAATCGTGTATTTTTGTTTGCCATCACCTCTGCTCTCTTATTCATCTTTGCTGACGTTCACAAACCACTTTCAACAACACGTCAACTCATATTAAGCGAACCAATCTGAGTAAAAAAACAGTCGCTTTTCCTCCGCAATCCCAACCATCTTCCACGACTATACATGCCGAGCAAAACTCAAACACGAATGACTTCCGAGAGCAGACATCCTCTCAACCGTGGCCAGTGACACGATTACCGACACGAGTCAAGAGCTTGATGGATCACACCAAGCAGATGAATGTCAGTCGAGGAACACGTCAGAATGAAACGATTGTGCGGTCGCGTTCGCAGCAGCGCAAGCCAACGACTGAGGCCGAGTCAGCTCCGGCGACCACTCGGAAGACGCGCAGTGCGACCCAGGCGACTAGTCAATCTGTGATTCACAGTAGTAGTAGTTGGTGCAGTAGCTCAAACTCGGAACGGCCGGTCGACAAACCTGCGACCACTCGGACCCCACGACGCCATTCGAGCCGACGTAAGGCGGTAAAATTTGTGGGTCATCGCTCCGGTGGACCCACGCCCATTGCATACCGCACTCGCCGCTCTTCCAATCATCGCTCGGCTACCCGCCCCTTGGTTTCTTCTAAATCTCGCAGTGGCCGTGGTGCGACCACTCCTATCAACAGAACACCCACTCATCACGAGATGTTGACACCGACTAGAAGCACTCGTAAGCTCAGGAACGGTAAGGTGATCCCATTGAAAAAGATGATATCCGAGCGGACGGAAGACGATCTTTCGCTTCAAGCCAATGGAACGACTACCATCGGTGATGACGACGATGATGATGAACAAGCGCAAAGCGATGATGATGATGGTTGTGTTGAAGATGGAAGTGATGAAGAACAGCAAGATGAAGCTTCAAATCAAGAAGAAGATCAAGAAGATAGTCAGATCGAGTCTGAAAGTGACATTGACATCCGTAGCGTCCAGTCGGATCCAAGTCAAGCAACCGATTCAGATGAGGACGCCTTTGACATCGCGGAAGACAAAAATGATGAGATTCAGATAGATTCAGATGGTGAAGCAGAAGAAGGTAAGTTTACTCGAGATTTTACATGTCTATCACGAGACAATATTGATGGTATGATGATGATTTGTAGACGAAACACTGGTCGATCTCAGCCAAGCGACTTCGAAAGGCCTCCTGCGGCTTAAACGCGATAATCTAGTGAAGCTGTGTGAGGAGAGAGAGCTCGAGGCTGAAGGGACAAAGAAAGATTTGGTCCAGAGCCTGCTCGCCTGGCGAGACACCAATGAAGCCGTGTCGCCTAGTTCGGACATCTCTGTGCATACACTCTCAGACAGCGCGACACCGGAGGCAGAGGAGGGCTCGACATCAACAGTCAATTCGCGGGTGTTCTCATCAGCCAAAGTGGGCGACGGAACGTGCTCTAGACCGATCGTGCTCGACTCGATAATTAACGAGCAGAAACCTTTTGCCTCCAAGCAGGCGAGGAACAGTCCACAAGGCTCCAAGAAGAGTGGGCTGCAAAAGAAGGATGATATTGGGGAGCTCCTGGACCTAGAAAGCTTAAACTTACAGGACAAGGAGATCCAGCCGGACCAGCTCAAGAAGTTCGAGATGATCGGCGCGGGCGGATTCAAGGATGTGTATCGAGGGATCTACAAAAAGGTTGCAGTGGCGATCGCCGAGATTCGGGGCCATTTGACGGAGATGGACCTCAAGGAGCTCCGCATCCTACGCGACTTACGACACGAGAACATCGTCCGCTTCATCGGCGTCTGCCTCCCCACCGAGCCCATCCTTTCCTCCTCCCTGGCATCTGGGATGATGGCAAGCTCTGGCTCGAAGAAACTGCCGCCCGCAGAAGACAAGAGTCGTCCCCGCCTGCCCCCCATTATGGTCGTGACTGAGATCTGTACTAACGGAGACCTCTTCGACTATATTCGAAAAACTCCTAACCCCGGCTTCCTCAAGATATGCCAGATCTTTAGGGATATCTGTCGCGGATTGGATTACTTACATTCTCATTCTCCGACGATCATCCATCGCGATTTGAAGTCTTCGAACGTTCTGATCACCAGTAAAGGGGTCGCCAAGTTGAACGACTTTGTCAGTCTCTTACTCTACCCAAGCCCCAGCTTTGTTGTTTCCCTCATTAATGATTGGAGGTGATTTATTTTGTAGGGCTTGGCTCGCATCAAAAATTCTACCCGGTCGATGGTTAAATCCCTAGTAGGCACAGTGAATTGGCAAGCACCTGAACTATGGGTAGCCCATCCGCGTTACGTATGTATTCTCCTTCTATTGTATACACCCCGATCAATCGATCATCTCGTTGAGCGGTATATACCTTTTTGGGGTTCGGTTTGGTCGATGATCGTAGAATGAGAAGGTCGATGTATATTCCGCTGGGCTTGTTCTTTGGGAAATGTTACAATGGCACCAACCGGTAAAACGGTATCCATTCGAAGGCCAAAGTCAGTCTCTGCTCCCCTCCACCCAAATCAATCTTATGGACTTGTATCTATATCTGATTGATAATTAACGGGGCGAATGAACATGAATTTCATAGATGAACACGGGATATACCAAGACGTAGGACATAGACAACTCCGTCCAGCTACCGCCGGGATGAGGAGACAATGGGGAGACGAGATCTTGAACTTCGTTGAAAAACTTTGGGCTCAAAATCCGAACGATCGGCCTCGAATGGATGCCGTACTCATCGAACTTGATGCTATTGTCTCCAACTTTAAAGATAAATCAGCAAGTAATTAGTTTCTAATATTTCCTTCTTCGAGAAGTAGACAAGATAGAGGCCAGGGGTTTCATTTTTTTTTCTTTTAATTTGTGTATTTCGCTTTTATTACATATCCTGGAGTTTTTCTTTTTTTTCTAATTCTGTTTCCGCTCATCCCTCCTCTCCTTCGTCTTTGATTTGATTTATTTATTGCTTGGGAGGGAGGGGTTTGGTTTTTTTGGTTTAGTTGTCAACTTTGATGAAGTGAGCTTCAAAAAATCTATATGTTCCAACTATATGCTACCTTTCTATCAATCATCAGCATCATCAAGCCATGTAATTATTTCATCATCATCATCGTCATTGTCTTCATCACCACTACCGACATAATCCCTTTACTTCCTCCTTAAAAAATTGTGATTTCTGCTCCTTGATCTCTCGTCTCCTGCTTGTTTTGGATCCTCTCCCCTCCACCTCATTCTCTCTCTCCGCTTCCCCTCCTCATCTGCAAAAACCAAACGAAGTTAAATTAAATACGATCAATAGATTAATAATAAAGACGTGCAAAAAAATCTCCTCACCGATATTTCCTGTATCCTTAGACATATATATACAACATCTAGAATACATGTACACAGTATCATCATTGAAAAGACTTGTTCTCTGTTGGCCCCCCTTTACATACGGAGGCGACCGAAGTTTGCCCGCCAACGATGTGGAGGACTTGCCTTAAGCCTAAAAACTGATTCCCATGGAGTGGTAAGCACTGGCCGCATTTCGCCTCCCCCTCCAAAGGGATTTGTTTAGGTAGTACAAAAGCCGTGCGTCAGCTGACTCGTCCGCCATAGCACTGAACCGAATGTTCCTGTCGGGCGCCACCGGATGATTTTTTGTCGGTCTCGCAGCATGAGATACTTGGAAACTGGAGCTTCAACATTCCTGTACTTCTGTAACGGTATCTTGGAATCTGGCCTCAGACTGTGACTCGTTTTGTGGCCGTCAAATCGGCTCACTGTAACTGCCTTATTGGTCCTCGCTTTCGGTGGCACAGCAGGTCCACAGTATGAAACAGTGTTGGGATTGACTCGCCAAAGCGGCTTGTCATCAGATTTCGACATCACCTCGAACTGATCTACTGAGAAAATCCAGTGCTAGCCATCAACCCGATTAATAGAAAGACGGCGATGATGAACAATCGTTACCTGTTCATCTTTTGTGGGATGTCTCTGGCCTCTCATGCAATGCATGACTTCTTTAATGACTGTACTAGTCATCTAGCCAGCCAGAAAAACAAAGACCGGCCGTCAGATGGAAGCACTTCTACTACCCTCTCATTAGCCTGCTCGAGTGCGCAAACACTGGGTTTTGGTGCTGAAATGCGCCAAAATTCAGATCATCTTAGATTCCCAGCTTGTCGTGGCCATGGCCACATCAGTGTTGGCATCACCTCAGAGGAACAGAAAAACGTTGACCACGAGTTGCGACTTGGTCCGTGTTTTCCTCGATAAAGAAGTTTATTTATTTATTTTTTGTTCCAGAAATTGGACCTCACTGACCCCATCCACGGCCTGGATTTGTTTCTATCTTCTCCAGGTGCTTCGGAAAATTCAAGATTGATTCTTGGATCTTCTAATACCTATAGAAGCTCGGATCGTCATCTCCCACTTCAAATTTCCGCCATGAAAACAAGAACAGCCCAAGTCCTTTCCGAACCCTCCGGAACTGAACCCACACCCCACAGGCTTGAACAAACGATGGACCTGTTGAGCAAAGTGGGGACATCTTCATACTCGGGACCCACTAGTTCAATCGGCCAGGAATGTGAACATGATATTGTACTTTCTTCCTCTAGTCAGACTCAAGGACAGGCTAGATTAAAAAGACCTGTGAACTTGATTGAGACATCCTACCCCTCTACCTCTCATGTAAATAGTGGTCCACTAAACAAGAAGGTAAAGCTTCCCAAGTCCTTGTTGGCACCTAGTCAAAGCCCTTACATTCCGCATCAACCTGAAACTGTGCAGATTCTGAATCCGGGATTCACATCCATGGAAAACTCATCAAATAAAAAAAGATTAACCTACAAGGAAAAGAATTGCCTTCAGGAAGATATGATTTCACCAACTGGGACATCACAAGACAAGGATACCAAACAAAACACTTGTGAGGTTTCAGATGATGAACATTTTAGATTAAAGAATCGTTTTGATGTTGAACAAACCATTGATACTCTTGATTTTGATGAGAGTACAATTGCAGTTGAAGAAGAAGATCCAGTCAGAAGGAAAAAATTCATAGAATTCTTGAAATCTATACAATCAGGTATAGATGGAAGAATTATGTTGGGAAACACAAATGCTCAAACAGCTCTTGATGATTTTTATGCAATTTTTAGCTATCCTAGATCTTCACAATCTTATAAGGGACAATCCAGAGAATTAATTAAGGAAAATCTCATTCAGCTACAGTCTAATCAAGAGCAATGGTTCAGATTTTGGCAAAGAAGGTCCGGAATCAATTTGGAATATCAGATAAGAACAATTATGCCTAATTGCCATCAAAATGACAGGAACTTGTTTCAATTTTTTATGTTTCATGTTGACATGATAGATACCATAATTCCTTCTAATGAAATAGATCTACCTCCTATGGAACATAAAAGAACTTTGTTTCTACATGCAATCAGAACATTTCAAGAATTCAGAGATACTTCACCAATGTACCAAGTGAAAACAACCAAAAATGATAAAGCATTCAACACAGATGCCCCTTCTTGGATATGGCGTTTCACTTATTATTGGATATTGCAATCAGGAAGAGATGATTTGAAAAAACTGGCTTTAATTACACCTGGTCATCCAAATCTTAAGTTCACAGTCTTTTTTAATTCAATCTTTAAATTCTCTGCTAGTAATTTAAATAGAAAAATGAAACTATTTCCTTCCTTTTATCGACATTCCAAGTTTGTTTTGACACCTAGTCAAAACCCTTACATTCTTCATCAACCTGAAACTGCATATATTCTGAATCCGGGATTCACATCCATGGAAAACTCATCAAATAACAAAAGATTAAGAAACAAGGGTAAGAATTGCCTTCAGGAGGATATGATTTCACAAACTGGGACATCACAAGCAAAGGATACCCAACAAAAAACATTTGAGGTTTCAAATGATAACAACTTTAGATTGAAGAATCTTTTTGATGTTGAACAAACCATAGATACTCTTGATTTTAATGAGAGTACAATTGTAGTTAACGAAGAAGATCCTGTCAAAAGGGAAAAGGTCAAAGAAGTCTTAAAATCCATACAATCAGGTCTAGATGGAAGAATTATGTTGGGAAACACAAATGCTCAAGGGGCTCTAGACAATTTCTATTCAATTGTTAGCCATCATAGACCTTCAGGTTTTAAGAAGGGAAACTCTAGGAATGTAATCAGGAAAAATCTCACTGATCTACATTTTCATCAAGAGCAATGGTTCAGATTTTGGAAAAGAAGGTCTGGAATTGATTTGGAAGATCAGATAAGAACAATTATGCCTAATTGCCATTACAATGACATGAAATTATTTCAATATTTTATATTTCATGTTGACATGATAGATACCATAATTCCTCCTAATGGAATAGATATACCTTCTATGAACCATAAAAGAACTTTGTTTCTAGATGCAATCAAAACATTTCAAGAATTCAGAGATTCTTCACAAATTTACAATGTGAAAATAATCAGGAATAATTCAGTATTCAAGGGGGCTGCCCCTGCTTGGATATGGCATTTCACCCATAATTGGATAGTGAAATCCGGAAGAGAAGATTTGAAAAAACTGGCTTTCATTCCACCTGGTAATGCAAATATTAAGTTCACAGTCTTCTTTAATTCAATCTTTAAATACTCTGCTGGTACTTTAAACAAGAAACTTGGCCAATTTCCTTTCTGTTATCCACATGATTTTTATAAAATTTCTTGAAATTGACTCAAGAATGATTTGTTATGTTTTCTGGGAATATATCTCAGAAACTTTTATATTTTGAAAAAAGAAACCCCAATTGATTTCTTCTTTTGTCAAAGATGAAAAGAAAAAAAACCCTTGTTTGATGTTTGTGATTCAATCTGTTTTCTTGATTCTAAAAAAATCACACTGAAACAACACAGCACATTTCATTAGGTTCAGGGCCTTTACCAATCTAAAAATTACCAACATTTCAGATTAATTTTTTAAGCTCAAATTTAGGATGGCAAATCATTCATGACATACAAAACTTTTCTCCATGAATATAGCTTTAATTCTGACGCTACCTTCAGATTTCTTGAAATTATCAAATTTACCTAAATGTTTGAAAACAATTGCATCTGTGGCCCTTGATTTGTTACTATTTTGAGGCTTCAATTAATCCTGTGATGTTAAAAATAATGAGTGATACCATTGATTTCAATTTAGAATAAAAAATATTTGAGTAATTTCAGGCTGGGTTATCTTGTTTTCTGGCTGTCCACACATCATAGCCAACCCCAGAGTGATGTTTAGGTGAAGTTTAGATATTAGGGTTTATCAAATATTACTGTCAGCTTTGTGCATGAACCTCTGGATTAATTTCTATAACAAAGCCAGGTAATATCACTGGGCTGAAAAGTTGTCTGTCACACTGCAACTAATGGTCTCAGCTCACTATGGCCCAATAATTACCATATCTATTGATCTTCAGATGCTGATCCCCCAGCTTCAATAACATTTCAACTTCTAATCACATGACACCCAACCAAGGTGGAAATTTAACCTAATCCTTTACAATTACTCAAATAATCCAAGCCAACACTATGAAGGGGGTTGATAAACCCACTCCCCTGGGTGCACGCCCACGCTGTGAGAACTCCTGTTAGGACGGGGGAAATAGCAGTTATAGTATTTCAGGTATGTATGAATCTATTACAACTGTTAAGGGTGGTTTGAAAGACCTGCCTGTTATGGTCTGATCTGGGGAGAGGAAGGCAATGGGGTTCTGGGGGTTCTGGGGTTTGGGATCCTATAATGTAGATTGCAGGATGAGGAAGGGATGTGGATCCTCGTCCTGGTAGACTATATAGTGGCCTATCTGTGACATGTACGTGATAGACTATTTACATGCGGTGCGGGCTTTGGTGCGGGCGGGCCTGCGATATGGCTCATGACATTATCCCCCCTTTAATGAATACTCCTCCACTCGTTTTCCAATAGAAATGATAAAACCGAAAAAAATTCCACCTCTTATCAATCCCATCCCTCACTTCCTTCTCCGCGTCCGCCGATGAGTAGTTGTTGCGTCCGGAAATCTTGAGTTGAATTCCGCTACTAATTCCCCGCAATTTTTCAAGTTTTCCGTCGGTTCCCATGAGTTCTCTTCCGTTCCGAATCCCTTCCAGCTTACCAGGTATTGGGTCTTCCCGTTTCGCCTTCTACCGTCCAGTACCTCTTCGACTTCCCACTCGTCCCCGCCGTCCGTTGTAATTGGTTCCGGGTCCTCCTTCCGTCGTTCCGTAATTTCGTCGGGTCTGTGTTTGCGGAGTATTGACACGTGAAATACTGGGTGTACCCCCCGCATAGACATTGGGAGTGTTAGCTTATACGCGGATTTTGAGATTCTATTACAGATAGAGAAAGGTCCCAGCCATCTGTGATCTAATTTTGGGCTAGGGCGGGTTGTCGAGATGTTGCGTCCGTCCAGCCATACTTCGTCTCCTACCTCCCATTCCGGTGTTCCCCTTGTCTTCCTGTCGAATTGGTCCTTCATTGTTTCTTGTGCCTCCTCCAAACAGTGCTTGAGTTCCCCTTGGATTTCCGCAAGTCGGCGGAGTCGGTCTTCTACTGCGGGGATGCATTGTTCCGATGAGGGGGTTCCGCTGTATGCCGGGTTGAATCCGTAGTTGGCCTTGAATGGGGAAACTCCTGTCGACGTGTGGTCGTTATTGTTGTGAGCAAATTCGGCCATCGGGAGGAGCGGGGCCCAGTCGTCCTGTCGATAGCAAACAAAGTGCCGCAGGTATTGCTCGACTGCTTTGTTGGCTATTTCGGATTGTCCGTCTGTTCTCGGGTGGTACGCTGTGGATGGCTGTAGTCTAATACCCATACGCGAGCTCAATTCACGTGTGATTTGGGATATGAAAATACTTCCTCGGTCCGAGACAATTGTCTTGGGGGTTCCGTGGAGTTTCCATACATGTTCCGCCATCAGTTCCGCTAGTTGTTCCGCATTCATGGTTTTCTTGCATGGGATGAAGTGGGCCATCTTGGTCAGTCGGTCTACTACTGTTAGTATGCTGTCACTCAAGCGGGATTCAGGGAGATCAGTGATCAAATCATAGCTAATGTCTGTCCATGGGCCTGCGGGGATCGGGAGGGGTTCCAATGTTCCAAACGGCCGTTGGGTGCTAGATTTGACTCTTTGGCATGAATCACAGCCGTCTACGTACTGGTTAATAAACCTCTTCATTCCGTTCCACACAAAACTTCTTCGTACCAATGCTAATGTGCGGGATCTGCCTGGGTGTCCTGCGGACTTGGTGTCATGTCGGCTTTTGAGGATTATCGTCCGCAATGCCGAGTCCGCTGGTACTACTATCCGTCCCTTGTCATAGAGTACCCCGTCGGCTTCTGCATACCTGTTGTGGTCCCCTGTTGGTTTCTGTAACAACTTAATCCACGCAGTCAATTTTGGGTCAAGCGGGGTCAGTTCTCTAATCCTGGCAATGATCTCAGCGTCAGATAATGATAGATCGTCCGTTCCCGTGTCTTCCAAATCAGTCCCCATCACGTCGACCTCAAACCAATGTTCCCCGTCTTCCATCTCGATCGATTCTTCCAAAAACCAGCTGTCCAATTCCGCACCTTCCGCAACCTCTCCGAACGTCCGCTCCGTGATGTTACCTGGTTTCAAAAGTTGACCAAAAGTCAGCTTTTCTCCTGGTGCGGGGGCGAGGTCCGGTCTGCGGGATAGGGCGTCTGGTTTCATCGATTGGCGTCCTGGTCGGAATATGATCTCAAAGTCGAAACATCCCATGGTTTCTGCCCATCTTGCCTGTCTTCTGGTGAGCTGCTTGGTCGTCATAAAGCTTTCCAAGTTACGGTGATCGGTGTACACGATTGCCGTCAGTCGGTGCGGGTTCCCTTCCAGGTATTGCCGCCATTCTTTGAAGGCAGCCACAATAGCAAGCAACTCTTTGTCGAAAATTTCATAGTTGCGTTCCGCCTGTACTAGCGATCGGGACAGGTAAGCTACGGGGTGAAGTTCCTCATCCTTGGTGCAGACCTGCGACAACACTGCGCCAAGCGCGAAGTCGGAGCAATCACATTCGAGGACAAACGGTTTGTACGGGTCTGCAATTTTCAGGATCGGAGCGGATGTGAAGGCGGATTTGAGGGATTCAAATGCGGAGTTGCACTTGGCGTCCCACACGAATGGGGTTTCTACTCTTGTCAGGTTATGGAGTGGTCTAGTCTTTCCTGAGAAGTGGTCGATGAATCGTCGGTAAAAATTGGCGAATCCGATGAACCGCTGGAGTTCGGTGACGTTCTTTGGTGCGGGCCAGTCGGTTACTGCTTGTACTTTTGCGGGGTCCATTCTAATCCGATTGCATGATATCAACAGTCCGAGGTATTCTACTTCTGGCCTCGAAAACTCGCACTTTTCGGGTTTCAACCACAATTGGTGTTTGCTCAATGTGTCCAGGATACTGTCCACCGCTTCCGCATGGTCCGACCCTTTCCGCGTGTAGATCATAATGTCATCTAGGTAGGCAGCGGCGTCTTTCCCAATTCGTCCGAGGAGGATGTCTTGCATGAAGTATTGGAAGTATCCTGGCGCTCCCGTGGGACCGAAGGGCATGGTAAGCGGGGCAAATTGACCTGCCCTGCAGATGAAAGCCAGCTTATCTTCGTCGCCTTCCGCAACTCTGAGGTTTCCATATGCGTTGCGGAGGTCAAGCTTCGTGAATGTGTCCGCATCCAAAAGGCTGTCAACCAGGTCCATCGTCAGTGGGAGCGGGTACTTGTTCTTCACCGTTACCGCGTTCAGTCTCCTGTAGTCAAAACAGGGCCGTAGATTTCCGTCTTTCTTCCCGGTGAAAAGTACTGGTGCCGCCCACGGGGATGTGGTCCTCCGGATAGTCCCGCTGGTCAGTCCTTCGTCAATCATAATATCGAGTGCCTGATTCTCTGCTGGGGATAGCGGGATGATTCTTCCGGCCTGTGGGGTGGCTCCTGGGATCAGATTTACGCGGAAGTCATACTTTCTTCGCGGGGGAAGTCGCATGGCGCTTGATTTCCGGAACATGTCAAGGTGTTGGTGGTAGTACCGCGGTACTAGTTCTTCCGCGGTCCGCTCCGCAGTCGTGGCTTTCCATTTTGCTGCCAATCGGGCCGATGTCGACCACGATGTTTTGGCCGTGCTGATCACTGCAGGGGTATGTCCTAGGGGGGAAAGAGGCTTGCCAGCTGTTTCGGGATTTAAAAGCGGGGGAGATCTATCAGACTCACATTGCGGGGGTGTTATTGTGCTAACAGCACACACCCCCTCGTCACTAATCCTAGCTTTCCCCATGGGCCTATAGACCGTATGCGGGGATGTTGGCGGAGAGGACGATACTGCCTTGGCAGTAGCAATAATTTCATCGGGTACCTGGTCAGAGTGTCGAGTATTGGGGTTCCTGGCGGGGCTTGCGAGTCTATCTACAAGGCGTACAAGCTTGCCAGCTGTCTCGGGCAGTAAAGTATGGGGTGGGGGGTTGTCAAACTCACATTGCGGGGGTGTTATTGTGCTGTAAGCACACACCCCCTCGTCACTAATCCTAGCTTTCCCCATGGGCCTTTCGACCTTCTGCGGGGATGTTGGCGGATAGGACAATACTGCTTCGGCAGTAGCAATGGTTTTGTCGGGTACGGTTTCATCGGTTACGTGGACGGGGTGTTGGGTCTCGGGGTTCCATACGGGGTTCGGAGGGCTATCTACAGGGTGTACAAGCTTGCCAGCCGTTTCAGGAAACATGGAAGGGTTTGGGATATCGGACTCACATTGCGGGGGCGTAATCGTGTTCAAAACACACACCCCCTCGTCAATTTTCCTAGCTTTCCCCAACTCTCCAGTTGGGGTGTTTTTCGGAATAGACGAAACCGCCGAAGCGGTCGCAATGTCGGGGGTCCATAGGGTACGGTTTGTCCAATCAATTCGGTGTCCGTATCGGCGGATCCAGGGCATCCCTAGGATCCCATCGTACGAGTCTTTCAGTCGTGTGATGATGAATCGGGACGGGCGGGGTTCGTTGTTCAAGGTGAGGTCAATCTCATGGGTTGCTCTGCTTGCGGACCCGTCAAATCCAAAGACGGTCCGTCCCGAGGCCGAAGCGGCCTCAAGCAGTCCCCATCGGGATGCATACGATTCACTCAGAACGTCGTGGGTCGCTCCGGAGTCTATGAGAAATGATAGGGGAGGATAGGGGTTTTGGGGCGTGTCTCTGGGAGTTGTGATGGTGCATGAAAGGAAACATCGGGGATCAATTTCATTTACATGTAATGTCTGACTAGCACCAATACTACATGACAACTCCGCTACGCTCGGGAAGGGCACAACCTTCATTCCTGAGCGTCTCCATTTTTTGACTTGTCGGCCCGCCCCTTGCCCGCCTTATCCGTCTGTCCTTCCGCTTTAAGCGTCGCCAATCCGTCGGCCAGCTGTCGGATCTGGTCCTCAAGTGCTGAGACTGATGCGGGTGTCCGTCCTTTCTCCTTCTTGTTCGGGCACTCTCGGGATATGTGTCCCCTTGTCCCGCAGCGGAAGCAAAGTCCCTCTCGCATCATGCGGGACTTCTCGTTGTCGGACAGTCGGCCGTTGATTGCCGATGTGTCCATGGCGTCGGGATCCGGTTGGGTCTTCGCAAATCCAGCGGTCGTCTCTGCTCCGTGCATTTCGGAGTCGAGCTCCATCGCTAAACTCGCTGCCTCGTTGACGGTGGCGAAGGTGGTGCGGGCCAATACTAGTGCCGTCCGGATGTCCCGTTTTAATCCCTGTTGGTATTGGCTGATGAGGGTCGGGACCTCCCATCCGGTGGCGGTGGCGTGGGTGAGGAATGCGTGGGTGTAGTCGGCCACTGTCTTTGTCTGTCGTAGTGCTCGTAGCGCTCGTTCCGCCTTTCCTTTCTTTTCGGAGTCAAAATACATCGCTCCAAAGTCCTTCGTCCACCCGGCGTACGAAAATTCCGCTCCTTCTGTGACTAGGTCTATGTATGGAGCGGACCATACGGCGGCGGGTCCGGTAAGGTAGGACGCAGCAAACAGTAGCTTAGTCCGGTCATCCGGGAACATGGCGCTGTTGACCGACGTATAAATCGCCACTTGGCGGGCGAACGTTTCCGCCTTCGTTCCGCGTTCGCCATCGAACTTATCGGGACATGCGATCTTTGGTCCGCGGGTCGGGGTGGTGGTGGTTGGTTGGGATTGTTGGTCCCGTTGTGTTTCGGCCGCTCTTCGGCGGGATCGTTCGTTTTCTCTAGCTTGAGTCATGTCCTCAAGCTGTCGTCGTAGTTGTCCTACTTCATCCATCTTTTGGGTGCGGGTGATGTCGGAGTCGTTTGATTCGGTTTCTGTTTGTCGGGTTCGTTCAGGTTTCTGGGTGTCGGTTTCTTGCCTTTGTCTCCGTAGTGTTAGATCCTGCAATATGTTATGGTCTGATCTGGGGAGAGGAAGGCAATGGGGTTCTGGGGGTTCTGGGGTTCGGGATCCTATAATGTAGATTGCAGGATGAGGAAGGGATGTGGATCCTCGTCCTGGTAGACTATATAGTGGCCTATCTGTGACATGTACGTGATAGACTATTTACATGCGGTGCGGGCTTTGGTGCGGGCGGGCCTGCGATATGGCTCATGACACTGCCCCTCTATTTACTACAAGAGTTAACGCAACAATTTTGGGCATTGATAAATGCACGCCGATGGGCGCACGCCCACGCCCATCGCACGCCGATAAAAAACAAGGCGTGTGCCCCGCACGCCTTTTTTTTTAATCGGCGTGCGGGCTGCACGCCCATCCTCGGGCGTGGGCACGCCTGTAGATGGGCGTGCGTGCTGCACGCCCATCTACAGGCGTGCGACACTGCAGGCGTGCAGTCGCACGCCCTCTTCAGAAACAGGCGTGCGGCTCGCCCGCCCCTTCAGAAAAGGGCGTGTGGGTCGCACGCCCTTTTTATGTGTATAGGCAGGGGCGTTCCCCCTGCCTATACACATAAAAAGGGCGTGCGACCCACACGCCCTTTTTATGTGTATAGGCAGGGGGCAAGCCCCTGCCTATACACATAGATCGGCGGACCGCCGACCTATGTATATAGGAAGGGCGTGCCCCTTCCGATATACATAGAATCGGCGTGCAGTCGGCACGCCGATTCTATGTATATAGGAAGGGGCACGCCCTTCCTATATACATGCTGATGTCATGCGTACACCAGAATGTACGCATGACATCAGCATGCCCCCACCCGCCCCCTCCCCCCATCCTTTGCCGATCGGCCCTCCCCCCCCCTCCTGAAATCCCTCCCCAACCACCACCTCACCAACCCCACCACCCACCTTCCAGACCACCCACCCGTTCCGACCCACCACCCACCCAACCCAGCCTCGCCGACCGCCGACTCAAGCCGCCGGAACGACCCAGCCGCCTGACAACCTCAAGCCAGCCGCCCGACCACCTCAAGCCAGCCGCCAGGACATCGACAAGTAAGTCGATGTCCCCCCGTCTCCCCCGTTTCCCCCGTTCCCCCAAATCCTCCGCGCCCCCCCGTCCCCCCTGCCCCTCACCCAAAACCCCGCCTGCTCCTGGGCCAGCTGGGCCTGGCCCAGAGGGGCCAGATGGGCCACCTGGGCCTGGCCCGAAGGGGCCAGATGGGCCACCTGGGCCTGGCCCAAAGGAGCCAGATGGGCCACCTGGACCTGGCCAAAAGGGGCCAGATGGGCCAGCCAAAAGGGGCCAGATGGGCCACCTGGGCCTGGCCAAAAGGGGCCAACTAGAACCAGTGGCCCCTATGGACACATTCAAGGTGTGAATGTGCCACTAGGCCCCCTTGCAAGCCCCCCATTGCACCCAAGGCCCAGGAAAAATGTGCAAGGGACACATCTTGGCCTAAAGGGCCCCGGGAAATGCCCACAGATGCATATCAGGCCCCAAGTCCCCCGTCTAAGCCCCCTACACACCCAAAGTGCCCCCCCAAACCCCCCGCAAGGGCTGATATTCCCCTTTCTCATATTCTCACTGCAAAAGGTACTTAATTCCAGGAGCAGCAGCTGACATCTGTTTTACTTTGCAATCCAACCAACAGCAACACCGTTTTCTACTCCTCCATCAAACTTTAGACGTATTTCCACGCAACAACAATGTCTGGTAGTCATGAACAATCACGTAAGTTCTGTTTCCTCATAAGATGTATGACAATAAACCTCTTGCTTACCACTTTCCACCCCAAAACACTGCAAATCAGGTTTGGACTTCTGGCAAAAATGCACTGAGCTTGCTCAGCATCCTGCATGCAGTCCCGAGGAATACAAGTATCTGGAAGTTCTCGCCAACAAAATAAAAGCCGAATACAAGCAGTCAGACGATGAGGGTCATGAGTCCTCAACTCGCCCAGCTCCAACAAACACGTTTGACCCCCCAGCTAGCCAAACCATCCTACATTCCACTCCTAACGTCAACCAACCACCTCCTAACCTCAACCGATTCATTCCTTGGTTTCCTGATCTTCCCAAAGACCTCCCACCACCTCAAACAACCGCTCCACAACTGTCAGATTTTCTCTCAGCAAACAATGCGGCACCAACACTTCATCACACACCAGAACCCACTCAAATTAACAACATACCAGCTCAATGGGACAACGAACCCGCTCCATTTGACAACGGCTTGCCCAACATTATGAACCCAGCATATGGCCCCATCCACCCAATAAGATCACCCAGGCGCAACAGCAAAGGCGAAAGCACCTTTCTCACCATCTCTAATGAGGCTTACCTTGATGGTATAACTACCGCCATGGAATCCCAAAATGCCAAACAAGCCTTGCATAACTTATCACAAAACCGTGATGACAATATAAACGACCCGGATGCCGAGGGGGAAACCGACCCTGAAGAATTGGGAATCAACCCTCCAGCCTCACAAGTCTCTTTGCCGTACAACCATCGTGCAGCCCCACACCCACATTCCACTATCGTTGAAAGTCACCCACGCCGGGCTCGCTACCGCTATCCAACTGCAATATTTGTTGATCCTACGTCCAATGATCCTTCATCCAAAAAATCCCAGCATCACACCCCAAGTCCAGACAATCCTCCCTCATGTGGTGGAAGCCCAGTCCCTCAACAGGGCTCCTCTACCTCTCATCAACAGATTGTGCGTATCGACCCAAGGGAAACCGGCCCAAACTTCCCAAGCCACCTATTCACTCCTCACCCAACTGTCCTAACGGCTGAACACTTGAAAGGCATGAAGTTCTCCCGCACCGCAACCACTAGTGCAGTGGACAGTTCCAGTTCATTGCCCAGCTCCAGTTCAAACCCCAGCAAGAGGTCAACAGGCCCTCCTCGCCCTGCAAGGTCCACACGGGATGCATGTGAGTCATCCCCCTCTCCTCTAAACATTAAACACTTCTCAAACTCATGTCTGTCTGTCTGTTGCAGCTGTGGAACTATTTTTACCAGGCCCACTGCTTCCAAGATCAGTGGTAGAAAACTTGAACAACGATTTGGCGCGTGGCATTGCATGGTCCATCACATCAGCTGAGAAGATGATAAAGAACATCGCCTATGTCCTCAATCACCTCCCCCATATGCTCTCTCGTCATGGCCCAATGGACCACAATTTCAAGGAAAGAGTGTGGCGGGACGTTACAATAACTCTGGCTGCTTGCAAATCAGGTAATTCTCCTAGTTACTATCTATTTATTTAAAAATGACACTGACCAATTTTTGTGGTGCGGTTAAGAAAAAATCCTCCACCCTGCTACTTCAATGTCTCTGATCACTCATGACATGATCAACATGGATCAGATTGAAGTTGTCCGGGCCAACAAAAGCAAGACGATAACCAACCAAACTCAGGGACACACACTGGCCTCAAACATGGCATCATTCATCTCTCCTCCTGACACGGCATACCTCCGACTCAAATCTGCTTTACATCAATGCTGGGCTTTTCGTCATCTCGAACAGAAGGGCGCCCAATGGGAACCCCTTCCACTAGATACAACAAAGGTCCACTCTGCTCACTGGGGCTTCCAACGAACCTACGAGAACCTGGGGACATTCGATGCCAATTCACCAAACCTTGGCGGCCTCATGCTTGTGTCACAGCACCTGGTGGGGGCAATGTCAGCTCTGGCGTATATCTGCAGCTTATCCGACTTTACCCGGCCACGTCCAAAGCATACAAGGACGGATGAGTGCTCCACAAGGAATACACCCTCTCAGATCCAGATGCTAGCTGGTCTGCTCGTTTTTGGTCCAACATCAGTCTTCACATTCAACAGACAGACTGCCAGCAATGCCAACGCTTCAGCCTTGCTAGAATTTGGGGCCAAAGTCCTTAAACAAAAGGTGGATGGTGGTATTACTCTCCCAATGCCCCACCAAACTTTAGACAATCTTCGTATATATTTTCTGGACTTCTTGTGTGCTATGGGCTTCGATAAGATTGGTGAGAATGGACTCCCCCAAGTGGATTGGGAAAGAACCTACAAAGAATTTCACCACTACTTTGCTACTCACCACCTACTCCACATTTTTTCTCAAGATATAGAAATAGCTTTGTCCAACTATCACTTCTGACTTGTATGGTATTTAACTCCTATCCTGTGTCTCCAGCTCTACATGTTGCATGTTCTATTGATCACTTCCATCCAAATGATACATTTTTTGCCTTTTGGTTTATCTATTTCCTACATTATAGGTGTCAGTCTTGGTGTGCAACTAAAACTTATTATTATACATATGATATGATACTAATAACTGAAAATTGTATTAATGATCAGTTAAAAGTATGATTACCTAACTTTATGCTTACATACTCATATACATATGCTTACCCCCAATTTCCAGTCACGGAAATGAGGTGTTGTGTAAATTAGGGGAGATAGTATAAATACAATGTGTTTTACTCAAACCCCGTGCACCGCAGTCCGCATACCTTGAAGTTCAACCCGTGTGACTGAAAGCCCGCGCCAAAGTTGGAATATAAGCCCCCGCGCAAGCATCAGGCCCCTTACAGGCTCTCAGCTTGGCACGCGGACTGCAAAGTCATCCAAGGTACACCCAAAGTAACAAAAACACGCCCAATTAACTTCATTACATAAGTTACACATGTAATGAAGATTAATGGGGACTAAATAAATGATTATACCAGATTGTATTATTATTTAGACATATAAATAAAATTATATTGACTGAACAAACAGTACAAATAATACTGCGGCTTATTATAAAATACAAATAAGCCACTAGTATTAATCTATAACAACCAGTACTAATGTACTACAGACTGTAAGTCAACATAAATAAATAAATAAACTAATAAAATCAATTGGTGACGTGGATTCAAAGCAGGGGCTGCTGACGCGTCACCAAGAAAGCAAAAATGGCCAAAATGTGGTCCAAATATCCCACAAGTTGGCCAATAATACCTACAGGGTCCCCAGAGGTCACTCAAGACTATTTAAGGAGGTCTTCAACCGCCCAAATAAAGCTCCTCATGCTTTGTTATACCCACCAACAACCTTACCCATGTATTATTAGATATACAACTTTTTAAAACAGTATGGTAAGCGTATTAGTAGTTATTAGCCCTGTCTTCCCCAACAACTCTACAGTGACCATCCAGCTCCACCATCCACCCATCAAAGCGCCCAAAGCTGTCCAGTTTCACCCTGAATATCCCCAAGATCCCTCAAGGTTTATTACTAGTAAGTAATAACCCTTTTCTTGGAGATATTCCCCCCTTACCTTTCCTGGTATTAAGCCACCCCTGTGTCAACAGGCCCCAGTGTTCCAGGTACTTAAATCCTCTGCAATTTATTTGCAAGCACCTGAGAGAGATTTAAACCACCCCTGATTTATCAGGCCCCTATTATATTAAATTTATTTAATATAATTATTAGGGGGTATCAAATATGACCAAATCCACCATTAAAACCCGTTGATTAATAATTGCCAAATCCACAATTTCTAATTGACGGGTTTCCAAAAAGGGGTAGCCCAAAACCAAACGGGTTTTGAAAACACGGAAAACACAAAAACCCACATATATCATCCAAACCCGTCACTTCCAAATCCGTCATTCCTGCAGCCCTGCTGGTCACCAATACACCCCTCATCACGGGCGTTGATAAACGCACGCCAACGCCAACCCGCACGCCAATTTTTTTTGGCGTGCGGGGCCTACACGCCATTTTTTTTTGGCGTGTAGGGTTTACACGCCAAAAAAAAAGGGCGTGTGAGACCCACACGCCAAAAATGGCGTGTGGTTCCCACACGCCATTTTTTTTTGGCGTGTGGGCCCCGCACGCCAAATAAAATTGGCGTGTGGGCCCCGCACGCCAATTGTTTGGCGTGCGGGTCCCCCCTCGCTCACATAATCGAGTGGGAGGGACCACTCGATTACGTGAGCGAGGCCGGCCGTGCGGGTCCCCCCTCGCTCACATAATCGAGTGGGAGGGACCACTCGATTACGTGAGCGAGGCCGGCTGACGAGGTTATACAACCTCGTCAGCCGGGAGGACTTCCTCCCGGCCGGCGAGGCTATACAACCTCGTCGGCCAGGAGGAAGTCCTCCTGGCTGACGAGGTTGTATAACCTCGTCAGCCGGGAGGACTTCCTCCCGGCCGGCGAGGTTATACAACCTCGTCAGCCAGGAGGAAGTCCTCCTGGCCGACGAGGTTGTATAGCCTTGTCGGCCGGGAGGACTTCCTCCCGGCTGACGAGGTTATACAACCTCGTCAGCCAGGAGGACTTCCTCCTGGCCGACGAGGTTGTATAGCCTCGCCGGCCGGGAGGACTTCCTCCTGGCCGACAAGGTTGTATAACCTCGTCGGCCAGGAGGAAGTCCTCCCGGCCAACGAGGCTATACAACCTCGTCGGCCAGGAGGAAGTCCTCCCGGCCGACGAGGCTATACAACCTCGTCGGCCAGGAGGACTTCCTCCTGGCTGACGAGGTTGTATAACCTCGTCAGCCGGGAGGAAGTCCTCCCGGCTGACGAGGTTATACAACCTCGTCAGCCAGGAGGACTTCCTCCTGGCCGACGAGGTTGTATAGCCTCGCCGGCCGGGAGGAAGTCCTCCCGGCTGACGAGGTTGTATAACCTCGTCAGCCGGCCTCGCTCACGTAATCGAGTGGTCCCTCCCACTCGATTATGTGAGCGAGGGGGGACCCGCACGCCAAACAATTGGCGTGTGGGCCCCGCACGCCAATTGTTTGGCGTGCGCTCCCACACGCCAATTGTTTGGCGTGTGAGAGCGCACGCCAAACAATTGGCGTGCGGGGCCCACACGCCAATTTTATTTGGCGTGCGGGGCCCACACGCCAAAAAAAAATGGCGTGTGGGAACCACACGCCATTTTTGGCGTGCAGGTCTCACACGCCAATTTATTTTGGCGTGTAGACCCTACACGCCAAAAAAAAATGGCGTGTAGGCCCCGCACGCCAATTTTTTTTGGCGTGCGGGTTGGCGTTGGCGTGTGCGCTTGGCGTGCGTTTATCAACGCCCCCTCATCACACCTTGTATGAACAAATTGATCATCACCTCACCCCAACAAAACACTCATCAACCTGAAAACAACAAACCTCAACTGAACAACCCAATCATCACGTTCCATGCTGTCTTCTTCAACCCTCGTCTCAATGACTCCATCGACTGAATCTGGGAAGCTCTGGGTCGCAGAGATAGTGCCTCCAGTATTGGATTACCGTTTGGGTAATCCCCCTCCCCCTCCTACTTTATTGGTGTTTGCTCTTTAACTGACCCAACTGTTTTTTTATATTTGTCACGTTGTGGATATAGGAGGCTAGATTGGCTACCGTGAGTGTTTTCATTCCTATGACAATTGTTCGCCCCAATTGAGGAACCAATCAGAGCAGCCCTATTTGCCTAGCCCTTCAATCATTGATCATAACCCCTCAACTTACTCAAATGGTCTTCAGAGCCCATCGATCATCATTGAGCCCGACGCACAAGAAGTCTCTCACAGTGGAATCTTCAGATGGGCCTCCTTGCGTAGAATCACTCAAAAGATTTGCCCTCCTGATCTTCTTTGTCATCATTAAACTCGTCTGGCCCGTCCTAGTAGACACTGCCTCGGTCCTTCTTCAGACCGCACCGAGCAAGAAATCTGTCTTGAACAAAGTGACCAGTGACCTCACTCGACAACTCTCCGACGTGGGTACCTTTTTTGTTTTTCCATGGTTGATTCTCATTATTAAGTCATTCATCCTTATCTATCCTGAACAAACGTATATATATGTCTTGGGGATCATGCAGCTCCAAAAAGACCCACAAAGCGCGACAATACTCCAGCCACATTTAGAAGCCATTGAGCGACCGAAACTATGGCGATTGACGGCCGATCCAAGCGGTTTGATTGTCTGTACCCTGCCCGTCCGGGGCCGTCAAGATACCCCACCAAAATTCATCAGTTGAGCCTGCAGACCCATCCTCGTCAAACTTGAATCCAGCTATCGATGCACCAGAGAAACGGCAGAGGTTGGATGAGAACCGTAGAGGCTCATTGACCACCGGTATGACCATCGTTCAACTCCCCCCGTCCGCTCAGAGAGCCCTCATGAACCCTGATCAATCACCTCAAGCTGAGCCCATCATCTCCAATGACGCGATCCAACCCCAGTCTGATCTTTCAGGTTTACATGAAGCTTAACGAACCACTCTTGGCTCAAAAGGAAGTCTCCCTCTCCTTCGACCATCTCCGAGATTATTATCTCAAGATGTCCTCAGTCCCGTTGGACCCTTCGTCTACTGTTAATCATCAAGAAGAAGTGTCAAGGCACTTCTTAAGCACTGGTCTTTTGCGAGACTTTCTGGAGGCACAGGCAGATAGTAAGCTGGTCGAGTACACGGACAAGCGCTATCGAGCGATCATCGGAGGAAATGGTGAGCAGGAGAAGTACTCGAAGTTTATAGAGAGATTGCAACGCTCCTCGCTGATGATCACAAGCAAACTCAACAGCCCCGAACATCCTCTTGAAGAACAAGAAAATGTGATCACACGCGGTAGAGTCTTGGGGGGCTTACAGCCAACACGAGCTTTCGGAGACGCACGGTATAAGGTGCGTGAGATGTGCTTGAATGATTTATCGTTGATTGAGGAAGTCTGTGGGTTACAATTTGATAACGGGGAGGCAGGATATGTGGCCGATGGGGCAATCTACTTTGGCTTTGCACTAGCCAGCTCGATGATCAAAGGATTGCGACATGCACAGATCGCACAAGATGCCGAGGAGTTTTTAGAGCTACTATTAGTCCAGGCTACAAACCAACCGACCAACGAGGGCAGTGGGACACGACTGAGTCCCAAAGCTCTATCCTACTTTGTTGTCCTTCTTCCTATTGCTGTGCGGACCGGCAAACTCCTTCAGCTCTTTTCACCAGCTCATGTCGATAGAAAGGCGCTTGATGCCGCCAAACTCGCCGTTTCTGATGGCTTCATCATCAACCAACTCCGCATTCCCAACCACGAAACTGCCCTCCTGGTCGTCGCTGTCTTCACCACTATGATCTCCTTGGCTGAGGATGAAGCCGAGGTGGTCTTCTTCTATACCATGTTGGCTGAATTGGTCCATTGAGAAGTCGTTCCTCATATCATGCTTCTCGTACCCATCTCTAACAAATCACTCACAACAAAAGCCACCTTCCTCTTTTTTTTCTATCTATCTTGCAAACCGGAACATCTTTTTACTAGACACAAAAACAAAAACTGCTATGTGTATGTCCACGGGTTGTCCATGTCTATACATATATACTCATTTAGAACTAACTGGGACCTGGCCTTATTTTTTTTCCTGGACTCTCAGCATCCCTCACTGCCAGAAAACATCTCAAGCTTTGCCAAACCTCAGCAAGAAACCATGGCTCACAACACATACTTGGTTGGAACGGCAGGAATCTTTGGCCTCTGAACCCAACCGACTGCAGGACCCCATCCCCTCCCCAATCCAATCTGATGTTCCAGTGACTGGTCAACAATCAAGTTAGAACTGTAACATCCATTGGTGATGTGCTATTCTTCTTGATCAAGAACAGTCACAGCAAATTAGTGACAAGGAAGGAGGGGAGCAATCTTTGGCCTCTGGACCCAACCAAACTCAAGACCCACCCCACATCCAATCCCCAATCCAATCTGATGTGCCAGTGACTGGTCAATGATCAAGTAAGAACTGTAACGTCCATTGGTGGTGTGCTATTCTTCTTGATCAAGAACAGCCACAGCACATTAGTGACAAGGAAGGAGGGGAGCAATCTTTGGCCTCTGGACCCAACCAAACTCAAGACCCACCCCACATCCAATCCCCAATCCAATCTGATTGCCAGTGACTGGTCAAAGATCAAGTTATAACTGTAACATCCATTGGCAATGTGCTATTCTTCTTGATCAAGAACAGTCACAGCACATTAGTGACGAGGAAGGAGGGGAGCAATCTTTGGCCTCTGGACCCAACCGAACTCAAGACCCACCCCACATCCAATCCCCAATCCAATCTGATTGCCAGTGACTGGTCAAAGATCAAGTAAGAACTGTAACATACATTGGTGATGTGCGCTTCCTCTTGATCAAGAACAGTCACGGCACATTATTGAGGAGGATGGAGGGGATAAATATCATTGCCAGGAGCCACTGTCACCTTCTTTTTCAATATACAATTTACAACACTTTGTTTTCATCTGATTGATTGTCACAAACACTTAATGGCCCAACTCCTTCCCAAATGATTTAGTGGCAAGGTGGATTGTTTGAAGAAAAAATTGCATAAGTAATCAAAAGAAATTCAAACACACCTATTCACCTTCCTTGCCTCCTTCAGACCTATTCTCACCAGTTTCTAAAGGTTCCAAGATTGCTGACTGAGTCATCACGTATAAACAATATTGAATATATTAGCAATTATCAAGAAAGATGAAACAACTGATTGATCTTACAACTGGAGCCCTAGAGTTATTGGAATCCACAGATACATTATCTGAGTCATCTTTCTCAACATTTTTGTCCAAGTTGTTGTCCTCGGGACCAGAAGAGTCAGAGCTCTCATCACCGTTTTGAGCATTGACTTTGTACAAGGGCGTCACAAACGGGTTCTTCCCCATCAGCTGATGCATAGCATGGAAATGTGGACACATTTTGTTGAGCTTATTGTCAATGGTGATAATTCCTGCCAATCGGTCTTCATCGGTGAGTCCAAAGCCAGTGGAGAGGGATTGGGTATGTGTTTTCTTGTACTTGGCCTTGTAGCTGTTAAAACAATCTTTCATCTGCCTGGGGGTTAGATTGATTTGTGAAGGGGATTGATTTCTCAGATTGATTGCCATAAGCTCAAATCTGTTAATCTTCCCTTTGGCTGGCCTTCCAACCGCCGGTGCCTTACCAGTTCCAAAGCACAAATTGTAATTCTTTTGGATTTTGAGCCAGTCGATGATTATGAGGAAGTCGTCCTTCTTTAGGTGAGAAGAAGTTTTTCCGGTTGTATCATTGTCAGAGACATGTTGTGCTTGCTTCTTGATGGGTTTCTTCCTGCTTGCTGACGTCTTCGGTATCACTTTTCCTTTTCCGGTGATGAATTTATTTGTTTTTTTGATAGGCATCGTTCTGGGACCAGGGAATGATCAATTAATGTTTTTTCTGAAAGCAAGTTTATAATTGACTAAACTTACCAAATTTTGAGGAAAACTGAAGAACAAGTTTGGGTTTGTGACTGGGTGGAGTTGTATTGGCAATGATTTATTGTTGGTTGGGGTTGAATCGTGGAGGATTATTGATTGTATTGGGGTTGTATATTGCAAGTTTGGATCCTGACACTGCCAGAATAATTGCCTAGGATGAAGTCATCCCAGTTAAACTGGGATGCACTCAACCAATTTAAACTTGGTTGAAATAAACTGATGAAATATAAATCCAAGGGACCCCCCTTGGTTTTATATTTCATTGGTTGAGTTCAACCTACTTTAAATTGGTTGTTTTAATCCTAGTTTAACTGGGATGAACTCAACCTAGGCAATTATGCTGGCAGTGTGAGTTGTGATTGGTTGAATTGTGGAGGATCGTGGTTTTTGTAATAATAACTGGTGTTTTTGTTGTTGATACTTGACACGTCTAGTGCAAATAATGGCATTATTTGGAATTTTTATCCACTGGTTTCATAATTGTGGATTTGGTGAAACCCGTTGATTAGGTAATTGTGGATTTGGTCATATTTGATACCCCCTATTACCTTATTTTTCCTATTTTTCCTCTAAAGTTTACGTCACAATTCCCCTGTTTTATTTGGGAATTATAACCTTAAAACCTTACCCAGAGTAATATCACTCTTTCCTTGTATCCTTGCACCACTTGTAGCTAGAAAGACTTGTCGTTGGCATCAAGGAGGCTGACAATATTCAGGAGTAATGTTGACAGCCATTACTCTACTTTGATTTATAGAAACAAATTTAATATAGTAATTACAAATCAGAGGAGGGGTGTTACATTGGCTTGCAAGTTTTGGAGTAAAGAAGTGTGGCTGGTTCAATGATGCTCAACCAACCAGCAGCTTGGCTCTTTGGAAATGATCTAGGTATGGACGGTGGAGGGAAAGGTACTAGGCCACGCTTGACTATAACATGTATCCAGTGATTCCCGTTAATTAGTGCAAGGTAGATTGGGCTTGCTGGTTTGGGGTCGGGTGCAACAGTTGAAGGGAGAAACGTCATGCAGCCAGCTGCTCGGTCGTTTGTGAGGAACACCACTGGCCTATTGTATGCATGAGCCAGAATAGGACCACCATCAAGCCTGCCCATCCACTTGGAAGTGGGCACTGGTCCCTTGGGATTCTCCACGCAAATGCTGTCGTAGATCTTCTCGAACATTTCTGGTCCACCTAGCTTCCTCGTCCAAAGTGCCCTGTTGATGTCCAGCTCGTGTAACATGTCCAATCGCACTTGATACCACCCATTGTCTCTAGCATACGGGCCCTCGGGTTTTTCAGCAGCCAATGCATGTGCCACACAAGAATACCCATAGTTGCCATCGCCTTTGGGGTTATAACTTGATTGGACATACTTAATGACCCAAGGAGGTAACTCCTCAACCTGGGGGAGATGAGGGCAAATTCAGCATAAGCACAAGAGTGTGAGTAAATTGCTTTGCTCTCATGAGTAATCATCATGAATTCACACTATGTTCACTAACTGATTTATCAGACATAACCTCTTTAGAGGCTTGAGCCAGTGTCCCTAAGGTGGGACCACTTTTTACAACCATACTTTCATCCTGAATTCAACCAGAAAAGCCAATCAGTTATAATGTTGACTCATTGAATGGGCTCATCCTAACCCTTGAATTTACCTCCAAAGTCGGTGGCCTGGGGGGGTCATTGGCCTGATAATCACCTTCCGTATGGGACATAGGAATAGCATCCTGATTTGCAAAAATACAACAGAACAATCAGGCCAATCACTATTAGGAGAATCTTGTTGGTTTGATTAAAGGGGCTTACCAGGGAAGTTGACATTGAAGTCCCGGCAAGAGGAATATCAATCGGATTGTCCTCTGAAAATTCACATGCATCTCCTTCAGACCCAAAGGGATCTCCATCACTGCCATCAGATTGATCAATGGATGAGTCTGCTACTCCACTAGATGACCCAGAATGACTGCCTTCTGCGGAGCTCCCTTTTGCCAAAGACATCTGACTCATTGCAGATGATACTGAGGGCTTTTCTTCCATACGGCGTTGGGACTTGGGCCGGTCGGAAGTGGGGGGACTTGCTTTCCGCTTATGTGACGTGCGGCCTGGTTGGTAGTCTTTGTTGGCTGCATACGTAGATGGTAGCTGAGACTTTGGAGGTTGGCCTCGTCGCTTGGCCACACACGGTGGGCTCTCATTGTCTTCTTCAGAAGATGTTGCGGGATCAGGAGCCTTTCTTGGTCGGCCTCGGGGTTTTGGGGCGGTCAGTCTGGCCAAGGTGGGCAGCTCATCAGGGTCTTCCATTGATGAGCTGCTATCTTGTTGCAACTCGTCTGTCCTTCTCCGGCCCGCTTGATTCTGACTTGTCCTTGCGCGCTGTTTCCCCTTGGCTGTCTGTGTCCTTTCAATCTGAGACTCCACGATTTCTGCCTGAGTAGGATCACGGGTTTGCACACGGCGGCTTCCATTCTTCTTCTTCCAAGGTTGATTTGGTTTGGATTTTTTTCTGATGGGGTCTGGCTCAATCAGTGGGACCACATGTGTGTTTGCAACAACTCGACGGAAATTCTTCATCAGTGCCGGCAAAGCTGTGGAGGGGTGAGATTCCAAGATCTCCTGCTTTAGCGCCTCAAAATCATCGTCAAAGTTATACGGCTCCTCATCAAGGTTCTGTAATTTAAGCAAGGTCAAACAGGATTAGCCAATGGGTTATGGAGGAGGGGGCAGATTTATACACTGACTGGTCCATCAGGGTTGTAACACAATTGCCACTGGGGATGAAAGTCTGCTGGTTCCACATCACCCTTCTCTTCAAGCAACTGTTCAATCAAGTGTGCACATGGGACCCCCATTCCCGCATTGAAGTTCCCCGTACACTGCCTGACCGGATCATCACGTTTGGCCTTCTTCATTTTCAAGTACTTATTGTACTCTCCGATTGCCAATTTGAGGGCATGGGTTGAGATCTTGGTGTGAAGCGGCTTGAAAACATTTGGGAGTCCGGATAGCCCTTTGATTCTTTCATGGCCAATGGTGACCTGTGCTTCGTCCAGTTGCCGGTCCACAGCTGATGAAATGGTCAGGAAGAGCGTAGCAAAGTCGATCTGGCCAGATGTCACGTATGTTTTGAGCCAGCTATGAGCTGATTAACCTCTAGATGACGTCAGATTCCCCAAGTGCGGGGTTTTCCCAGCCCATGCAGCCATGAATTGTTTGCGACAGGGCAGAACATGGTTCTGAAGGTATTCCAGAACATTTGCTCTTTCCCTGAGGTCCACTTGAAGCTTTCCCCAAGCTGTGTCGAATGAGGGTTCGTCCAGTGCGTATGTCACCTCGTGCCATAGCTTCATGAAATTCGTCCATTCGTCTGCCTCGGATGCAAAAGCCTTTTTGCAGTTGGTGACAATGTTCCGATCAATGTGCCAGGCGCATAGGTTGGAGGTTGCATTTGGGAAGTGCTCCGCAATTGAATTTCGGAGAGCCACCTCTTTGTCCATCACAAAGACCTTTGGAGAGCTCTCTGGTTCCCATACCGACCTGCAAGAATTGATAGGTGTATGTCAAATTACCATCAGATTATCAATCTCATACTAAAAAAGACAATCACCACACTCACTTCAACTTATTCAGAGCCCAAGAGTATGCCGCATTTTTCTCATTCCTCATGAGACAAAATCCAATTGAGAACGAGCTGTTCGTGCAGGTCTGGCCAACAACATGCAGTAAGGGGTACTTGCAGAGGTTGGTCTTGTAGGTGCAGTCAATATTAACCACATGATGGAACTTGCGAGCAAGTAACATTGATCCAGGGTGCGCAAACCATAGGTAGAGGAGCTTTCCGTCATCATCGTAAACTTCATCGTGAACCCAGTTGGAGCCTTTGAGGCATCGTAGAAGATGGTTGATGGGGGTGTCGCCGGCCCTCCGCTGTATCTTCTGCGCTGCTTTTGTGTTGTAAATTGTCCTGTTTGTGACAAAGCGTCCCTCAGTTGTACTCAGCTGCCGGGCAATTGCCTGTGGTTGCAAACCAAGAGAGGCCAGTCGAGCGACCTCTGCTTGGCCCTCTGCCCCAAGTGTCTTGTGGATGGCCTCGTAGTTGTGCTGGATGACATTGTGGTTGTGAGGGACAGTCTTGCTGCGGAGATCCCAATAGTCGTTTTCACGGTTCTTGGCACATGAACAGTGGCCCGAAATCTTGAAGGCGCATCCAACTCGCTTATTACGTGATTCACGAGCCCGACAGGAGTCCACGGTGGTAGTGTCTTCTCCAGCCAGTGAGCAGGCAAGGTAAATGTTCTTCCCCGCCTTGGATTTTGAGACCGCCAGCCAATAACCATGCTTGGTGGCCCATGTGGACACAAATTTCTTCAGATCGTCAACACAGGTGAACAGGTATTCAGGTGGAGGGTCCATCGGCCCTACTAAATTAATTCCCATGAGCATCCATTGGAAACAGTATGATAAATCAATGAGGCACTGACCTCCCACAGAGTAGTCAAACAATCTGACATCCTCACTGGTCAGTAGGGCTTTGGGCAAAGCATTTCCATCCGGGAGATTTGGGGGCATCAACAAGTTGTTGGTGTGGTGCGCAGATGCACTGGGATCTGTACAATAAAACATTGGTAAGAACACCGCAAAGGACTTGTCTAAGTGAAAGCTACAATCACCTTGGGGATTTTCCTCAGTCATTGGAGAGGGAACAGACATTTCCAGGGGGATTGGGGAGGAACAGACATTTCCTGGGCGGTTCTTGCAGGAGCCAGGACTGCAGACGGTACCACAGATGTTGTAGAGTTGGAACCACCTGATTCATCAATAAATAGTCAGCTCCCAATAAAGCAACTTTACCAGAGATACTAAGACCCACCTTGAGCTTGATCCTCATTGGTTTGGGTGGGAAAAGAGGGAGAAGGCAGGTCATTTGCAGAAGGCAGGAAATTGTGGGGAAAAGCTAATGATTTACAGTTTGTCAGCTCTCAATAAATATACATTACAAGAGAAAGTTAGACCTACCTTGAGCTGTATTGTCAGGAATTTGAGGGACAACAAAGGAAGCCAGTGGATCAATTGCTGTAGGTAGCTGCGCGGATGGGGCAGGCGGACTTAAAGAGTCAAGCAGAGAATTGATTTCGACAGCGGATTGGTTGGTGTTGTTGTCCCAGTAGTATGTGGGCTGGTTGATGGACGGGTTGCTGGTTATTGATGGTGGGTTTTGGATTGGTTGGGGGGCATTCCAGTTGTTGGAGTACATTTCCTGCTGTAATGTATAGGAGGTTGGTTGATTGGGTTGGTGGGTGGGAGGAATGTTTGACGTCTGTTGCGGGGTGATTGCTGGATTGGTGTAGTTTGGAAAGTTTGGATTGGGTTGGCCGGTGACTGGAATGTGGGGAAAGGCTGTACTATTGTTATAGGAGGCCGTTTGGGATGATTGGTGGGGGGGAAGGTTGTTGTATGGGTTGAAAGATGGTATTTGGTGGCCCATATGGGGTGCAGGTTGCCCGTGATTTGGAATTGGAAAGGCCATTGAGTTTGACGGGTATGCGGGGTGGCCATGGTTGGTGAAGCTGGGGTGTTGGTTTGTGGGATTATGTGTGATTGGGGGTATTGAGGATGCGGCAGCATTGTGTAGGTAATTGGGGAAGCTGGGGAATTGATCAGACATTTGAGGGGGGATGGAGGGGTTGGATGGGACCTGGAACCAAGGGGGTTGCCCAAATGGAACTGGTGGTTGCAGCTGATGGAGGCAGGAGGAAGGACTGTGTGAGAAAGTTATTTAAGTAGAAGAATTGGGCTGTGTGTGCTTACATGCTGTGCCAAGTGAGACTGGGTGACATTAGGCTGACCACTGGCATGCATTATTGCATTAGGGTATTGGGGGTGCGGCTGATTGTGGACGCCATATGGGTTGGGAGATACGTGGTAGTAGGAGGAGTTTTGGCCTGGCTGAGACATTTTCTGCTGTAAATAACGGCCAGAGTGAGTAATTTTGGATGATATTTACTTTGATAGACATGCACTTACACTGCTGGAGGGTAATAAAAGTTGATGCGAAGAAAACTTGCTGATATCTGTGCGTTCAGAGGAACAAGAAGAAATAATCAGCTGGCATGAAAATAATAATAATGAAGATGTGGAGGGATTAATTGGATCTGAGTGGAAGAACATCAAGTGCTGGTGTGCCCGTCCGGGGCTTGGACAAGGGGAATGGGGCCCTTGGATACCTATGCGGAGATATAAAGGGGCCCTGGCCTAACATGTCAAACTTGGGCGGCTGGGAGCACAGTTGGCTCCTTTTGGCCAGTCATAGTGGGCCCTGTTGGCCCCTTTACTAGGCCCTTTGGGGCTTGTCCCACTGTCAATACAGGGCCTAATGGGCCCTGAGTAAATTTTTGGTTTTTTTATCAGAATCTTTTTTTTTCTTGATTTATTTATTTTATTTCTATTTTTATTTTTATTTTTATTTTTATTTTTATTTTATTTTTATTTTTATTTTTTTATTTTATTTTTATTTTTATTTTTATTTTTATTTTATTTTATTTTATTTTTATTTTTATTTTTATTTTTTTTTATTTTTATTTTTATTTTATTTATTTTATTTTTATTTTATTTTATTTATTTTATTTTTATGTTATTTTATTTTATTTTATTTTTATTTAATTTAATTTTAATTTAATTTTAATTTTTTTTTATTCTTTCATTTTTTTATTTTTTTATTTTTTAATTTTTTTTTATCTTACGGGGGCACGGTGCGCACGGGGCGCACGGGGGGCTCAGGGGGAACGGGGGGCTCAGGGGGGCTCAGGCAGGATAAAAAAAAAACACCCACATTTGGGTGGGTCGGGTGGCTTGGCTCGCTCGGATCGGGTCGGGTGGGTCGGATCGGGTCGGGTGGGTCGGCTTGGGTTGGGTGGGTCGGCTCGGGTCGGCTGGGTTGATGTGGAGGAGGTGCTGTGAGGTGGGGGGGAAGTGATCGAGTGAGGTGATGGTTGCGGTTGAAATCCGCGGGGGGGGAGGGGGGGTGGGGGGCGGGGCGGGCATGCTGATGTCATGCGTACATTCTGGTGTACGCATGACATCAGCATGTATATAGGAAGGGCGTGCCCCTTCCTATATACATAGAATCGGCGTGCAGTCGGCACACCGATTCTATATATATAGGAAGGGGCACGCCCTTCCTATATACATAGGTCGGCGGTCCGCCGATCTATGTGTATAGGCAGGGGCTTGCCCCCTGCCTATACACATAAAAAGGGCGTGTGGGTCGCACTCCCTTTTTATGTGTATAGGCAGGGGCGTGCCCCCTGCCTATACACATAAAAGGGCGTGCGACCCACACGCCCTTTTCTGAAGGGGCGGGCATGCTGATGTCATGCGTACATTCTGGTGTACGCATGACATCAGCATGTATATAGGAAGGGCGTGCCCCTTCCTATATACATAGAATCGACGTGCAGTCGGCACGCCGATTCTATGTATATAGGAAGGGGCACGCCCTTCCTGTATACATAAGTCGGCGGTCCGCCGATCTATGGGTATAGGCAGGGGCTTGCCCCCTGCCTATACACATAAAAAGGGCGTGTGGGTTGCACTCCCTTTTTATGTGTATAGGCAGGGGCGTGCCCCCTGCCTATACACATAAAAAGGGCGTGCGACCCACACGCCCTTTTCTGAAGGGGCGGGCGAGCCGCACGCCTTTTTCTGAAGGGGGCGTGCGACTGCACGCCTGCAGTGTCGCACGCCTGTAGATGGGCGTGCAGCACGCACGCCCATCTACAGGCGTGCCCACGCCCAAGGATGGGCGTGCAGCCCGCACGCCAATAAAAAAAAGGCGTGCGGGGAACACGCCTTTCTTTTTATTGGCGTGCGTTCGGCGTGGGCGTGCGCCGATGGGCGTGCAAATATCAATGCCCAAGGATCCTTGTGTCAGTTTCTTTTGACCAGAAAAAGATTGGCTGGTGTTCAGTTTCCTTTGACCAGGCTCCTTCTCCCAGTTTATTTTGAGGAAGAAGAGGCAGACCCTCAGTTGGCTGCTCCCCAGATCATTTAAGATCTTGTCATTACCATTTCTTAAAGTGTGTTTATTTTCCCAATATGTAATTTATTACTTAACTTTCCCCCATCCCTTGTGTTCTGTTGTCACTCAAGAGACACAGGCTCACAGTCTCAGCCCATTCCTTCCCTAGCTCAGAAGAGATCCCTGTAGACTGACACATCTCTCTGAGCTAGTACTAAGCAATAAACCCCCATAGATTGTTTCTATAAATTCCTCCAAGGCCTCACTGCCTTGTCCAACAGGGCGTTGATAAATGCATGCCAACACCCACCTGCACACCATTTATTTTTGGCATGCGGTGTGAGAACTCCTTTGGGACGGATTGCAGTTCTGTGAGGGGGAAATAACAATAAGGTATTCCAACTAAGAAATACTACTGTTACGGGTGGTTTGAAAGACCTGCCCCTCTATTATACTACACAGAATTCTTACAACAAAAATTTATTTATTGTTGTGGCGGAAACTTATGATGGAGAATACTATATGTAGCAATCTCTTGATCAGGCTTAGATCAGATGTTTGTTAGCAAAGCAAAAATATGTATATTCTGGGGTGGATGATGAATCAATGTGAACTATTCAAGTTGTATTGCCTTCTGTCTTAACCTTTAGCTAAGAGAGCAAAGTGATGAAAACACTTTTGCTTTTTTCTTAAAAGCACACCACAAAGGGGCAACCTTGATTTAGATCACTACTGGATGCTATGAGTTTTTGTGCAACTACGAAATAGAATTACTTCCCAAAAACTGGCATGATTTTCCTTCTTGGGGGGGAACAACCTCCCCTTTATATAGTAAAATATGAGGCATGTTAGCTGGTGAGTAGAAACATGAGGCATCTTAGCTGGTGAGTCCTAGACAAGCATGTGATGCATCATGTGACTATACATGTGACTCTACGTGTGACTATACATGTGACTCTACGTGTGACTATACATGTGACTCTGCGTGTGACTATACATCAAACTTTAACTATGTACTTATAATTTAAACAAAACTGATTTTATCCTGACTGGGTGTTGTCTAAGTGCAGCTGGCCCTGTGGTTTCTCAGAGAGTGACTATGGGTTACACACCCGGCAGAATCCAATTTGTCCATAAAAAAACCAGTAATATCCCTCCTTCTTGATATAAAACTATGCCTTTCTGTACTTTTGATACTTGAATTCATTTAGCACACCACAGCGGTCTAAACACAAACTTTTGGCGTGTAGGGTCTAAACGCTGTGGAGATAAAGACGACCTCGGTAACAGAAATGGTAGGTTGCCCTTCTTCCTGGTTGGTTCCGGTGGGTCTTTGATTTCCTCTGCGGGATAAACACTGTCAGCAGATAGTCAACTGGTTTCCCTGCAACACCTTATACTCAGCAAGGGGACCGTTCCTCTTGCGTTCGTTGTCCTGATGATGCCCTACGCAGTTCCGCTTGTCCGCACACGCTGAATAATCGCTGAGAGAACTCTAAACAATGAGGTTTTCTTATATACGCTGTAGTTGATAGCTATCTACTAAGATGATAAGATAAGATAAGATCCGCAGCTCTGGTACAACCCTCTATTTATACAACAGTCCCCCAATCATGTCCCGCATTCCCCGGTACTGTCCCTGGAGCCCTACTTGCCTGTCTCCTTGATCCCGCATCACACCGCAGCCTGTCCCCGACTCCTATACCCCGTTGACCCCCACAGCCGTCTGTCGCTCCCCTGCGCACAACTCTGCTTCTTCTGCCCCCGCTCCGCTTGCGGCCTGGCGCCCCGAACCCCGTGGTTCCGCCTGGTCCATTGCGTCCCGCATACTGAAACGGCCTTCGTCCGCTCGACTGATCGCCTGCGCCAACTATAGAATGTCACATGCTGCGCCCCATGCTTTTCCCCGCGGAATGTCCGATGACATTTGGTAGGTACCCCCTTACCTCAGCCTCAGTCTGCCGCTGAGCCCACGGCTGCGGGCTCAGCTTCAGTGCTGCACCTCTGGTATATAAGTTCTCCCACAACGCCAATTTTTGGAGGCCCCGCACGCCAAAAGAAACTGGTGTGTAGGCCCCGCATGCCAAAAGAAATTGGCGTGTGGGACTGAAAAGGTTATACAAACTCTTCGGCCGGGATGAGTTCCTCCTGGCCAACAAGGTTGTATCACCTCATTGGCCGGGAGGACTTCCGCCTGGCCAACAAGGTTGTATAACCTTGCGGCCGGGAGGAGTTCCTCCTGGCCGACAAGGTTGTATAACCTTGTTGTACAGGAGGAACTCCTCCTGGCCAACAAGGTTATTGTGAAACCTCTTCTCACAGATTTCACACTATATTACATAATCAAGAGTTCCAACAATATATCAACACTCACAATCCCAGCCCCGTCCTAGTGCAGCAGAGATCTCAACTTATTACTTCTTTTCCTCTGCTGAGCTAGGATATAAATCCATTTGATTCTAGAATCTCTCCTCAGCGCCTATCTCTCATTCAGGTTCTTCTCCATAAAGAATTAGTGAAGGGACAGAACCCTCACAGTTATACAAACTTGTTGGCCAGGAGAAGTTCCTCCTGGACAACAAGGCTATACAATATAATTGATTTTACTTCTAATCTATTAACTATATTTGTTTATTACATTATTACTATGTAATAATTTATATATTCTAAATTTTTATATTTTTCCTACCTTTATGATGATTTCTTGCACATTATTACTTTTGTAATAATGTCTCTTTCATATGGATTAATCATTTCTCTTTCATGTGGATTTTTATTATTCATTTATTTAATTATTATTTTGTTCTAGTCAGGTTGTCTCTGAACTAGTAGCAAGCTGACAGTAATCTTGAGGTTTGAAAAGATAAAGATGAAGATAGAGAGGTAGTGGGTCTGGAAAGAAGAAGGAGACTTAGCATGTGAATTGTTTGGAGGGGAGGCTAGGTAGCTGTACAATTTGATGTTTCATTTTTGCAAAGGAGGTAGGGCATAAGGATGAGGGGTTTCTGCCTAAGCTACTTCCAACCTATGTTATTGCCTTCAGGTGATTTAGACATTGTCAAGTGGACAAGCTTACAAGCTTATTGAAAGAATGCAAGAACACTAGAAGGGTAGAGGTAAAAATATTATGGCAACAAAGTTGATGAGGAAGGGGAGTCGTGGGTGAAGAATGGAAAAAAGGGAGGTGAGTTGAGCTGAGTGTGAGGAGCAGTGATGAGGTGGTTATGAGGAAAGAGGGATTGGTTTTTTTGAAAAGAAAAGTAAAAGAGGAAAAGATACAAGTGAAGGAAAGAAGATGTGGGCTCAATATGAGGTGAGAACAAGATTTGATTTGAATGAGTTTGTAGATGAAATGGAAAGATGTTTAGGGAGAGAAACCAGGTGAATTTTTGTTCTAGATATGTGAATTGTTGATGTCTGATGACCTAGGTAAATGGGATGAGTAATTAGACGAGTAAGCTACATTCAGTCCTTTTAAATCATGCAAGTTGAACCTTGCATCACCCAAGGAAACAAGCTTACAATCTTGTTTTCATAGGTGGTAGTTGTTGCCAGGGGTTGCCACAAGGGTTTCCCCAATAAAAGACGTGGTATTGTGGTCTTTTGCCCCAGCCTCATTGTTGTTGCCTGTTGCAATGGTAGGGTTGGTTGTTTAGCATATGGAGGTATGCTTTCATCTCATTAGTTTTGATAACTTATGGTTTGGGGTAGAAATCATAATCTGACACTTATTTCATGATGTAGTAATTGCCTAGCCATTCCACAAGGGCTTCAGGGGATGGAGGCAGTATTGATTGATTTTCAGGGGTTGGCACATCAGCCTTGTCTTTGTTGCCTAAAGCCAACTTCAAGCTGGTATATAGTGAGTTTATTGAGGTAGAAGATTGCTTCTCAATTTTACAACTTAAATTTGGAGTTGTTAGTAGGAGTGGTACTTTGACAATTCTTACACTTCTCAATTGAAATGTGAGGACAATTTCACTTCAGACAAGCTTTTCTGGGAACATACAACTGTGAACATAAGTAGACACAATGTTATTTAAAACTAGAAAGAACAAAACCAGGAGGTGGATGGATATGCATTCAAATATTGAGAAAGAAGACTAGTAGTGATAAAATGGACTACTTGTGCTGCTGATTAATCTAGAATGGAGCGGTAGAACATATACCTTGCACGAGGGTCTCGAGGCCTTGCAACGGCATCGACTATGATCAGTAAACACAAGAGGGGACATTACTTTCACGGCCTCATCCAAGCTCTTCAATGATCAGAGTTGCGAACAGTTGAGTAAACGCACCGGATCATCCCCGCGCTGCAAATCTTTTGGGCAACAAAGTGCAGAGGTTGCCGGTAGATTACTTATCATAATTTTGGCGCCTGCCTTGTTAGGGTCGTCGCAGTTGAATGTTTTCTTGGTCGCGTCGGTGACACGGGCAGGCAGGACTTATATATAAAAGAATATACATTCGGCGGTACCACAAATTTGAAAAGTGAGATGTAATAATTAGTAGACTTTCACCCAAGAGATTATATGTGTAATTCCAATGAATGAGAGCTTGTTAACGGACAGACTAAGCCTTTCGACTTGCCGTATGCGCCAAATGCCTGCTGCTCTTTATCCGTCGTTTGTCTTGCACACATGCCCAGGGACTTCAACGCGTCACCGCATTCGAACGTGTAAACAACTTGGCTCTGGATCAAGAGCAAAACCGAAAGCGTCAAAAAACGCATGATTATTATGTGATTTATCAAGGGGTGGTGTGTAGGATGAATCTAAGAAATCAGTTGCTCGAGTATGGTGAGAATGATGTGCGAGTGGATGATGGGGATTGAGCCATGGGGGTCTTATAGTCGTCAAACGGATTCAGTCAGTCTACCCTCAAAGAACGTTGGACAAATGTCGCTAGTGGATAGCCAGTGGCACCCGACACCAAGCCAACAAGGCGGGCAAGTTCTGTGGCCCGCCGGCTGCAAGGTGACCGAAAGATGTGAGCCTGTCGATAAGCAAAGGCAACCCTCAGGATCGGTCTCCTAAGTCGGTGGGCAAAGAGAACAGGAGTCGGACGCCTGATACCAGCAAGTGCAACATGTATGTGCCAGGTAATAAAAATCAACTAACACCATAACAATGAGCATTATCCCAAGAGATGATTCTTGTCCTCCGGCTGCCCCTGTGATCATGCTTAGTGTTGTGACATACGTGTCACATGTCCTAGACTCGCCGCAGCGCTACTATCTCTCCCGCTCCGGTACAAGTACCGGAAGGGGAGAGTGGTGGATCTGCATTGAATATTACAGTTTTACCCAGTACCGTACCAATAGGTTATGAGCCCCCATTCTCGTACGATTTATCACCTCTGATCAAAATAATCAAACTCCATAGACCTTCAACTCGACCTGAAGGTTAGATCTTATATCGGTAGCTCAGGTTAGAGCGTAATTGTCCGGTTTTCGAGCAGAACTGTGTTGTTTCGTCGCAACACTGTGGAGTAGTTTTGGTTTTCTGGGTTTTGGAATCACCGATTTTCCCCTTCTACTCTCTGAACTTTGATAATCTTCTGAGCTTAATAAGCTAAGCGAATTAGCCATTCGCCGATTACATCAGTGGTGGCCCACTGTTTGGTGCAGAAACGTGAAGTCGGATATCTTAGCTTCTACTCCCTCTAAAAAAAAAAAAAAAAAAAAAAAAAAAAAAAAAAAAAAAAAAAAAAAAAAAAAAAAAAAATAATAAATAAATTTCTTTACTCACAAAACCCTAACTACTCAACTGTGTTGTGGTGAGTAACATTTTCTCTAACTCGTTCTAACTGGTACACATTACTATAAACCTTCTACAAAACTCTACTACTATAAAATTTTTCCTTTATCGTTTTTTTTCTTACCCTTATCTTTATGTCTCGACGAACTTCTTTCGAATCGGCCGATGAGGAATCTGAAAATGATTTGGACGGAAGAATCATCCCTGATGGCGTACAACGTATGGCAGGCCGTTTCGATTCGGTGACGGCGAATGTAAATCGTACGCGTTTGGGAGACGAAACCATCCGTGCGTCGGCTTCAACATCTTCAGCGGTTGGCGGAGGAACCGGTCCCGCTGGTAGAGGTCAAGCCCCACACCTGGCGCATCCGCCACATACACCGACAACCGATCTGTCTGCGGATCAACGAGATTTTCTGGCTGCGAAGCTACAACTTGAACAGGCGAAACTCGTGAGTCAGACCGCGACGTCAATCAACAACAGGTGGACGACGTCAAATAAGCTAGCAGCGGACGGCAACAACCTTTCGCAGTGGCTGCGTGAACTTCAGGAGGCAGGCTTAGCCCACATGTCGAACGGAGATTTTTTCTTCAAACCCGTCACCAATTCGACATTCGAAAAAATTGCTAGAATGGTGGTACTAGCTGGAGTTCACCCTTCTTTGACACCCAACATTCAACGGTTGGGTACGACACTTGAAATAGTGGCTTTCCTGCGAAGAAGGTTCTCGGTGATATCAAGAGCGGCACAAATGAATATCTTCAATCGATTTCTGAATTTCTCTGTGGAAGAAAACGATAGTGCCGGTTTGTCGTCGAGTATGAGGAACTTGTACACGGATTGGAACAATGTCAACGTCAGAATCAACTCGGATGCTTTTTTCGGTTTCGTTTTCCAGGCAGCGGTAATGAGATCTTCGGTACCGTTCAAACAAGATTTCGAACAAAGGATTGAAAACATGATGCAAAATGACCCGTCAAAAGCCTTGCCGAAGTTCGATTTGCTGGTTAACAACTTTGACATATGCCGACGACAACATTCAGACAGAATGTCCTCTCAGTCCACGAGCATTGATGCCAATTCGATTCCGTCTGTCTTGGCCGCATCAGCTGAACATGACAATTTCGATTTCAATGATTTTCTGGCAGACGTACCAGAAGAAAATTGGCCAGACGCCCTCGATTTTTATGCCATGACAGCCCATCGTTGCTGGCAATGCGGTGCAGCTGACCATTATCTGAGAGACTGCCCACAGAGAGCGAAGTCAAATCAAATCAACAGACGAGTCCGTGGCCCCGGTGTATCTCCTTTTCAACAGCCGGGATTGCGGAGTCAGGCCACTTTTGTAGGATCGTTGTACACCCAACCGCCAACAGTTTCGAACACCACGAATGTCCCGAAGTCGACTGCCCCCCCGAACCAGTCTCAATTTCAAGCGAGAAGGATGGCCGATCTGTACCGACCGAGATACGCAAACCCGACCTCAAGGCCCAGCCAAGCAGGAAATGCGACCCAAGCTTCCACGGTTCCAAGTGGGGGGGCAACAGCTCAATTTGTGGAAATAGGCGATATCCCAGATGATCTGGATGATTTAGATTTCAAGAACATGTCACTTGGGGAGGACATTGTAAGTACTCCCATAATTTTTGACACGGGAGCCTCCCATCATTTCTCTGGTCTTCGACATTTCCTACATGATTTCCGACTCTTATCGAAACCCTTGCCGTTGTCGGTAGCTACCGCATCCAACGAATCCCATATTACTGGAATCGGAAACCTCCATTTTGGAGTAGGAACAAGTAGAGTGGTGATTTTGAAAGGTGTACTTTTCTGTGAGCAGGCCAGATCCACATTAATATCTATGGCAGCTCTGAGGAAGGCTAATGCATCTGTGTCTTATGACAACAACAGTGATGCATTTAATCAGCAAGTGCAACATGTATGTGCCAGGTAATAAAAATCAACTAACACCATAACAATGAGCATTATCCCAAGAGATGATTCTTGTCCTCCGGCTGCCCCTGTGATCATGCTTAGAATCCTAACATCATTACATAACCGGCTCTTCATAAACCAACCATGCACCCGGTCTCGTTTCCAGTGTTGGGACAAATTCTTCTTGACAACAAACTCACATATTTGTCATAATACCCATAATGATGTAACAAGTAACGACACCCAAAAGAGTAAGCAAAAATACACTCAATTTCATTACAACCCAGCGAGATTAAAAAACCCTAGAGCCAACAAGCTAACTACCAATTGTTACCACCATCCAGGTGATGAACAAACTATTGATGCAACCATATCAGGCCAGACCCTGAACAACGCCCTCAGCTTACATAAACCCTGACAGTGGCATCTCGGCCAGCAACAAAGTCAGTGAGTCACACCTTGCAGATGATTGTGTACCTGCATGAGATAAAAAGGAGCTAATGTGTTGATGCCAATGGACGTTGAAATTGTTAAGATGTGTTGAGGTACTTGTAAAGTCTTCAAGACTGGCAGGGCGCGCAAGTGCGCTGGAAGGGAAAACCCTAACCATAAAAGTGAGCACGGTCAATGACCGCTCCTTCCAGACCATGCATATGCATGCGTTCCAAGATAAAGGCTCAAGCAAATGCTGACCTTGGATTTCCTTCTCAGGATCAGCCACGTCAAACATTGACAAAGAGCACCATCAGGACAAGCGAAGCGGACTACCAGACAGGTAAGTAACGCTAGCTTTATCGAAAGATGAAGAGATTATAACTAATCATGGTTACACCATAAAACAGGATTAATCTCAGCATCAACGATTGTCCTAGCCAATCCGGTCCCAGCCTCAGTCAGAGAATTACTCACCCCCAACAGTGAAGGTGAGTAAACTCGCTGCAGAGTCCCATTGTGTAATTGGATGCAAGAGCCGTCTGACTAACATTATCTTGTTTGTCAGACTTCATTAGATTGAACAGCCTTGCCATCCAAAAGTAACATTAGAACTCGTGTCATTATCCATTGAAGCTATAAAAGCATCTTGCTCTTAGGTATGGCGACTTTTCTAATGGTTACTTATTTCATATTCAATTGTTTTCATCTATTACACTATTGTATTTACAAGATCTTAGTTTCATCATCTAACTAGCGATCTATCTTAGTGTTTTGAAATATTTTAGTACTTGGTTGTGATTATCATGTGACAGTATAGTTCTCTATTTACTTTGCCCCAGCCACATGTATTTAGTCTATGATTTGTGGGTGCCGGTACCGGTTTCTCTTCTCTTCTTCACCCAGTTGAGGAACCAATACCGGGACGCTAACCTGAGCCATTGGGGCCATTGCCAAACACGCCATAGGTTAGTACATGCAATATATTCACGATACCGGGATGCTAACCTGAGCCATTGGTGCCATTGCCGAACACGCCATAGAGCTGTTGCGGATTTGCTCATAATAGAAATCAACCCATCTGTCTCATTCAAAGCACTGCAAACCATCTCATTCAATGCAAAAACCCAAAAATTCTTTTCCATTAAATAAACCAACAAAAAGAATAAAAACATTACTTCTCAGATCTCATCCTTTCTTCATTTTTCCTATTGCAACTCTATCCTCTCTTCATCACCATTTCCATTACCAACAACTTCTTATTCCATTTCAACACACCCAATACTCTTAGTTCAACTCAACAGCCAATAGAGCCCTTTATCTCTGCCCTTTTAGGTACAAGAAGTTACCAACAACATTTCTTTTTCTTAATAAAACAAAGTTGTAACATATTTCTACCAAGAAATAAAAAACCTTTTAGTTTTCCTAATTCTCACAATATTCCCCTATAATCAATCACCCAGAACAGCAAGCTGCAGCAACAATAAAGCAACTTCCAGTCCTGGGAAACTTGAGATGGGGGCTCCAGGAAAATGATTGAGTCTGCTTGATGACATTGGTATTATTACCAAGAGTATTGTATGGTGCCCCGGTTTGGGGCACAGTTGCTAATTCCTGTTAAAATATTGCATAAAGATCAAATTTCAATGATGAATACGCAGCAAGAAATTCAATTTTCACTTGCATTATGATAACCACAATCAATCCTCAAGATACACCCTAATAGACAAGACCCAAGTGACTCAAAAAACCAGATTCTCTTTCCCCTTGCGGTTGCTAGTCTTTGTCTTCACGCGTGCAAACAAAATTCATGTGAAGAAGAGACTAGTAAGTGATCAATAATTCCTCCAATAAATCATCAAAGTGTCACATTCAACAACTACCAAAACAATCCACAATACCTTATCTATCCTACAAAACAGACTCATTCCTCTTACGCGTGCTTCACCCAAACCAAAACAATATATAAAAATAAAATATCTGCATCATTGCAGGTATGCCCTATCATCCATATTAATTATCATCAATAAATTTCAAGCTCATTTACATGTATTCTTTTATCTCTCTTCTTATTTTATGTTGTCAGGTGTGTGTGCTGAGAATCTAAATGTTTGTAGTCGTCAATATTGCTGAAGCTAAATAAAATCACTATTAAGGTGTCTCACGGTTGTGTCACAATAAATAAGAATGTTTCATCCAACAATTACATGGTAGAAAGAGATCAATGGCCAAAAAATCACAATCAGAATGCTCTCAATCAGAGCAGATTCAAATTTGAAATCTACAAAGATCAGCAGCCAAAAGAGCAACCACTCAAGGGGGCCTTGTATTAAGCGCCAACCAAGCTCATGCGTTTGCCCTATCATCAACTCTGAAAAAAATACAAGGGGTAGATGATTTGAACAACAAGAACTACATGATATGGTCAAAACAAATCTCTGGAGCGCTTGATAAATTATTCTTCCAAACATATCTCCTCAATCCACTTTTTGAAGAATATGCAATTGGACCCAAGATGAACAACATGAACAAGAGAAGCATACTAGAGTTCATGCTGTCAAAAATGGAAGCAAGCAACTCAGTACAATTCCAAGCACTAATTGAAGAAGTAGGAATACCTCTAGTCAGAGTATTTTACTTGCTCTATCAGAATATGTAATAATATTCTCACTTATCTCACAGGTTAATGAGTTATGATTTATTTTAATATTAATTTGTTGATTATATGTGTTTATTACACTATTACTATGTAATAAAGTATATATTCTAGAATGTTTATCTTTTTCTGAAGTTTATTATAATTTATGTTACATTATTACTTCTGTAATAATGTCTCTTTCACATGTGTTTTTATCAATTAATTTATTACTATTATTTTTGTTCTAGTCAGGTTGTCTCTGAACTAGTAGCAAGTGGACAGGTTCAAAGGACTAGACTTTCAGGCCCCCCACAATACCCCCTGTTCAATCATGTCCTGATTATTTTAGAGGGCACAGTATATACCCCTGTAACTCAGGCCCCTCTGTAAATAACAACTCTATCAAGTTTTGATATCTTTCAACTTCTTTTACCCACTTTTCACTGCAAAACCTGCAGATGTTATTAACTTGCAACCTGTGTAGCTAGAAGGATCAAGTTCTTGGCATCACAGAAGGTGACATAATATCTCCATCACTATTACCCAAAAATCATCTATTTTGTTTTTCTGATTTGTTTACCATGTTCTCTCAGGGCCACCCCAATCTGGCGCGTGTGCCTCCAAATAGTAATGCTATCAGGATAGTGTTATCTTGCTGATGATATGGGTTCCTTTGGGGAATGCTTATCTGTTATATATTTTTTTCTAATGCTTCAGGGTTTGAATATGTGAGCTATCTTCATTTTATATAGAGATATAGAAGCAAATTTTCTCAAATACCAATGGGCTGATGAGGAAAAATGTTGCCAAAAATCTTCAATTTTGCACACTTATAGGAATCCTCAATGAAATGAATGAATTTCAATGGGAGATTGCACATTCAATCCAACAATCTCAAAGGCTAGAGTAACTGCCTCATTTTTGGAACCAAGATCCCATGGAGGCACAGATGGTAACTGTTCCAGAGGGTAAACCAATTCAATATCATGCTTCAGATTTCCCAGGGCCTTTGCAACATGGTTACAGTTCATATATTGATACCAATGACTTGGTTGGCTTTGGGATGGGGTCTCAAGCCATTGGTGTGGAATATTCTTGTGAAGATGGCATGGAAGAATGGATGTCAAATGCAATGGTAACTGGAATGATGGATGAGCAAGTCTCAATCTCTGTTGATGATGCTCATCCTGAAAATGAATCATTGAAAGATGAGGATAGAAATTCTACATGGTTTCCATTCAGAAATAACGATGTTAGATCTTTATGTCTGTATAGATTTAATATTGTTGCTGAACTGCTGATTATACTCTGATTATTCTGCCTGCTCCCCCAGTATCTCATGGCTTCCCTGATCCTGGGGAACCTTCACAACCTGTTTTCCCAGAAGATGTATCACCAACAATTTATAACCAGCTAATAATGCTCCTGATACTCAGCAAGAATAAACTTCCCCATTGGGATAGTATCAAGAGAAAGGAGGAGTCAATTAGAAAGTGTTTTGTTGAAAATTCAGCCCAATGTCCTCTCTTTTATTCCCACTATAGGCTGTTGAATTCCATGCGGGCCTTAAACCCTCTTAAAAAAACTTGAGACAACCTGCACCCTTTCTTCAGCTCATAATCTGATTTCCTAGAGTTAAATTCTGGCTGAAGATCAAAAACTCCTGCAACCATTCAACTTCAAACTTCCTCATCATCACTTACTCAAAAAATCTCAACAATCTCAACCACTCTCAACCACTCTCTTCTTCTCAACCACAATCTTCAATGTGAAGAGAAGCGGTGTGGGAGAACTTATATACCAGGGGTGCAGCACTGAAGCTGAGCCCGCAGCCGCGGGCGCAGCGGCAGGCTGAGGCTGAGGTAAGGGGGTACTTACCAAATGTCATCGGACATTCCGCGGGGAAAAGCACGGGGCGCAGCATGTGACATTCTATAGTTGGCGCGGGCGATTGATCAAGCGGACAAAAGCCGCTTCAGTATGCGCGACGTAATGGACCGGGCGGAACCACGGGGTTTGGGGCGCCAGGCCGCAAGTGGAGCGGGGGCAGAAGAAGCGGAGTCGTGCGCAGGGGAGCGACAGACGGCTGCGGGGGTCAACGGGGTATAGTAGTCGGGGACAGGCTGCGGTGTGATGCGGGATTGAGGAGACAGGCAAGTAGGGCTCCAGGGACAGTACCGGGGAACGCGGGACATGATTGGGGGGGACTGTTGTATAAATAGAGGGTTGTACCAGGGCTGCGGGTCTTATCTTAGCTTATCATCGGAGTAGATAGCTATCAACTACAGCGCATATAAGAAAATCTCATTGTTTAGAGCTCTCTCGGCGATTATTCAGCGTGTGCGGACAAGCTGTGCGGACAAGCGTAACTGTGTAGGGCAACATCAGGACGACAAATGCAAGAGGAACGGTCCCCTTGCTGAGTATAAGGTGTTGCAGGGAAACCAGTTGACTATCCGTTGACAGTGTGTATCCCGCAGAGGAAATCAAAGAACCACCGGAACCAACCAGGAAGAAGGGCAACCTACCATTTCTGTCACCGAGGTCGCCATTATTTCCACATATTGGGGGTCTGGCCGGGAAACTTCTTTCTGTTTCCAACCTGCGGACGGTTCAAGACATCTGTCTTTTTCTTTATTTTTTATATATTGTTTATCATTGTTCGAGGATGAGTGGTTCTGACACTTATCTTCCTACGACTGCGTCGGGCGGAGCGTCTTCCTCCAAGTTCACCCTCCCTCCCGCCAAGTTCGTCCCTCCCCCTCCGAAGGGGGGAGGTCTGGGTACCTATGGCATCACGTCGGAGGTCAACATGGACGATGGAACGGAGAATTGGAAGGGGAAGCAGGTGGCTGGTGAAGCGCCAGTAGGGGTGAGGAGGCGAGGGTTGGCGTCGGACCCACTGACGGGCGTCAAGATTTGGCCGCGGGATTTTCCCGCAGTCCGATTCAGTGTTGATGCGGTTGATTGATTTTTGAGCCGTTTTGAATTGGCGGCGGAGACCGAAGGGGCGTCGGACGGCGACAAGGTTTGTCAAATCGTCAACTTCATTCAGTCCGAAGAAGAGTTGCGCAATGTGGAGGAAATGGAGGGGTACAAGGCGAAGAACTGGGAGCGTCTGAGGGAGGAGATGTTGGAGAAGTGGGGTCCGCGTCAGCAACGGTATTGGGAGGCGGATTTGGAGAATCTCGCGTCGAGCAAGGCGGCATCGGGTGGGGTCAACGATCGAAGGGCTTTCAATGAGTACGTCACTTCCTTTGATCGCATCGTGAAGTACCTTAACCGCAATGAGGTGATCATTGGGGAGCCGGCGTCGGTCAAGCGGAGCTTCCTCAAGGGGCTCGCCACGCCGGTTCAGGAGCGGGTGCAGCGGAGGCTGTACGATCAGAACCTCATTCGGCGGTCGAGGGATGGAGGAACCCTGTTGCCTGACTTGGCGTCGCTTAGGGGAGCGGTCCGGGCGGAGTTCGACATGATGGAGTTGGTGGCCAAGAATTTGGGAGTGGCGATCTCGAGCGGAATCGGGCCGGTGATCTCTTCCCGGAACACGGCGCCGGTGGCGCCCGCTGAAGTGGCGGAGTTGGCTGACACCTTGAAGGAGCTTCGTTTGTTCATGCAGAAGACGGTTCAACGGGAGTCGCAGCCTCAAGCGTCGGCACCGGCCGACGGTCAGCGGAGCGGTCCTCCGCGCGAGGGGCCTCCGGGGCTTCATTGCACTTATTGCGGGTTGAATACCCATTATAAGTCTCGATGTCAAGAGTTGACGGATGACTTAAATGGTAGGCAGGTGAGGATTTATAACGGTGATTATTTCCTCCCTAGATCGCGTGAACCGATCGAGGCGGCCTTGCCGCGCGACGTGGTCCGTGCAGCGGCGGCAGGGCAGGGGGAGACGGCGGAAGGCCCAAAGGCGGAGGTCAAATCCTCAATGGGTATAGTTGTCGGGAGGTCTGGATGGACTCCCCCGGCTGTCCAATCAGAGGTGTGGGCCATGGGCGTTGATAAACGCATGCCAACGGCGCACGCCAACGCCAACCCGCACGCCAATTTTTTTTGGCATGCGGGGCCTACACGCCATTTTTTTTTGGCGTGTAGGGTTTACACGCCAAAAAAAAAGGGCGTGTGAGACCCACACGCCAAAAATGGCGTGTGGTTCCCACACGCCAAAAATGGCGTGTGGTTCCCACACGCCATTTTTTTTGGCGTGTGGGCCCCGCACGCCAAATAAAATTGGCGTGTGGGCCCCGCACGCCAATTGTTTGGCGTGCGGGTCCCCCCTCGCTCACATAATCGAGTGGGAGGGACCACTCGATTACGTGAGCGAGGCCGGCCGTGCGGGTCCCCCCTCGCTCACATAATCGAGTGGGAGGGACCACTTGATTACGTGAGCGAGGCCGGCTGACGAGGTTATACAACCTCGTCAGCCGGGAGGACTTCCTCCCGGCCGGCGAGGCTATACAACCTCGTCGGCCAGGAGGAAGTCCTCCTGGCTGACGAGGTTGTATAACCTCGTCAGCCGGGAGGACTTCCTCCCGGCTGACGAGGTTATACAACCTCGTCAGCCAGGAGGAAGTCCTCCTGGCCGACGAGGTTGTATAGCCTCGTCGGCCGGGAGGACTTCCTCCTGGCCGACGAGGTTGTATAGCCTCGTCGGCCGGGAGGACTTCCTCCTGGCCGACGAGGTTATACAACCTTGTCGGCCAGGAGGAAGTCCTCCCGGCCGGCGAGACTATACAACCTCGTCGGCCAGGAGGAAGTCCTCCTGGCTGACGAGGCTATACAACCTCGTCGGCCAGGAGGAAGTCCTCCCGGCCGACGAGGCTATACAACCTCGTCGGCCAGGAGGACTTCCTCCTGGCTGACGAGGTTGTATAACCTTGTCAGCCGGGAGGAAGTCCTCCCGGCTGACGAGGTTATACAACCTCGTCAGCCAGGAGGACTTCCTCCTGGCCGACGAGGTTGTATAGCCTCGCCGGCCGGGAGGAAGTCCTCCCGGCTGACGAGGTTGTATAACCTCGTCAGCCGGCCTCGCTCACGTAATCGAGTGGTCCCTCCCACTCGATTATGTGAGCGAGGGGGGACCCGCACGCCAAACAATTGGCGTGTGGGCCCCGCACGCCAAACAATTGGCGTGTGGGCCCCGCACGCCAATTGTTTGGCGTGCGCTCCCACACGCCAATTGTTTGGCGTGTGAGAGCGCACGCCAAACAATTGGCGTGCGGGGCCCACACGCCAATTTTATTTGGCGTGCGGGGCCCACACGCCAAAAAAAAATGGCGTGTGGGAACCACACGCCATTTTTGGCGTGCAGGTCTCACACGCCAATTTATTTTGGCGTGTAGACCCTACACGCCAAAAAAAAATGGCGTGTAGGCCCCGCACGCCAAAAAAAATTGGCGTGCGGGTTGGCGTTGGCGTGCGCGCTTGGCGTGCGTTTATCAACGCCCGTGGGCCATCCATTCCGATGAGGTGACGGCCCGCTACGGCGGGTACGACCGCATGGATGTGGATCCTCCAAAGAAGGGCAAGGCAAAGGAAGTTTCGCAGCCTGGAGGAGTGGCAGTGCCCACCGGGAAGAAGAAGGCGGTGGAGTTGGCCAAGCGCGCTCTGAACGGGGATGGCCCTCTGATTCTTTCCATCAAAGAATTGGCTTCGGTTTCCCCTCTAACGGCGGAAGAGCTCATAGCGTCTCTTAAGGAGAGTGCGGGCCTCAAGGCGGAAGGTAATTGGGTGGCCTTCGACGTGAGTTCAGCGGAGGCCAAACATTCGTGCCGACACCATCCGGAGGAGTTTCCGTCGGACTCCATCTCCTGCCCCCTTGGTTATGTTCCGATGACCATTGGGGACCAGCAAGTATGGGCGATGATCGACAGCGGGTTGATGGTCAACCTTGTGCCGGCGGAGGTGGCGCAAGACTCGGATCTTGTTACCCGACAAGCCAACATTGGTTTGCAAGGAATCGGCCGCCATGAGTGCGAGGTGGCGGGTGTGGTGGAGAGTGAGTGGGTTGAGGTGGCAAAGACCAGGCGGAGGGTCTCATTCTTTGTGCTGAGGTCCGCCGAAGTCATCCTTGGACGGCTGTTTTTGTTCGCCTTCCGAGCCGGCCTTCGGTTCGATTCGGTCTGCAAGGAGGAGGTCCTTTCGGTGGCGGACTCCCGAGGGCGACGGTTTGCGACGACGATCTGTCGGCCATCAAGCGGACAATGGGAAACCCGGCTGGGGCCGGATGTGGGGGAGGAAGAGTGCCGAGGGAGGGAGAAGCAGGAGGCTTCCCCCTTGGCACGGGGTTTTTAGGTGTCGGACGGTCAATCCGCACGATGTCAGCTCTAGCATCGCGCGGACAGTCGACTCCTAAAGAGCGGGAAGGAATAGGGGATGATGGGGCGGAGGCAAAAGACCCAAAAGTAAGTCCTCCCAATTGTGTACCTCCAAGGGTATCTACTACCATTCGGAAAACCCTACCAAGTGCCACGTACGTGAGCGAATTCCTTTTGTCTGGTCATAGGCGGAAATCCTGGGAAGCCAGTCCGCACTCGAAGCCGGAGGTTTGGAGAGAGGGAATGGAGGAGGAAAGCAATGGAGCGGGGGCAACCAGTCTAGAAGTAAGTCCTCCCAATTGTGCACCGCCAAGGGTTTCTACTACCTTTCGAAAAACCCTACCAAGTGCCACGTACGTGAGCAATTCCGTTTCGTCAGGCCATAGGCGGAGTTATCGGGAAGTCGGTCCGCAAGAGGAAGTGGAGGTGTGGAGTGAGGGGATGGAGGAGGAACACAATGGAGCGGAGGCAAAAGGTGTAGAAGTAAGTCCTCCCAATTGTGCACCATCAAGGGTTTCTGCTACCTTTCGAAAAACCCTACCGAGTGCCACATACGTGAGAGATCCTTTTCCGTCCAATCATAGGCGGGAATCTCGGGAGTTCGGTCCGCATCAAGTGACGGAGGTTTGGGAGGAGGATGGGGAGGGTTCGGAGAAGGGAATGGCGGAAGGTTCTTTTGGGGCGGGGGCAAATAGTGCAGAAGTAAGTCCTCCCAATTGTGCGCCGCCAAGGGTATCTACTACGTTTCGAGAAACCCTACCTTGTGCCACGGTTGTGAGCGAATTGAGAGTCTTTGGTTTCCCAGTCCGCAGGATCTCAGCGGAAGAAGGCGTCGTTCTACGGAGGGTGGAATTGTACGGGGCAAAATATAAGCCGGTGGCGCGGAAGGTTAGGCCGCGGAATGAGCCAATGCTGCAAAGCTTGAACTCACCGTTGAAGCCCATCCAGTGGGGGAGAGACCCCTATCTTACCCCACTTTGGGTGCAGCCTCCGGAATTCGTGCCAACGGAGCGTATCACGGAGGAACGGATGGCGAGTCTCAACTTTGGGCCTCCGGGGTGGGTGAGCCAGGAAGAGTGGATGCTCTTAGCCCAGGTCGTCACCTTGCGGGCGAAGGCTTTGGCGTTTTCCCCTGAAGAGCGCGGGCTGTTGGACAGGGGAATAGGGGAGCCTTATCGGATTCTGGTGATACCCCACGAACCTTGGCAGATCAAGCCAATTCCGGTTCCGGCGACCATTCACGATACCTTCACGGAGTTGGTACAGGAGCGGGTGCGGACGGGGTTGTATGAGCAGTCTTGCTCAAGCTACTCCAGCCCAATTTTTCCGGTGCTGAAACAGGATGGGACGAGTTTGAGGATTGTTCATGATCTTCAGAGACTGAATTCCGTTACCATTCTGGATGCAGGACTTCCTCCCCGCGTCAAAGAGTTTGTTGAGTCCATGGCGGGACGGGTTTGTTATGGGTTGGTTGATGTCATGGGCGGGTACGATCAGCGCGAATTGCACCCCAAGTCGCGGCCACTCACGGCTTTTGAGACACGGTTGGGGCGTATGCAGCTGACTCGTCTCCCGCAGGGAGCCACCAACTCGGTAGCGGTTTACCAAGCGCAGATGGCGTGGATCCTCCAGGACGACTTACCTCATCTTTTCCAGATCTTCATTGATGACGCGGGTATCAAGGGACCGAAGTCGGATTACGGAGGGACGGCCTTGGTGGACAACCCGGGCATCAGGCGTTTCATTTGGGAGTATGCGGTCACCTTGGAGCAGATCTTGTTCTGGATCGAAACCGCGGGCCTTACGGTTTCAGGGAAGAAGTTTGCGGTCTGCGTTCCGGCTTTGGAGGTCCTCGGTCATGAAGTCTCAGTTCGCGGAAGGAGCATCACTCGGGCTAAGTTGAACAAAGTCTTGGAGTGGCCAGTTCCGAAAACCGTAACTCATATCCTTCAGTTTTTAGGGTTGTGTAGTTACATGCCGATGTTTATTGAGCGGTTTGCGGAGATCGCAAGCCCGATGAGGCGGCTAACTCGCAAGGGGACTGAGTGGAAGTGGACCGAGGAATGCGATCGCGCGTTCACTCGGCTGAAGGAGATTGTCGGTAGGGAGATCACGCTCAAGGATCTCGATTACGGGATGGATGGGATTTGGTTGGCGGTTGACTCCAGTGAGTTTGGTGCGGGAGGCGTGCTGACGCAAGAGGAGGACGGGAAAGATTGTCCGGTTCTTTACGAGTCGATCACCTTCACGGAAACTGAGTCGCAATACTCCCAGCCAAAGCTTGAGCTGTGCGGGGTCACCAAGGTGGTGCGGAAGCTGAAAAACGTGTTGTGGGGGGTGTTCTTCGAACTCCTAGTTGATGCGGAAGCACTGGCGAGGATGATCAATTCTCCTACTCTCCCTAATGCTCCAATGACTTGATGGATGGCTTACCTTCAATTGTTTTCTTTCAAAGTGGTTCATGTCCTGGGGAAGGCGTTCACAATGCCTGATGCATTGTTGCGAGTGGCGGAAGAGGAGGGAGCGGAGCGGTTCCTCTCAGCAGAGGCGTTGGACGTGGACGAACGGCTGATGAAAGCGGGCGCAACGACAGTCGGCATCAAACTTCCTCTTTGCCAGAGCAGGATGTACGAGGTGATGGAAACCTACCTAAGTACCCTCAATTTCCCTGATGATACTTCAACCAAATTGAAAGCGTGGGTTCGTCGGAATAGCGTCAACTTCTTTGTGCGGGAAAGTCAACTTTGGCGTTGGCGGTCTCCCATACCGCTGGTGGTGGCGACTTGTCGAGCGAGCCAGGAAGTCATCCTTCGGAGCCTCCACGAGGAGTTGGGGCATCGGGGTGAGGTGGAGACGCGTGCCCGCGTTTGGCAGCGTTTCTGGTGGCCTGGTATGGTGAAGTCGGTCCGTGACTGGGTCCGGAGCTGTGAGGCGTGTCAGCTTTGGAGCTCGGCGCTCCCCAAGGAGGTGGGAATTTGCTGTTCAGTCGGATTTCCTTCGATGTTGTCCACATCAAGGCGGGTAAGTACGCCTACTTACTCGTCGCGAGGGATGATCTGTTGGGGTGGGTAGAGGCCATCACTTTGGTCAAGCTGTCGGCGGAAAAGGTTGGCCAATTCCTGGAGGAGTTCTGGTTCTTGCGGTTTGGATGTGTGGGGCTGGTCACGGTGGATGGGGGTGCGGAATTCTGAGGAAGTCTGATGAAGCTTGTTCAGTCATGCGGGGCGAAGTTTGGCAGGGTCACGGAGTATTATCCGGAAGGCGCCGGGATGATTGAGCGGGGACATCAGCCAATCAAGAACACGCTGGTCAAGATGTGCGGAGAAGACGGCCGGAAGTGGCATCAATTCCTTCCGGCAGTCCTTTTCGCGGATCGGATCTCAACCAAGCGGGGCACCGGTTATTCAGCGTACGAACTCCTGTATGGGCGACAGCCTGTGTTGCCGGTTGATATCGAGATGCTCACTTATCTCGCTATCGACTGGTGGAAGGTGAAAATTTCGGAAGAATTTTTGGAAGCGCAGGGGGAACAACTCCTCCAACAAGAGGAAGTTGTTGAGAAGGCGGCGAAGCGATTGCGGGAATCTCGGGCGAAGTCGGTCCGCTATTGGGACGAGCTTTGCGCTCACCGGTTGCGGGACCCGTTACGGAAGGGCGATCTTGTCCTTCTGTACAATCGGAGCTTGGAAACCCAGTGGGGGAAGCTGTTCGCAACCCGATGGAACGGACCTTATCGCGTGGTCAGCAAATTTCTGGGGGGAAGTTATCAGTTGGAAGAATTGGACGGAACCCCGTTGAAGCGGAAGGCGGCGGCATCCCACGTGAAGCGGTTCTATGCTTGGGGATCGACGTCGTTTGACGAAACCCTTGTTTCAGGATCTGAGGACAAAAATGATGAAGACTCGGATTTGGAGCCAACTCCTTCGGAGCAAACCGCTGATGAGTCGGGTCGAGCGGATTCTCCCGGCGCCAAGGAAGAGGTGGCCGGTGAGCGTTCCTTGCGGAGAAGTGCGAGGAACAAACCGCTGAGGACAGCGGCCAACAGCGGGGGGAGGATGGGGGCCATAGGCCAAGCCTTAAATGGTGAGGGGGTGCGCTAGCTGGTCTACAGCCGGATAAACTAGCCACCCCAGATGTCAGTCACCCTAAAGCGGGATGTATTTGTGTTTTGTGAATAGGTTTACTGGTTGTCTTTGTTATATATTCAGGACGGCGAGGGGTACGGGGAATTGTGCGGAAATTCCATTTGGGGCGGTCCAGGTACCTCGGCGGGCGGGTTGGGTTTTCGTTTCAGGATTTCATAGATTGCAGGCACGGTTTCTTTCTCTCATCTTTAGGTTGCGGGTGTGGTTTCTCTTTCTCTCAGGATTGCGGCGTGGTACTTTCCTCAAGTCATCAATTTCCTCAAGTTATCAGTTTCCTCAAGTCATCAGTTTCATCAGGTTATCAGTTTCTTCAAGTTTTTCTCAAAGTTTCAATCTCAGTTTCAGGATTTAGTATCTCAATTTGCAGGTGTAAAAATAAAAAAAAATAAAAAAATAAAAAAAAATGGAAGTGCGGGGACTAAGTGGTTCTCAATCCGGGGCGGTCCGGGCACTTGTAACTTACTTTTTTTGTTTTGTTTTCTCTCAAGTATCTCATTATGGCACAGGTGTTTGTCTCAGGTTAGCGGGGCAAGCATATGGCGCATATTATTTCAGCATAGGGGATACAGAAGAAGTATGAGATACAAGCAGGAGAGTGAGGGAAAGAGAGGAGCCCAAAGCGCTCAGTCCAAGAACACAGCGGGTCAGAGGCGGGCGCGCAGCGCGGCGGAAGACCGGTGGAATTCTCGGAGCATTTCTTGGCGGGTTTTGGCGGGGATCGTCACCGCCTTCTTCAACAATCCTTTGACCAGCGAGGTCTGACCTTCCAGGAACGGGAGGAGGTCCGCTTCAGGGACACCGGACGCGTATTTGTCGTCGGGGATTGCGGCCCGGTATGGCGACTCAAGGAAACCGGGTGCGGGAGCAGCGCCAAGAGGTCGGGAGGAGGAGGGGGCGGGAGCCGGTGAAGGAGTGCGGAGAGGGGGAGGAGAAGCGGGGCGGGGTGGTAGGAGGGAGGTCATAGGTGGAGGGGAGGGGGTAGGTGAAGGGCGAGGAGGTAAGGGAGTGGAAGGAGGGGGTGGTGGGTGGAGTTGGTCGGGTAGGTGAAGGGGGTGGGGGACAGACTGGGGTGGGGGGGACGAAGAGGGTGGTTTGGGGGGGTGGTTGAGGTGGGGTGGATGATGGAGGAGGGGGAGCATGGAAGGGAGTCTGGGCTCGGCGGCGCGGGAAGGGAACCGGGGATGGGCGTGGCGGAGGGATTGGAGAGCGGCAAGGAGCGTTTGGGTCCATTCCGGCGCCAACGTTGACGCGGTGGCAAGTCGCCCAGGCTCGGAGGGCGGCGGCCCAGGTCGGTCCATCGGGGAAGTTCCTCCGTTCAGGTTTTGGAGTCATTCGGTCAGGTCCGACGGGGGTTCTCACTCGATCGGAGCAATGGCTGCGTTGAGGAGGGGAAGGGGTGGAAGAAGGGATGGAAAAGTGGTCCGGAGTCTCGGAGGAATCCTTGCGGCGGCGCCGTTTCTGACGGGATTGAGTTCCGGAACGAGAACGAGGCTGGGGACGAGGACCGTTTCTGCGGGACAGGGAGCATCGGCGATGGGACCGAGCGCAGGCTGTGCAGGCAGCTCCAGGCGTGGGTTGGAAGCAGGGAGAAGAGAGGGAAGCGTGGCTGGACCGTGCGGCGCAACGATCACAGGGGGGTCGGGGATGGGGCATGGTGGGTATGGGAAAGGGAGGTGGGTATGGGGGAGTGCACAATCAAAGGTATGGGAAGGTAGTGGGTAGTGTGGGAATCGCTGAGGACAGGATTCAAAAGCAAGGGGGATGTGGGAGAACCTATATACCAGGGGTGCAGCACTGAAGCTGAGCCCGCAGCCGCGGGCTCAGCGGCAGGCTGAGGCTGAGGTAAGGGGGTACTTACCAAATGTCATCGGACATTCCGCGGGGAAAAGCACGGGGCGCAGCATGTGACATTCTATAGTTGGAGACATAATTGGTCCTTTGAGTGTTGTTCTGCATTTACCACTTTATTCATATTCCACAAACACAATGGTACATAGAAATATTGATGTTCATTGTTCATTTCCCTGGCTGACAAGGTTGTATAACCTCGTTGGCCAGGAGGAAGTCCTCCCGGCCGGCGAGGTTATACAACCTCGTCAGCCAGGAGGAAGTCCTCCTGGCCAACAAGGTGTATAGCCTCATCAGCCAGGAGGAAGTCCTGCGGGCCGGCAAGGTTATACAACCTTGTCAGCCAGGAGGACTTCCTCCTGGCTGACAAGGTTTTATAACCTTGTCGGCTAGGAGGAAGTCCTCCTGGCTGACAAGGTTGTATAACCTCGCCGGCCGGGAGGACTTCCTCCTGGCTGAAAAGGTTATACAACCTTGTCAGCCAGGAGGAAGTCCTCCTGGCCAACGAGGTTGTATAGCCTTGCCAGCCGGGAGGACATCCTCCTGGCCAACGAGGTTATACAAGATTGTCAGCCAGGAGGAAGTCAACCCGGCCAACGAGGTTATACAGCCCGGTCGGCCAGGAGGAACTCCTCCTGGCCGGCCGACGACCGTTCCCACACGCCAACAATTGGTGTGTGGGGACGTGCTCATGTCATTGAACCGGTGGACCGGTTTGATGACGTGAGCAAGTCCCACACGCCAATTTGTTTTGGTGTGCGGGGCCTACACGCCAAAAAAAAGGGGGCGTGAGACCCGCACGCCAAAAATTGGTGTGCGCTCCCACAACCCCTTTGTTTTGGCTTGTGGACCCTACACGCCAAAAAAAAAATGGCGTGTAGGCCCCGCACGCCAAAAAAAATAGGCGTGTGGGTTGGCTTTTGTGTCCGCCTTTGGCTCGTGTTTATCAACACCCCAAATGGGAGGTAAAAACTACTACATAACTTAGCCTGTCACACTCATGGGACCAGATTTTCATATCTTGGGTTCAATATTCTTCTACCAGAATGAAAATAGTTTATATGACAAGTGTATTTTAGGACACTTTACTGGAGCAGATCAGAAAGTGAATTTTGTTTTCTATATAAGAACCAATATCAAATACAATGGCACCGATTTACTGGATGTTACACTTACACTCAGGAATACTTAAGCAAGAGGGGACATTAATAATGCTAAAGTTTGACAAAAAGATTTGGGGTGAGAATTCTTTCTCTGAATAACAGATAAAATGTTGGCAATTGATGTATACTAATTGATAGGAATGACAGAATTTGAATCATCTTTCCCAATCCCAGTTCTAAATACCTGGAGGGAAAAGGCTGGGAACAAGCTAATCTGTCATGTGCCTATCACCCTTGATTCTGATGACAATTCAGGTAACCACTCCAAAAGGCAGAACAAACATGTTTCATACTACTTCAATTTGGGTGGACTCCCTCCAGAAATGAAACACATGGAATATAACTGTCACTCAACATCTAATGTTTCATCAGCATTGGGGATAGGGGAGCCTGTTTTTTTCTGAGATCAAGTGAGCCTCACATACATTATGAATGTCTGCTGATATTTTAATGGCTCAAATTTCATTACATAATGCCAATTTGTCAATGAAGGTGCCATTGCATACAACACAGGATGCTAAGAGGAGGTGCTATTTGTGATGATACACCTTGCATTCTTGGCTGACTCACCCATGGCAGCTGCCCCAAACCCCAGGAAGAGCCAAGAATCCATGAAAAAAATTTCATCTGCAGGCCACTTCAAAAGATCACTTGTCCTCATTGGAATTTATCAGATCATTCTTTGGGTTGTAACAGATTCCAGAAGGCCATCAGTGGGAAGAACCCAAGATCCAATCCCATGAACTGTGGGATATACATCATGAAAATAGCAAGAATTAATTCAATCCAAAACCTGCTGGGTATGGTTTGAAGTGCCCAATAACCCACACATTGATTGAATTGCAGAATAAACATGTACATGCAAGAATAAAAATTGCTGAACATAAACAAAATTCACATGCAAGAATATTCAACTTGTAACTGGCCTCATTTGATGGTTGCAACAACACCTAAGTAGAGATATTAAATTTAATACTACTGGTTTGTGTGAAGTATTTATTTTCTGACCTTATGAAAAAGAGGCTACCAAAAAAAAGCTAATCAAAGTTGAGGCCCAATTAAAATCTTTCAACACTGAGGGCCTCAATATACCTCCCATTCAAGCAAGTTATATGATGTGTCACCATGCCTCCTTAATTTGTATAAAAGATTTTCATACCATATTACTGGTAGCCCCATTTCTCTTCTTTCAATTAATGACAGAAGAAATGAAAGCTCTCTGGCTCTCAATGTGTTAATTATCCAGTGTGGCATTTCAGACCTGAATTCAGGACATTTAGACCTACATAAAAGGATTGGAATTGATCATAAGAGAGTCAAGCAAAATTTCTGTGTTGGAATATTGGTCTGTCTCTCTGTGCACTCACATCCTGTTGCCTGTTTCCTGGTTCCTGTCCCCTGTCCCCTGTCCCCTGCCCCTGTACCTTGTCCCCTGTCCCCTGTCCCCTGTCTCCTGTCTCCTCTCCCCTGTGTCATGTTCCCTTTCCTGTGTCCTGTCCCTGTCTCCTGTCCCCAGTCAATGTTCCCTGTCCTTGTCCCTGTCCCTTGTCCAGTTACAGTGTCACTTCTGTTTTCCATCTCATTTGATGTTTTGTCTAGGTTTTAATTTGTTCAGGCCCCCTTTGGATCTTGAAAGGGGGCTCTCTAGTTGTTCACTTTAAAGTCTGCTTCTCTCATATGAGATAAAATTCATTGAGTCAGAGAATAATCAACAAAGAAATAAAAAGTGACCCTCTTTAGGTTCAGCTCCTTGTTCAAAACCCTCCTCATCAACTATCATTGTCAGCCTCCCTGATGCCAAGGACAAGTCCTTCTAGCTACAGGTGGTGCAAGGATAGATGGAAAGAGTATATAAACTCTGGGTAAGGTACACAGTTACAATTCCCAAAAGATATGGGGGAATTGTGACGTAAAAATTGATAGAAGAATAGGTTAATAATTATATTAAATAAATTTAATATAATTAAAAACCAGAGGGGCCTGATAAATCAGGGGTGGTTTAGATCCCTCTAAGGTATCTTGCAAATAAATTGCAGAGGATTTAGGTACCTGGAACACTGGGGCCTGATAAATCAGGGGTGGTTTAATCCCAGGAAAGGAAAGTGGGGAATATCTTCAAGAAAAGGGTTATCACTTACTAGTAATAAACCTTGAGGGATCTTGGGGATATTCTGGGTGAAACTGGACAGTTTGAAGCGCTTGGATGGATGGATGGTGGAGCTGGATGGGCACTGTTAAGTTGTTGGGGAAGACAGGGCTAAAGAATAACTACTAAGAAGCTTACCAGACTGTGTTATAAAGACGTATATATCTAATAAGAAGTGGGTAAGGTTGTTAGTGGGTATTGGGAAGCATGAGGAGCCTTCTTTGGGCGGTTGAAGAGCTCCTTAAATAGTCTTGGGTTCCCCCTGGGGACCCTGTAGGTATTATTGGCCAACTTGTGGGATCTTTGGACCAGATTTTGGCCATTTTGCTTTCTTGGTGACGCTTCAGCAGCCCCTGCTTTGAACACACGTCACCAATTGATTTTATTAATGTATTTTATTATTATTTACATATTTATATTGTCTTACAGTCTGTAGTACATCAGTACTGGTTGTTATAGATTTAATACTAGTGGCTTATTTGTATTTTATAATAAGCCACAGTATTGTTTGTACTGTTTGTTCAGTCAGTATATTTTTATTTATTTATATCTATAAATAATAATACAATCTAATATAATTAATTATTTAATCCCCAGTAACCTTTATTACATATGTAACACATGTAATGAGGTCACTGGGGCGTGTTTTTACTGATTTGGGTGTACCTGAGTGACTGTGGAGTCCGCTTGCCAAGCTGAGAGTCTGTAAGGGGCTTAATGCTTGCACGGGGGCTTATATCTCAACTTTGGTGCGGGCTTTCAGTCACGCAGGTTGAACTTTAGGTTCTGCGGACTGCGGTACGCGGGGTTTGAGTAAAACACAGTGTATTTACACTATCTCCCCTAATTTACACAACACCTCATTTCCGTGACTGGAAATGGGGTTTAAGCATATGTATATATATATAAGCATTTAATTACGGTGTGGTATTCCAAACCCTGTTTCAAGTATCAGGCAGGATTATATTCTTTCACTATTTTTCAGAAGATAAAATAGTAGCAATATAAATGCATAATTGAAATCTAGGGTAAATTTAATCTATAAGTCACCCATTTATGTTAGGGTTTTGCACGGCTAAATCAAAAGTTATACAGTTACAAAGAATTAGAGTAAATAATAAGTACATAGTATATATATAGAAGTAGTATGTATTTTAGTGTTAGGTCACATGACGCAGCACATGATCTGTGGCACAGTCTAAGTACATACTCTCACCAGCAGAAATAGCTCACTTTAGGTCACAAGGCGCAGCACATGATCTGTGGCACAGTCTAAGTACATAACCTCACCAGCAGAAATAGCTCACTTTATGCACTCCATGCATGAAGGCAGCGTAGAAGAAGAGACCCCACCAGAATAAATACCTCAATCAGACATCCCACCAGCAAAAATCCCTCACATTTTACTATATAAAGGGGAGGTTGTTCCCTCCCAGAAAGAAAATCATGCAGTATCATCCAGCAACATCCCACTTGGATCCCACACCCCATCATCTAGCTAGCAAACTAAATAAATTACTCATCCATATAAATAGTGTGATCTTAATCAGGTGACCCACAACAAATCTTTCATATCAGTTTAAAATACACAAGAGAAACAAAAAGGGAAATTGTGCTCTTTTAACTAAAGGTTAAGGAAGAGGGTACAGCACATTGAATAGTTCACATTATACCAAAACATCCATCTACTCATTCTCTCTGACTGCATCTAAACATAAAAACGAAATAAATACTAAAAACATATAAATACTGTTCCTCATCAATTCCAAAAGCTTGTATTCCATTTGTCAAAACTTTCTGTAACAATCCATCTACTATCTACGCCCCTGATCCCTTCATCAAGCCCATTGCTGATTATGGGAATTGATAAATGCACGCCGATGGGCGCACGCCCACGCCCATCGCACGCCAATAAAAAACAAGGCGTGTGCCCCGCACGCCTTTTTTTTAATCGGCGTGCGGGCTGCACGCCCATCCTCGGGCGTGGGCACGCCTGTAGATGGGCGTGCGTGCTGCACGCCCATCTACAGGCGTGCGACACTGCAGGCGTGCAGTCGCACGCCCTCTTCAGGAACAGGCGTGCGGCTCGCCCGCCCCTTCAGAAAAGGGCGTGTGGGTCGCACGCCCTTTTTATGTGTATAGGCAGGGGGCAAGCCCCTGCCTATACACATAGATCGGCGGACCGCCGACCTATGTATATAGGAAGGGCGTGCCCCTTCCTATATACATAGAATCGGCGTGCAGTCGGCACGCCGATTCTATGTATATAGGAAGGGGCACGCCCCTTCCTATATACATGCTGATGTCATGCGTACACCAGAATGTACGCATGACATCAGCATGCCCCCACCCGCCCCCTCCCCCCATCCTTTGCCGATCGGCCCTCCCCCCCCCTCCTGAAATCCCTCCCCAACCACCACCTCACCGACCCCACCACCCACCTTCCAGACCACCCACCCGTTCCAACCCACCACCCACCCAACCCAGCCTCGCCGACCGCCGACTCAAGCCGCCGGAACGACCCAGCCGCCCGACAACCTCAAGCCAGCCGCCCGATGTGGTGATCCATTCCACTTCATTACCATACTTTTAATAAATTATTTATCACTTATAAACCCAAATACTTACATATATATACATATAAATCCCAAACCTTACACATATTCACCATTATTATTGCATAATCAGATTCTACAACCCCATTTTAACCCTAGTCACTCACTCCAACCACCCTCAAATTCCTCATGGTTCAAGAGTTACAGGCAAACCAAGAATAATCCAGCAAGTTACAGTGTAGAGCAAGTTATAGAATACAATAAGTACATATTATAAGTAGATATATTACACAAACAAGATACATAAAATACATATTATATTAACTACATAGACACTACATAGACACTACATAACATACACTGCACATGACTAGGCTTTATTCAGTAACATCTTACATCATATCTACTGTACATAAATTCTACCTTCCCACTACTCATCTGTCACTGTCATGATTATTTCATATAAGTCACTTTCTCACTACTCATCTGTCATGTTCTTCCTTTTTCCCACCAGCTACATGTCATAGTCTAGTTGTTCCTCCCTCCAGCCTTATGGCTCCTCCTCTTTCTCAGATATATAAGGACACCTGTTCCTCCCTCTTGTTCCCTTATGGACCCCCAGACTTACTAAATTACCCCAACATATACCAACATTACAGATCCCATAAATTAGTATACATATTTAGTAGAGTTCCCATCACCCTTAGGAATATATAAATATACATACCAGCTTAAACCTCAATATAAGAAGACTGCCCCTCTCTTGCTTGACCCACTTTGACTCCATAGCTACCAACCCTGCCCCACATTATACTTTATATATATACTTTACACAAATCATCCCCCCTTCATCCATTCCTCTCACCTGGTGTGTGTGGTAAACAAGCACATTAGTATTAGTCTTCTAAGAGTAGATATAAATTAGCCACACCTTTTATTTTATTCTTAGTGTTACACTCATCCTCTTAGCTTTAGTCAGGAAGGCAGCTCTTATATCAGCACCTTTGTCATAACCTACATTAGTACTAGTGTAGTTATACATATCCCTTCCAAGCTCTATTCTGTCCCTTGAGTAGTTCCACACCGACCACCTCAAGCCAGCCGCCAGGACATCGACAAGTACGTCGATGTCCCCCCGTCTCCCCCGTTTCCCCCGTTCCCCCCAAATCCTCCGCGCCCCCCCCGTCCCCCCTGCCCCTCACCCAAAACCCCGCCTGCTCCTGGGCCAGCTGGGCCTGGCCCAGAGGGGCCAGATGGGCCACCTGGGCCTGGCCCGAAGGGGCCAGATGGGCCACCTGGGCCTGGCCCAAAGGAGCCAGATGGGCCACCTGGACCTGGCCAAAAGGGGCCAGATGGGCCAGCCAAAAGGGGCCAGATGGGCCACCTGGGCCTGGCCAAAAGGGGCCAACTAGAACCAGTGGCCCCTATGGACACATTCAAGGTGTGAATGTGCCACTAGGCCCCCTTGCAAGCCCCCCATTGCACCCAAGGCCCAGGAAAAATGTGCAAGGGACACATCTTGGCCTCAAGGGCCCCGGGAAATGCCCACAGATGCATATCAGGCCCCAAGTCCCCCGTCTAAGCCCCCTACACACCCAAAGTGCCCCCCCAAACCCCCCGCAAGGGCTGATATTCCACTTTCTCATATTCTCACTGCAACAGGTACTTAATTCCAGGAGCAGCAGCTGACATCTGTTTTACTTTGCAATCCAACCAACAGCAACACCGTTTTCTACTCCTCCATCAAACTTTAGACGTATTTCCACGCAACAACAATGTCTGGTAGTCATGAACAATCACGCAAGTTCTGTTTCCTCATAAGATGTATGACAATAAACCTCCTGCTTACCACTTTCCACCCCAAAACACTGCAAATCAGGTTTGGACTTCTGGCAAAAATGCACTGAGCTTGCTCAGCAGCCTGCATGCAGTCCCGAGGAATACAAGTATCTGGAAGTTCTCGCCAACAAAATAAAAGCCAAATACAAGCAGTCAGACGATGAGGGTCATGAGTCCTCAACTCGCCCAGCTCCAACAAACACGTTTGACCCCCCAGCTAGCCAAACCATCCTACATTCCACTCCTAACGTCAACCAACCACCTCCTGACCTCAACCGATTCATTCCTTGGTTTCCTGATCTTCCCAAAGACCTCCCACCACCTCAAACAACCGCTCCACAACTGTCAGATTTTCTCTCAGCAAACAATGCGGCACCAACACTTCATCACACACCAGAACCCACTCAAATTAACAACATACCAGCTCAATGGGACAACGAACCCGCTCCATTTGACAACGGCTTGCCCAACGTTATGAACCCAGCATATGGCCCCATCCACCCAATAAGATCACCCAGGCGCAACAGCAAAGGCGAAAGCACCTTTCTCACCATCTCTAATGAGGCTTACCTTGATGGTATAACTACCGCCATGGAATCCCAAAATGCCAAACAAGCCTTGCATAACTTATCACAAAACCGTGATGACAATATAAACAACCCGAATGCCGAGGGGGAAACCGACCCTGAAGAATTGGGAATCAACCCTCCAGCCTCACAAGTCTCTTTGCCGTACAACCATCGTGCAGCCCCACACCCACATTCCACTATCGTTGAAAGTCACCCGCGCCGGGCTCGCTACCGCTATCCAACTGCAATATTTGTTGATCCTACGTCCAATGATCCTACATCCAAAAAATCCCAGCATCACACCCCAAGTCCAGACAATCCTCCCTCATGTGGTGGAAGCCCAGTCCCTCAACAGGGCTCCTCTACCTCTCATCAACAGATTGTGCGTATCGACCCAAGGGAAACCGGCCCAAACTTCCCAAGCCACCTATTCACTCCTCACCCAACTGTCCTAACGGCTGAACACTTGAAAGGCATGAAGTTCTCCCGCACCGCAACCACTAGTGCAGTGGACAGTTCCAGTTCATTGCCCAGCTCCAGTTCAAACCCCAGCAAGAGGTCAACAGGCCCTCCTCGCCCTGCAAGGTCCACACGGGATGCATGTGAGTCATCCCCCTCTCCTCTAAACATTAAACACTTCTCAAACTCATGTCTGTCTGTCTGTTGCAGCTGTGGAACTATTTTTACCAGGCCCACTGCTTCCAAGATCAGTGGTAGAAAACTTGAACAACGATTTGGCGCGTGGCATTGCATGGTCCATCACATCAGCTGAGAAGATGATAAAGAACATCGCCTATGTCCTCAATCACCTCCCCCATATGCTCTCTCGTCATGGCCCAATGGACCACAATTTCAAGGAAAGAGTGTGGCGGGACGTTACAATAACTCTGGCTGCTTGCAAATCAGGTAATTCTCCTAGTTACTATCTATTTATTTAAAAATGACACTGACCAATTTTTGTGGTGCGGTTAAGAAAAAATCCTCCACCCTGCTACTTCAATGTCTCTGATCACTCATGACATGATCAACATGGATCAGATTGAATTTGTCCGGGCCAACAAAAGCAAGACGATAACCAACCAAACTCAGGTACACACACTGGCCTCAAACATGGCATCATTCATCTCTCCTCCTGACACGGCATACCTCCAACTCAAATCTGCTTTACATCAATGCTGGGCTTTTCGTCATCTCGAACAGCAGGGCGCCCAATGGGAACCCCTTCCACTAGATAAAACAAAGGTCCACTCTGCTCACTGGGGCTTCCAACGAACCTACGAGAACCTGGGGACATTCGATGCCAATTCACCAAACCTTGGCGGCCTCATGCTTGTGTCACAGCACCTGGTGGGGGCAATGTCAGCTCTGGCGTATATCTGCAGCTTATCCGACTTTACCCGGCCACGTCCAAAGCATACAAGGACGGATGAGTGCTCCACAAGGAATACACCCTCTCAGATCCAGATGCTAGCTGGTCTGCTCGTTTTTGGTCCAACATCAGTCTTCACATTCAACAGACAGACTGCCAGCAATGCCAACGCTTCAGCCTTGCTAGAATTTGGGGCCAAAGTCCTTAAACAAAAGGTGGATGGTGGTATTACTCTCCCAATGCCCCACCAAACTTTAGACAATCTTCGTATATATTTTCTGGACTTCTTGTGTGCTATGGGCTTCGATAAGATTGGTGAGAATGGACTCCCCCAAGTGGATTGGGAAAGAACCTACAAAGAATTTCACCACTACTTTGCTACTCACCACCTACTCCACATTTTTTCTCAAGATATAGAAATAGCTTTGTCCAACTATCACTTCTGACTTGTATGGTATTTAACTCCTATCCTGTGTCTCCAGCTCTACATGTTGCATGTTCTATTGATCACTTCCATCCAAATGATACATTTTTTGCCTTTTGGTTTATCTATTTCCTACATTATAGGTGTCAGTCTTGGTGTGCAACTAAAACTTATTATTATACATATGATATGATACTAATAACTGAAAATTGTATTAATGATCAGTTAAATGTATGATTACCTAGCTTTATGCTTACATACTCATATACATATGCTTACCCCCAATTTCCAGTCACAGAAATGAGGTGTTGTGTAAATTAGGGGAGATAGTATAAATACAATGTGTTTTACTCAAACCCCGTGCACCGCAGTCCGCATACCTTGAAGTTCAACCCGTGTGACTGAAAGCCCGCGCCAAAGTTGGAATATAAGCCCCCGCGCAAGCATCAGGCCCCTTACAGGCTCTCAGCTTGGCACGCGGACTGCAAAGTCATCCAAGGTACACCCAAAGTAACAAAAACACACCCAATTAACTTCATTACATAAGTTACACATGTAATGAAGATTAATGGGGACTAAATAAATGATTATACCAGATTGTATTATTATTTAGACATATAAATAAAATTATGTTGACTGAACAAACAGTACAAATAATACTGCGGCTTATTATAAAATACAAATAAGCCACTAGTATTAATCTATAACAACCAGTACTAATGTACTAGAGACTGTAAGTCAACATAAATAAATAAATAAACTAATAAAATCAATTGGTGACGTGGATTCAAAGCAGGGGCTACTGACGCGTCACCAAGAAAGCAAAAATGGCCAAAATGTGGTCCAAATATCCCACAAGTTGGCCAATAATACCTACAGGGTCCCCAGAGGTCACTCAAGACTATTTAAGGAGGTCTTCAACCGCCCAAATAAAGCTCCTCATGCTTTGTTATACCCACCAACAACCTTACCCATGTATTATTAGATATACAACTTTTTAAAACAGTATGGTAAGCGTATTAGTAGTTATTAGCCCTGTCTTCCCCAACAACTCTACAGTGACCATCCAGCTCCACCATCCACCCATCAAAGCGCCCAAAGCTGTCCAGTTTCACCCTGAATATCCCCAAGATCCCTCAAGGTTTATTACTAGTAAGTAATAACCCTTTTCTTGGAGATATTCCCCCCTTACCTTTCCTGGTATTAAGCCACCCCTGTGTCAACAGGCCCCAGTGTTCCAGGTACTTAAATCCTCTGCAATTTATTTGCAAGCACCTGAGAGAGATTTAAACCACCCCTGATTTATCAGGCCCCTATTATATTAAATTTATTTAATATAATTATTACCTTATTTTTCCTATTTTTCCTCTAAAGTTTACGTCACAATTCCCCCGTTTTATTTGGGAATTATAACCTTAAAACCTTACCCAGAGTAATATCACTCTTTCCTTGTATCCTTGCACCACTTGTAGCTAGAAAGACTTGTCGTTGGCATCAAGGAGGCTGACAATATTCAGGAGTAATGTTGACAGCCATTACTCTACTTTGATTTATGGAAACAAATTTAATATAGTAATTACAAATCAGAGGAGGGGTGTTACATTGGCTTGCAAGTTTTGGAGTAAAGAAGTGTGGCTGGTTCAATGATGCTCAACCAACCAGCAGCTTGGCTCTTTGGAAATGATCTAGGTATGGACGGTGGAGGGAAAGGTACTAGGCCACGCTTGACTATAACATGTATCCAGTGATTCCCGTTAATTAGTGCAAGGTAGATTGGGCTTGCTGGTTTGGGGTCGGGTGCAACAGTTGAAGGGAGAAACGTCATGCAGCCAGCTGCTCGGTCGTTTGTGAGGAACACCACTGGCCTATTGTGTGCATTAGCCAGAATAGGACCACCATCAAGCCTGCCCATCCACTTGGAAGTGGGCACTGGTCCCTTGGGATTCTCCACGCAAATTCTGTCGTAGATCTTCTCGAACATTTCTGGTCCACCTAGCTTCCTCGTCCAAAGTTCCCTGTTGATGTCCAGCTCGTGTAACATGTCCAATTGCACTTGATACCACCCATTGTCTCTAGCATACGGGCCCTCGGGTTTTTCAGCAGCCAATGCATGTGCCACACAAGAATACCCATAGTTGCCATCGCCTTTGGGGTTATAACTTGATTGGACATACTTAATGACCCAAGGAGGTAACTCCTCAACCTGGGGGAGATGAGGGCAAATTCAGCATAAGCACAAGAGTGTGAGTAAATTGCTTTGCTCTCATGAGTAATCATCATGAATTCACACTATGTTCACTAACTGATTTATCAGACATAACCTCTTTAGAGGCTTGAGCCAGTGTCCCTAAGGTGGGACCACTTTTTACAACCATACTTTCATCCTGAATTCAACCAGAAAAGCCAATCAGTTAGAATGTTGACTCATTGAATGGGCTCATCCTAACCCTTGAATTTACCTCCAAAGTCGGTGGCCTGGGGGGGTCATTGGCCTGATAATCACCTTCCGTATGGGACATAGGAATAGCATCCTGATTTGCAAAAATACAACAGAACAATCAGGCCAATCACTATTAGGAGAATCTTGTTGGTTTGATTAAAGGGGCTTACCAGGGAAGTTGACATTGAAGTCCCGGCAAGAGGAATATCAATCGGATTGTCCTCTGAAAATTCACATGCATCTCCTTCAGACCCAAAGGGATCTCCATCACTGCCATCAGATTGATCAATGGATGAGTCTGCTACTCCACTAGATGACCCAGAATGACTGCCTTCTGCGGAGCTCCCTTTTGCCAAAGACATCTGACTCATTGCAGATGATACTGAGGGCTTTTCTTCCATACGGCGTTGGGACTTGGGCCGGTCGGAAGTGGGGGGACTTGCTTTCCGCTTATGTGACGTGCGGCCTGGTTGGTAGTCTTTGTTGGCTGCATACGTAGATGGTAGCTGAGACTTTGGAGGTTGGCCTCGTCGCTTGGCCACACACGGTGGGCTCTCATTGTCTTCTTCAGAAGATGTTGCGGGATCAGGAGCCTTTCTTGGTCGGCCTCGGGGTTTTGGGGCGGTCAGTCTGGCCAAGGTGGGCAGCTCATCAGGGTCTTCCATTGATGAGCTGCTATCTTGTTGCAACTCGTCTGTCCTTCTCCGGCCCGCTTGATTCTGACTGGTCCTTGCGCGCTGTTTCCCCTTGGCTGTCTGTGTCCTTTCAATCTGAGACTCCACGATTTCTGCCTGAGTAGGATCACGGGTTTGCACACGGCGGCTTCCATTCTTCTTCTTCCAAGGTTGATTTGGTTTGGATTTTTGTCTGATGGGGTCTGGCTCAATTAGTGGGACCACATGTGTGTTTGCAACAACTCGACGCAAATTCTTCATCAGTGCCGGCAAAGCTGTGGAGGGGTGAGATTCCAAGATCTCCTGCTTTAGCGCCTCAAAATAATTGTCAAAGTTATACGGCTCCTCATCAAGGTTCTGTAATTTAAGCAAGGTCAAACAGGATTAGCCAATGGGTTATGGAGGAGGGGGCAGATTTATACACTGACTGGTCCATCTGGGTTGTAACACAATTGCCACTGGGGATGAAAGTCAGCTGGTTCCACATCACCCTTCTCTTCAAGCAACTTTTCAATCAAGTGTGCACATGGGACCCCCATTCCCGCATTGAAGTTCCCCGCACACTGCCTGACCAGATCATCACGTTTGTCCTTCTTCATTTTCAAGTACTTATTGTACTCTCCAATAGCCAATTTGAGGGCATGGGTTGAGATCTTGGTGTGAAGCGGCTTGAAAACATTTGGGAGTCCGGATAGCCCTTGGATTCTTTCATGGCCAATTGTGACCTGTGCTTCGTCCAGTTGCCGGTCCACAGCTGATGAAATGGTCAGGAAGAGCGTAGCAAAGTCGATCTGGCCAGATGTCACGTATGTTTTGAGCCAGCTATGAGCTGATTCACCTCTAGATGACGTCAGATTCCCCAAGTGCGGGGTTTTCCCAGCCCATGCAGCCATGAATTGTTTGCGACAGGGCAGAACATGGTTCTGAAGGTATTCCAGAACATTTGCTCGTTCCCTGAGGTCCACCTGAAGCTTTCCCCAAGCTGTGTCGAATGAGGGTTCGTCCGGTGCGTATGTCACCTCATGCCATAGCTTCATGAAATTCGTCCATTCGTCTGCCTCGGATGCAAAAGCCTTTTTGCAGTTGGTGACAATGTTCCGATCAATGTGCCAGGCGCATAGGTTGGAGGTTGCATTTGGGAAGTGCTCCGCAATTGAATTTCGGAGAGCCACCTCTTTGTCCGTCACAAAGACCTTTGGAGAGCTCTCTGGTTCCCATACCGACCTGCAAGAATTGATAGGTGTATGTCAAATTACCATCAGATTATCAATCTCATACTAAAAAAGACAATCACCACACTCACTTCAACTTATTCAGAGCCCAAGAGTATGCCGCATTTTTCTCATTCCTCATGAGACAAAATCCAATTGAGAACGAGCTGTTCGTGCAGGTCTGGCCAACAACATGCAGTAAGGGGTACTTGCAGAGGTTGGTCTTGTAGGTGCAGTCAATATTAACCACATGATGGAACTTGCGAGCAAGTAACATTGATCCAGGGTGCGCAAACCATAGGTAGAGGAGCTTTCCGTCATCATTGTAAACTTCATCGTGAACCCAGTTGGAGCCTTTGAGGCATCATAGAAGATGGTTGATGGGGGTGTCGCCGGCCCTCCGCTGTAACTTCTGCGCTGCTTTTGTGTTGTAAATTGTCCTGTTTGTGACAAAGCGTCCCTCAGTCGTACTCAGCTGCCGGGCAATTGCCTGTGGTTGCAAACCAAGAGAGGCCAGTCGAGCGACCTCTGCTTGGCCCTCTGCCCCAAGTGTCTTGTGGATGGCCTCGTAGTTGTGCTGGATGACATTGTGGTTGTGAGGGACAGTCTTGCTGCGGAGATCCCAATAGTCGTTGTGGAACTCCTAAAGGATCAGGAAAGAGCTTGAAGGGGAAATAGACAACAAATCCAGTAAGTAGAAGATGTTGAAGCTACAGGTGCTGATGAGGCTGCCCTTCTTGACTAATGCTGAGGGGAAAGGGTTTCACTAAGAAAAAGAAAGAACAAGAGGTGTGGCTATATTTCTACTAATCCTTAGACTGCTGCTACTAATGGGAACTTAGGTTGTTTAATCAATCTGAGGCAGGGACCTTAAGAGGAGTGAGAAAAGCACTGAGAAAGAGTATGGGGTATGTGTTATGATTGTTATTTGGGTAAAGGTTGATGCAAAAGTAAATGTAAAAGGTTTAAAGGTGAATGCAAATGTAAACTGTACTTTTTTAATAAAAGGGGAGTGCATGATTTATCCATAGAACTAAGGGGAGTTCTACTTATACAAAAGGGCACAAGATGGCTGATCCTGGCAGTAAAGAGAAAGGGGAAATGTGTTCAGAGGTATACAACCAAAAGAGAGTAGTGATAATGTAAGAAAGATGAGCCAATGTAGCTAGTAACTATGTATAAAAGGAATGTAATGTGACTAGTAACCAAAGGGGATGATAAAGGCAGAAGATGTAACTATGTAATATAAATGACTGTGCTGTACAACTTAATACCAAAGAAGATATAAACTAAAGAAAAGTATGTAATATCTGTGTTTTATTTATGTACTGTATATTTATAAATCAATACCTTGTATAATATCCTATGGGGTTGTAGTATTGGTAAAGTTATGTGGTTATAAGTGGTAATATTCTAAGAATGCCAATAACTTCTGAACCAAAGGGAAATCAGGGGTACTTTGAGTGAGTGACTAGGGGTAGTTTTGTATGTAGAATCTGATTATGTAATAACAATGAATTATATGTGAGAGGAAATGTAAGTTGTTGATGTTTGTATGTGAAAGGGTATGGATTACCACATCGTTTTCACGGTTCTTGGCACATGAACAGTGGCCCGAAATCTTGAAGGCGCATCCAACTCGCTTATTACGTGATTCACGAGCCCGACAGGAGTCCACGGTGGTAGTGTCTTCTCCAGCCAGTGAGCAGGCAAGGTAAATGTTCTTCCCCGCCTTGGATTTTGAGACCGCCAGCCGATAACCATGCTCGGTGGCCCATGTGGACACAAATTTCTTCAGATCGTCAACACAGGTGAACAGGTATTCAGGTGGAGGGTCCATCGGCCCTACGAAATTAATTCCCATGAGCATCCATTGGAAACAGTATGATAAATCAATGAGGCACTGACCTCCCACAGAGTAGTCAAACAATCTGACATCCTCACTGGTCAGTAGGGCTTTGGGCAAAGCATTTCCATCCGGGAGATTTGGGGGCATCAACAAGTTGTTGGTGTGGTGCGCAGATGCACTGGGATCTGTACAATAAAACATTGGTAAGAACACCGCAAAGGACTTGTCTGAGTGAAAGCTACAATCACCTTGGGGTTTTTCCTCAGTCATTGGAGAGGGAACAGACATTTCCAGGGGGATTGGGGAGGGAACAGACATTTCCTGGGCGGTTCTTGCAGGAGCCAGGACTGCAGACGGTACCACAGATGTTGTAGAGTTGGAACCACCTGATTCATCAATAAATAGTCAGCTCCCAATAAAGCAACTTTACCAGAGATACTAAGACCCACCTTGAGCTTGATCCTCATTGGTTTGGGTGGGAAAAGAGGGAGAAGGCAGGTCATTTGCAGAAGGCAGGAAATTGTGGGGAAAAGCTAATGATTTACAGTTTGTCAGCTCTCAATAAATATACATTACAAGAGAAAGTTAGACCTACCTTGAGCTGTATTGTCAGGAATTTGAGGGACAACCAAGGAAGCCAGTGGATCAATTGCTGTAGGTAGCTGCGCGGATGGGGCAGGCGGACTTAAAGAGTCAAGCAGAGAATTGATTTCGACAGCGGATTGGTTGGTGTTGTTGTCCCAGTAGTATGTGGGCTGGTTGATGGACGGGTTGCTGGGTATTGATGGTGGGTTTTGGATTGGTTGGGGGGCATTCCAGTTGTTGGAGTACATTTCCTGCTGTAATGTATAGGAGGTTGGTTGATTGGGTTGGTGGGTGGGAGGAATGTTTGACGTCTGTTGCGGGGTGATTGCTGGATTGGTGTAGTTTGGAAAGTTTGGATTGGGTTGGCCGGTGACTGGAATGTGGGGAAAGGCTGTACTATTGTTATAGGAGGCCGTTTGGGATGATTGGTGGGGGGGAAGGTTGTTGTATGGGTTGAAAGATGGTATTTGGTGGCCCATATGGGGTGCAGGTTGCCCGTGATTTGGAATTGGAAAGGCCATTGAGTTTGACGGGTATGCGGGGTGGCCATGGTTGGTGAAGCTGGGGTGTTGGTTTGTGGGATTATGTGTGATTGGGGGTATTGAGGATGCGGCAGCATTGTGTAGGTAATTGGGGAAGCTGGGGAATTGATCAGACGTTTGAGGGGGGATGGAGGGGTTGGATGGGACCTGGAACCAAGGGGGTTGCCCAAATGGAACTGGTGGTTGCAGCTGATGGAGGCAGGAGGAAGGACTGTGTGAGAAAGTTATTTAAGTAGAAGAATTGGGCTGTGTGTGCTTACATGCTGTGCCAAGTGAGACTGGGTGACATTAGGCTGACCACTGGCATGCATTATTGCATTAGGGTATTGGGGGTGCGGCTGATTGTGGACGCCATATGGGTTGGGAGATACGTGGTAGTAGGAGGAGTTTTGGCCTGGCTGAGACATTTTCTGCTGTAAATAACGGCCAGAGTGAGTAATTTTGGATGATATTTACTTTGATAGACATGCACTTACACTGCTGGAGGGTAATAAAAGTTGATGCGAAGAAAACTTGCTGATATCTGTGCGTTCAGAGGAACAAGAAGAAATAATCAGCTGGCATGAAAATAATAATAATGAAGATGTGGAGGGATTAATTGGATCTGAGTGGAAGAACATCAAGTGCTGGTGTGCCCGTCCGGGGCTTGGACAAGGGGAATGGGGCCCTTGGATACCTATGGGGAGATATAAAGGGGCCCTGGCCTAACATGTCAAACTTGGGCGGCTGGGAGCACAGTTGGCTCCTTTTGGCCAGTCATAGTGGGCCCTGTTGGCCCCTTTACTAGGCCCTTTGGGGCTTGTCCCACTGTCAATACAGGGCCTAATGGGCCCTGAGTAAATTTTTGGTTTTTTTATCAGAATCTTTTTTTTCTTGATTTATTTATTTTATTTTTATTTTTATTTTTATTTTTATTTTATTTTTATTTTTATTTTATTTTTATTTTTATTTTTATTTTTATTTTATTTTTATTTTTATTTTTATTTTTATTTTTATTTTTATTTTATTTATTTTTTTTTTTATTTTATTTTATTTTATTTTTATGTTATTTTATTTATTTTTATTTAATTTTATTTTAATTTAATTTTAATTTTATTTTTTTATTTTTTTAATTTTTTAATTTTTAATTTTTTTTTATCTTACGGGGGCACGGTGCGCACGGGGCGCACGGGGGGCTCAGGGGGAACAGGGGGCTCAGGGGGCACGGGGGGCTCAGGGGGGCTCAGGCAGGATAAAAAAAAAAACACCCACATTTGGGTGGGTCGGGTGGCTTGGCTCGCTCGGATCGGCTCGGGTGGGTCGGATCGGGTCGGGTGGGTCGGCTTGGGTCGTGTGGGTCGGCTCGGGTCGGCTGGGTTGATGTGGAGGAGGTGCTGTGAGGTGGGGGGGAAGTGATCGAGTGAGGTGATGGTTGCGGTTGAAATCCGCGGGGGGGGAGGGGGGGTGGGGGGAGGGGGGGTGGGGGGCGGGGCGGGCATGCTGATGTCATGCCCACATTCTGGTGTACGCATGACATCAGCATGTATATAGGAAGGGCGTGCCCCTTCCTATATACATAGAATCGGCGTGCAGTCGGCACGCCGATTCTATGTATATAGGAAGGGGCACGCCCTTCCTATATACATAGGTCGGCGGTCCGCCGATCTATGTGTATAGGCAGGGGCTTGCCCCCTGCCTATACACATAAAAAGGGCGTGTGGGTCGCACTCCCTTTTTATGTGTATAGGCAGGGGCGTGCCCCCTGCCTATACACATAAAAAGGGCGTGCGACCCACACGCCCTTTTCTGAAGGGGCGGGCAAGCCGCACGCCTTTTTCTGAAGGGGGCGTGCGACTGCACGCCTGCAGTGTCGCACGCCTGTAGATGGGCGTGCAGCACGCACGCCCATCTACAGGCGTGCCCACGCCCAAGGATGGGCGTGCAGCCCGCACGCCGATAAAAAAAAGGCGTGCAGCCCGCACGCCAATAAAAAAAAGGCGTGCGGGGAACACGCCTTTCTTTTTATCGGCGTGCGTTCGGCGTGGGCGTGCGCCGATGGGCGTGCAAATATCAATGCCCAACAATTTTATTTATTGTTGTGGCTGATAACTTTCTTTTTGTTTTCTTTAAGAGAACTATTTATGTAGTAATCTCTTATCAGACAAAGATCTAATTTCAACGTACAAATAATCAGCAATGAGCTTGATGAAGGGATCAGGGAAGTAGATAGTGGATGGATTGTTACAGAAAGTTCTGGTAAATGGAATACAAGCTTTTTGGAATTGATGAGGAACAAGTATTTATATGTTTATGATTTATTTATTGATTTCTTTTTAGATGTAGTCTGAGGAAATGAGTAAAAGGATGTTTTTGGTATAATGGGAAATATTCAAAGTGTTGTACCCTCTTCCTTAACCTTTAGTTAACAGAGCACAATTTTCCTTTTTGTTTCTTTTGTGTATTTTAAACTGATATGAAAGATTCTGTTGTGGGTCACCTGATTAAGATCACACTATAATATAGATGGGTAATTTTATTTAGTTTGCTAGCTGGATGGTGGGGAGTGGGATGATTCCAATTTCTCTCTATCCCTGCCTCCTTATATAGTAAAATATGAGGGATTTTTGCTGGTGGGATGTCTGATTGAGGTATTTATGCTGGTGGCCTTTATGCATGGATTGCATAAAGTGATCTATTTCTGCTGGTGATGTTTTCTGATTTTTGCTGGTGGGATGTCTGATTGAGGTATTTATGCTGGTGGGGTCCCTTGTTCTACACTGCCTTTAAGAAAGAACAGATTGGGAGAGTGAGAGGAGAATGTTGAGAAACTGCTGACACTTGCTGTAGGAAGTCTGAGTGATTTCTTAAGGTAAGCTTCTCTTTGTTCAGGAAATATCGCCCAACAGCTTTCCTTGCTGTGAGTGGTAGCCGATGGATTATGAGTGCTGTTTCTACATTGGGTGTCTTCTCTAGTAAACATGGTTGATTCCAAAGTTTCTGACTTGTTGCCGGCAGACACCTTGAGGCCGTTGAGGTGAATCTCTAAGTGGTCAATGAGGGTCTTGGGATTGATGTCCTCGCCGTCCTTAGAGTGAGTAATCTTCTGCTTTATGTTGTCTAGATTTTTTGGCAGTCAACGTAGTAGATTGTACGTGAGAATATCATCTGGCATGTCGATGCCTACATCTTCCATTCTGACTAAGATACTTCTTACTTCTGTTATGAATTTTTCTATGTCGCTGGGATCAAAAATGATGCTTGCAAACGAGTTATAGACTCTTGCACGATTCAACGATTTGTTCGAGATAAATCGCTTCAGAATTCTTTTCCAGAGCAGCTGAGCGTCTTCTTCGTTTGAGGAGTTAACCACGTTCGTGTGGGTGGTTGTCGAGAGCTTCACAAGTATGATTGCACAAAGGATCATATTATTGGGGTCGTCAAGAGCTGGTTCTCCGTTGACAATTTGATCTTTAAGTCCTCCAAGCTTAAAAAGTCCCATGATGCGGGTCTTCCAGGTGGAGAAATTCTCTTCGGTGAGTACCGGAATAGCCTCAATAGTCGTCTTTAGAATAGTAGGGTTAATCGCGTCCATCTCGACGAGTATTAGCGTTTGGTTTGTTTTGCGAATTGGGTTGATCGTTGGTGATTCCTTTGATTGAATTCGACTGTTAATCGTAAAGGATAATTGCTAAAATGGATTGCAAACAAAACCAAACTAATGATAAGAAGTATTAGAGAAGATTTAACAAAACAAGGAAAGAGAAGAGAAAAGGAAAGCATACCACTAATGATGGACAATTAAGAAGAGAGACAAGGACTTTTTTTAAGGATAAGGTGGAAGAGATTGAGAACAGAAGTAAATTGGATTGGGCTGATGGAGAGTTTCAGATTGAAAGGGATCAGTTATTTCCTCAACAAACAACAAGAGAACATTGAAAAGAATGAAAGAGAAAAAAAGAGAAATAAAGAAAGGAGAATGACAAACAGCACAGTGAAGTGATGTTGGATTGAAATGATGCCTGAATTTGAAGTCTTGACGGTGTCGAGATTCAATGCTTGATAATTCAGAAGTGTGAAAAGAAATGAGTATTACTTGAGGCAGCGAGTGAGTTGAGTGAGGAAACTTTACAATATTCAGGTCTCAATGAAGGCGATCTTGATTTCCGTTTTGAGATCTTGATCGAAGGAAAAAGGTTTGAGAACTTTTGATGAACGAGTTTGAGATTCTTGTCGAGTCTGATTGAACTTGATTTGACTTGATTCTTGCTTTTTGTTGGATCTGACAGGAAACCCCTGGCCGAGTATGCCAGAGGGTTTGATCTCGCTGCAGTGCACGCTACACGTTTGACTAGGAATTCAGAAATTCAACAGTATACAACCTCCTCGATGCTGATGTCATGCGTACATTCCTGTGTACGCATGACATCAGCATGTATATAGGCAGGGGCGTGCCCCTACCTATATACATAGAGTCGGTGTGCACGCCGCACACCGATTCTATGTATATAGGTAGGGGCATGCCCCTGCCTATACACATAGAAAGGGCGTGCGGTTTGCACACCCTTGTCTGAACAGGGCGTGCGACTGCACGCCTGTAGATGGGCGTGCAAACTGCACACCCATCTACAGGCGTGCTGACGCCCAGGGATGGGCGTGCAGCCCGCACGCGGGCGTTGATAAATGCACGCCAACGGCGCACGCCAACGGCAACCCGCACGCCAATTTTTGTTGGCCTGCGGGGCCTACACGCCATTTTTTTTTTGGCGTGTAGGCCCCGCACGCCAATTTTTTTTGGCGTGCGGGTCCCCCCTCGCTCACGTAATTGAATGGGAGGGCCCATTCGATTACGTGAGCGGGCCGGCTGACGAGGTTATACAACCTCCTCAGCCGGGAGGACTTCCTCCCGGCCGACAAGGCTATACAACCTCGTCGGCCAGGAGGACTTCCTCCTGGCTGACTAGGTTGTATAACCTCGTCGGCCAGGAGGAAGTCCTCCCGGCCGACGAGACTATACAATCGCGTCAGCCAGGAGGACTTCCTCCCGGCTGACGAGGTTATACAACCTCGTCAGCCAGGAGGAAGTCCTCCTGGCCGATGTGGAAATAATGGCGACCTCGGTAACAGAAATGTTAGGTTGCCCTTCTTCCTGGTTGGTTCCGGTGGTTCCTTGATTTCCTCTGCGGGATAAACACTGTCAGCGGATAATCAACTGGTTTCCCTGCAACACCTGATACTCAGCAAGGGGACCGTTCCTCTTGCGTTCGTTGTCCTGATGATGCCCTACGCAGTTCCGCTTATCCGCACACGCTGAATAATCGCTGAGAGAACTCTAAAGCACTGAGAGTTTCTTATGTACGCTGTAGTTGATAGCTATCTACTGTGATGATAAGATAAGATAAGAATCCCGCAACCCTGGTACAACACTCTTTTTATACAACAGTCCCCCGATCATGTCCCGCATTCCCCGGTACTGTCCCTGGAGCCCTACTTGCCTGTCTCCTTGATCCCGCATCACACCGCAGCCTGTCCCCGACTACTATACCCTGTTGACCCCCGCAGCCGTCTGTCGCTTCCCTGCGCACGACTCCGCTTCTTCTGCCCCCGCTCCGCTTGCGGCCTGGCGCCCCGAACCCCGTGGTTCCGCCCGGTCCATTACGTCGCGCATACTGAAGCGGCCTTCGTCCGCTCGACCGATCGCCCGCGCCAACTATAGAATGTCACATGCTGCGCCCTGTGCTTTTCCCCGCGGAATGTCCGATGACATTTGGTAGATACCCCCTTACCTCAGCCTCAGTCTGCCGCTGAGCCCGCGGCTGCGGGCTCAGCTTCAGTGCTGCACCTCTGGTATATAAGTTCTCCCACACCGACGAGGTTGTATAGCCTCTTCAGCCGGGAGGAAGTCCTCCTGGCCGACAAGGCTATACAACCGCGTCGGCCAGGAGGACTTCCTCCTGGCCGACGAGGTTGTATAGCCTTGTCGGCCGGGAGGCAGTCCTCCCGGCTGAGGAGGTTGTATAAACTCGTCAGCCGGCCCGCTCACGTAATTGAATGGGCCCTCCCATTCGATTACGTGAGCGGGATCCCCCCACACGCCAATTTTATTTGGCGTGCCGGCCCACACGCCAAAAGAAATTGGCGTGTGGGAACCACATGCCATTTTTGGCGTGTGGGTCTCACACGCCAATTTATTTTGGCGTGTAGACCCTACATGCCAATTTCTTACAACCTTGTCGGCCAGGAGGACTTCCTCCTGGCTGACGAGGTTGTATAACCTCTTCAGCCAGGAGGAAGTCCTCCCGGCTGACAAGGTTATACAACCTTGTCAGCCAGGAGGACTTCCTCCTGGCTGACGAGGTTGTATAACCTCGTTGGCCAGGAGGACGTCCTCCCGGCCGACGAGGCTATACAACCTTGTTGGCCAGGAGGACTTCCTCCTGGCTGACGAGGTTGTATAACCTCGTCGGCCGGGGGGGAGGTCCTCCTGGGCCAGGAGGACTTCCTCCTGGGCCAGGAGGACTTCCTCCTGGCTGACGAGGTTGTATAACCTTGTCAGCCGGGAGGAAGTCCTCCCGGCTGACGAGGTGTTACAACCTCGTCAGCCAGGAGGACTTCCTCCTGGCCAACGAGGTTGTATAACCTCGTCGGCCAGGAGGAAGTCCTCCCGGCCGACAAGGCTATACAACCTCTGGCCGACGAGGTTGCAACCTCGTCGGCCAGGAGGACTTCCTCCTGGCTGACCAGGTTGTATAACCTCGTCAGCCAGGAGGAAGTCCTCCCGGCCGACGAGACTATACAATCGCGTCAGCCAGGAGGACTTCCTCCCGGCTGACGAGGTTATACAACCTTGTCAGCCAGGAGGACTTCCTCCTGGCTGACAAGGTTGTATAGCCTCTTCAGCCGGGAGGAAGTCCTCCTGGCCGACAAGGCTATACAACAGCGTCGGCCAGGAGGACTTCCTCCTGGCCGACGAGGTTGTATAGCCTCGTCGGCCGGGAGGAAGTCCTCCCGGCTGAGGAGGTTGTATAACCTTGTCAGCCGGCCCGCTCACGTAATTGAATGGGCCCTCCCATTTGATTACGTGAGCGGGATCCCCCCACACGCCAAACAATTGGCGTGTGGGGCCCACACGCCAATTTTATTTGGCGTGCCGGCCCACACGCCAAAAGAAATTGGCGTGTGGGAACCACACGCCATTTTTGGCGTGTGGGTCTCACACGCCAATTTATTTTGGCGTGTAGGCCCCGCACGCCAACAACAATTGGCGTTGGCCTGCGCGCTTGGCGTGCGTATATCAACGCCCCCCGCACGCCAACATAAAAAAGGCGTGCGGGCAGCACGCCTTTTTTTTTATTGGCGTGCAATGGGCGTGCATTGGCGTGCATTTATCAATTCCCTTCATCAGGTCCCTCTTGATTTTTATTTCAATCAATTTTGTAATTAAAATAAATATAAAATGCATCAAATTAATAAATTTTATGCTACAGTGTAGCTAGAAGATATATCATCTTGGCATCACTGAGGCTGAAATCTGTTTTCCCTCTCACTAAATCCACAACTGCAACTTGCTCTTAGGTAAAGAGTCTTTCTACTTCATCATTCTCAGACATATCTGATCACATTGTAATTACAAGTTATCATACACATGTGTCTAACTTGTAATGCACTCTTAGTGTTCAAAAACCTTTTAGATTTGCAGTCTCAAAAGCTCAAACTCACGAACACCTTCTAACACACTAAGAGTGTTTGGTAATTTCTTCTTGGAACACCAGAGCAAATCAACTTCCTAGCTCCGCTGCCCCCGCAGAATCAAAACACACTAACAAAATGGCTAGCACCAAACGCAATCACATCAAATGTCTCAATTTTACTGGGAAGACTTACCTTTTGGTGAAAAGTCTTCTGAAGTTTATCAAAAAACCCATTACCTGATGATTCCAAAAATGAAATCATGCCAGAATATGCTTGAGCCGCGCATCTTCTTGGTGACCACATAGCCAATGACAGATAAAACCATTTCATCACCAACAAGAACATCCTGGACACCTGCTCAATCTGGAAGTAACTGAGAACAGAATATGCTTTGAGAACTGCTTTGGGATGGGTGGCAGTTCTGCAAGGGGGAAATACCAGTAATAATATTTCAAATATGTAAGAATATATTACAACTGTTACAGGTGGTTTGAAAGACCTGCCCCTCTATGATACTACACAAGAGCTATCACAACAATTTTTATTTATTTATTTGTTGTGGCAAACTAATGATAGAGAAACTATGTTTAGCAGTCTCTTATCAGACCTAGATCAAACTTGAATTCAGCAGAAATGAGTTTAGTGGAATTTTCATGGGAAATAGAGTCAGGGTGGTTTACAACAGTCTTGAGTCAGATGATGGAAATCAGTGTTAAAGTAAAATATCTTTTATGTGTTTTTATATATTTTGTGATTGAAGTGCAGATAAACTGATAAAAAAAGAATTTGTGAGGGAACTGATGTTATATGTGCACTATTCAAAGTACCTTTGCCCTCTATCTTAACCTTCAGTTAAGCACTGTGGAACTCCTAAAGGATCAGGAAAGAGCTTTAAGGGGAAATAGAAAACAAATCCAGTAAGTAGAAGATGTTGAAGCTACAGGTGCTGATGAGGCTGCCCTTCTTGACTAATGCTGAGGGAAAAGGGTTTCACTCAGAAAAAGAAAGAAAAGAGGTGTGGCTATATTTCTACTAATCCTTAGACTGCTGCTACTAATGGTAACTTAGGTTGTTTAATCAATCTGAGGCAGGGAACTTAAGAGGAGTGAGAAAAGCACTGAGAATGAGTATGGGGTATTTGTTATGATCGTTATTTGTGTAAAGGTTTGATGCAAAGGTAGATTTAAAAGGTTTGAAAGGTAAAGGTAAATGTAAAATGTACTTTGGTAAAAAGGGGGGGTGCATCATAGGGTACATAGAACTAAGGGGAGTTCTACTTATACAAAAGGGCACAAGATGGCTGATACTGGAAGTAAAGAGAAAGGAGAAATGTGTTCAGAGGTATAAAACAAAAAGAGGGTAGTGAAAGAGTAAGAGAGATGAGCCAATGTAACTAGTAACTATAATATGAATGACTGTGCTGTACAACTTTAGACCAAAGAAGTTATAAACTAATGTAAAGTATGTAATATTTATGTTTTATGTATAAATCAATACCTTGTATAATATCCTATGGTGCTGCAGTATTGGTAAAGTTATGTGGTTATAAGGGGTAATATTCTAAGAATGCTAATAACTACTGACTACTGAACCAAAGGGAAATCAGGGGTACTTTGAGTGAGTGACTTGGTATGTAGAATCTGATTATGCAATAATCATGAGTTATATGTGAGAGGAAATTTAATTTGTTGATGATTGTATGTGAAAAGGTATGGATTAAGACAGCGTTCAATGGGTTAAAGTCACTTTGAATTGTTAAGAGAACAAGTGGTTATGTTAGCTACTGGACTACTTATATATCCTCTGAGGTATGGAAAATGTTGATGGGTCACTTGATTGAGATCACACTGTTGGTTTAACTTGGATTTGTGATGGAACCTCTAAATGAGATGGGTGTTCTGCTTAGGATTCCTCCTCTGGCATGCTCAAACTGGGGAGGGAAAACATCCTCCTCTTATAGTAAAATGTGAGGGATTTGTTCTGGTGTGAATGCCATAGACGTCATATGATGGTGGTTGTAAGGGTATCCATGTGGTGGTGGTGGTATCCATGTGGTGGTAGTGATATCCATGTGGTGGTGGTGGTATCCATGTGGTGGTGGTCATATCCATTCAATATACTAAAACTATGCACTTGAATCTAATTCTATATTATGTAATATCAATAAATATTCCTAAAGTATTAAATAGTAGTTTAGTCCAGATATTTTTTAAATGAGGGGAGATAGCCTAGTGGTTCCAGTGAGTGAATAGGGGTTAAATGACCTGTAGAAATTAATTATGCAATAATACATCTAGAAATATTTCTCCTTCTCAATAGTAAACTGTGACTCAATGTGATTGATACTTGGAAAACATTTGACACACCACATCCTCCTCCTCATTCATGGCTATCTACCACGTCTGGTGCAAATGGGAGGATATACAGTATAATGATGAAATAGCTAAGTATATCAATCAGCTTGAATTGGTATTGGTTGAGTTTGCAGCCATGGGACTGGAAATACCATTGAATATTCTCAGCTGTACCATCATTTCTAATATTTCCAAGCTAAGTGCCCCTCACTCATGGAATCCCTAGTTAGCAATGGAGAGTTACTCTCAAAGTCCAAGTTAATCATAGCTAAAATCAGAGACATGAATCTTCATGAAGCAGTTACAGCCTCAAGCAATTGATCAAACTCTGGTATGAATGAAAACTTAATGGCACTTCCCACCAATACAAAAAGCAATCAAAGCTCCAGAGGTTCCATTCAAAGAAAAAATTGCTATGCTCCCTGTCACAACAGCAAACACAAACCTGATGCCAACCTCACCAAGGAAAATTGTTGGACACTCCATCCAGATTTGTACAAGAAGAGAAAGAAACCCACTGCTAGATTTGTGAATAGTAAAAATGAGGACAATCAAACTTCAAGTTCCCTTGCAAGGCCTGCATTCAGCTATCTTACGGTGTGAGAACTCCTTTTGGGACGGGGGTAGGTCTGTGAGGGGGAAATAGCAGTTATAGTATGTCAGGTATGTATGGATCTATTACAACTGTTAAGGGTGGTTTGAAAGACCTGCCCCTCTATTTACTACAAGAGTTAATACAAAAATTTTATTTATTGTTGTGGCTGATAACTTTCTTTTTGTTTTCTTTAAGAGAACTGTTTACGTAGTAATCTCTTATCAGACAAAGATCTAATTTCAACTTAAAAATAATCAGCAATGAGCTTGATGAAGGGATCAGGGATGTAGATAGTGGATGGATTGTTACAGAAAGTTCTGGTAAATGGAATACAAGGTTTTTTGGAATTGATGAGGAACAAGGATTTATGTGTTTATGATTTATTTATTTATTTATAGATGTAGTCTGAGGAAATGAGTAAAAAGATGTTTTGGTATAATGTGAAATATTCAAAGTGTTGTACCCTCTTCCTTAACCTTTAGTTAAAAGAGCACAATTTTCCTTTTGTTTTCTTTTGTGTATCTTAAACTGATATGAAAGATTTTGTTGTGGGTCACCTGATTAAGATCACACTATTTATATGGATGAGTAATTTCATTTAATTTGCTAGCTAGATGATGGGGCGTGGGATCCAAGTGGGATGCTACCCGGATTTTCTTTCTGGGAGGGAACACCCTCCCCTTTATATAGTATTTTTGCTGGTGGGATGTCTGATTGAGGTATTTATGCTGGTGGGGTTATGTACTTAGACTGTGCCACAGATCATGTGCTGCATCTTGTGACCTAAAGTGAGCTATTTCTGCTGGTGAGGTTATGTACTTAGACTGTGCCACAGATCATGTGCTGCGTCTTGTGACCTAAAGTGAGCTATTTCTGCTGGTGAGGTTATGTACTTAGACTATGCCACAGATCATGTGCTGGTTCTGATGACCAGACACTAAACTATATACTACTTCTATATATATACTATGTACTTATCATTCACTATAATTCTTTTTAACTGTATAACTTTTGATTTAGCCGTGCAAAACCCTAACATAAATGGGTGACTTATAGATTAAATTTACCCTAGATTTCAATTATGCACTTATATTGCTACTATTTTAGCTTCTGAAAGATAATGAAAGAATATAATCCTGCATGATACTTGAAACAGGGTTTGGAATACCACAACGGATGTAAATGAATCTAGAATCACCACCAAAGTAGTTCTAGATTCAGGATCAAGTCACCATATGCTCAACACTCTAGAAGCCTTATAAGTCACTTCCCCAGTCAAAATGAGTATAACAGCTGGCAAAAACAAGAATCAAAATGAACTGTTTGCTGTTGAAAAAGGTGATGCTACCTTAATGTTTGATAATGGAGCACCCATACTACTCAAGGATGCCTTATATGTTCTGAAACTCACTTTCAACCTTATATTGTTTGTAAAATGATGGATTAATATGCTTCCATCAAAATGGTACACAACAATCTGGAACTGAAAGTTTACAGTTAACACACACTTGAAATTGACACATACAATATCATCTTTGAAATATCTGGCTTGTGTAGCCCGATGTTGCATCCAATGGCTCTTGCGACTGGAGTCAATCAAATGCAAGGGCTGAGTGAATATGACACTTGGAATTGATGTCTTGTCCACAGTTACAAGAAAAGAATCAAGACAATAGTGAATAGAAACTTTCCAAACAAAGCAAGCAAATTATGTGACGCATGAATGAAAGGAAAAGTAACTCAATTACCATTCTCTAGTCACTTCAAACCAGTTTTCCACCCCTTACAAGCTGTGCATGCTGATCCTGTCAGACAAATCTCACCCGCAAAAAACGGCGGAGCTCATTAATTTCTAACTCTTCTCAATCAGTACTCCGGTTAACTCTGTACACACCTCAGAATAACAGCTTTGCTGAAAGAGGAATTGCACTGTAATTGAGAAGATGAGAATGCTAATGATGCAAGCCAATGTTTCACTGGAATGGTGGGGGGAAGCCAACAAAATGGCTACAGCTACAAATAACTGCTTCTCTGTCACTAGCAAGAAGTTGCGTTTCACCCATAGAACTCATGTTTAAAGTAAAACCTAATCTTGCTTTCTTGAGGCCTTTTGGCTGAAAAGCTTGGATTGTAAAACCCAAGGCAAACCAGAACAAAAATTTTCTGCAATAGCGTGGGAAGGGGTTCTACTTGGCTACAACAACAACTACTTGCTGTACAGAGAGTTTACAGGTCGGAATTGAGACCAATTGTAACTATTAAAAATGTCCACATTGATGAAGCCTTGTTTCCAACATGCCCTGAAATGTGCAGGAGCATTGAATTTTATGTATTGAACAAGCTTCCTTTGTTCACTAACTCTGATGTCCTGCCGTTTTCTGAGCTTGAGGATCTTGGAGCTGTAATTGGTACTCAAGAATTAGAAGCTAACCTAGATGAAGGCCAAGAAGCAGAACTGGAATCAACAACACATTACTGGAAGATATTATGCCATGCCCTTGGCATGAACTTGACGAGGAAGATCCAGAAATGTCATCACATGTGGTAGCTCAACCCCAAGGCAACCTAAAGCCGGAACTGAGGCACATCTCAGTAATTGGTCCTAACCATCCCACTCTCATAAGGAGAAAGATTGATACTGCTAACATTAGGAACTAAACCAGAAGAAAGCTGTTTCATACAATCGCCTCTGCTGATCCAACAAACCACAAGCAAGCAACATCATCTTCTGATTTGCAACTATGGAAGGAGGCAGAGTTGAAGGAGGTGGAAAACATGATTTGGAATGACGTGTGGGTTCAATGACCTAGAAACAAGACGGATGTGCCAATTCCAACTACCTGGGCTTAAAGGAAGAAGTTGGGTTCTGAAAATCAAGTTACTGAATTCAAAGCCAGGATTTTTGCCCAAGGCTTCAGACAAAACTACAGCACTAACTTCAAAGCAAAGTACACCCCAACAGTACACCCATGCTCTCTTAGACTTCACTTATTTATGCAGTAAATAACAACTTGAAGATACACTAGCTGGATATTCAAAGCACGTTTCTCACCTGCCCTCAGGAAGAAGATGTCACACTGATTCCACCTCCTGGTCTAGACTTCCCTCCTAATGCAATTCTAGAACTAAGGAAGGCCATTTACAGCTTGAGGCAGGCCCCTCTTCTGTGGTATAAGTGTCTGTTGATGTATCTGAAGAAAGTTGGTTTCAAAATCTCTCTTGCCAATCCTTGTGTCTTTCACCATCAAAACGTGGAAGGCAGAGCAGACACACATGTCTTTAAACATGTGGATGACCTGGTCATGATAAGCAAGGAACCTGAACAGTTCAAGTGGGAGATGGAAGCCAAATTCCAGATCAAATACATGGGGGATGCAGAGTTTCTGCTTGGTATGAATCTAGACCGCACTGGGCATTCTCTTTGAATTGACCAATCTCAATTTATTCAATGCAAACTTGAAGAATTTGGTTTTGACAAGCTACATCCAGCTTTGTGTCCACTGAACCCCAAAGTCTACCTGAGTAAAGCCAAATCCAATGAGACACTGGCTTTTAAAAAAACTAGGATCAATTACAGGGCTCTGGTGGGCTCGCTCAACTACCTCAGTGTACTCACTCGGCCGGACATTTCCTACAGAGTTAGCTTGCTGTCCCAGTTCCTGGAAAATCCTGGTATACTGCACTACCAAGCGGCAATGCAGGTTTACAGATACGTACTTGGGACAAGATTGCTTGGGTTGATGTATGAGCGCAGTAAAGACATGAATCTGAAGGCCTATATTGACACAGATTGGGGGGAATTGCCCAGACACCTGTCAATTGGTGAGGGGCTTTGTGGTACTAGTTGGCTTGAATCTCTTAGCCCGGAAGTCATTGAAGCAATAAACTGTGTCCTTTTAAACTAGGGAGTCAGAGTACTAGGCACTCTCAGACCTTGGTAGGGAACTAGCTTGGTTCAATAATGTCAGCCTTAGAGTCAGCGCAGCTGACCTAAAGTCTGCCTTTATTACTCATTATCTTAATCCTAGCCCCAAATGCATCTATCTTTTTACCCTGAGGTTTAAACCTTGTTCTGAATTCAAATTTGTTTTCTTATTAAAATTTGACCATATTTTTCACTGAACACTTTGTAATTGCTCAACTCCTTCATGGATTATTAAATAAATAAATAATTCTATGTTACAGCTGGCTGGGCAAGTGAAAACAGGCCAGCCAACCACATCTACATGTAAGATTACATAAGCAAACCTTGAAAATTTGCAAAGTTGGTATCCCCCGTTGCAGGCAGGATACACAACCTCAAGACACCCAGAACCACCAACTCAGATCACCAAGGATTCATCAAGTTACAGCTCACCACTCTAACCAACCAAAGGCCTCTTTCACCCAGTACTTCACCAGTATTTTCAGTCAGTCCCCTTTCTGAACCTTGCTCTTCTGAAAGTAGTCCTTCTCTGTCTCCCCCTTTCCCCTTTCTCTTTCCCCTTCTTCACCAATCATCAAATCAGATAAAATCAAGCTCCAATCACCTGATCAGAAACATCTCAATCCTCTCAAGAGATTCATAAGCTTCACCTCAATCTTTTTCTGTGTTTTTCTTTGAAACAAACACATAGGTTTCCCTCTAAAGAACCTTGACTATCCTGCTTGATCATAGTCTAAAAAACTGGGCTGATTAGACTTGTCTTCTCAGATTCCTTCCATGTTTCCATTGTGTGAAGAGGCTGTTGCATTACTCAAAGACTCTGGCACAGCTTTCCAACTTTTCCAAGTTGTTGATTATCAGTATAAAGAGCATTCAGATTATTCAAATCTTAGATCAATAAAAGTCATCACTTCTTTTCTTTCCCTTTTCTTCTTTTATTCCTTAACAGTTGTTTTTCTTTATCCCTTGAAATACAACTGTTACCCCCCATTCTTGTGTCCTGTTGTCACTTTAGAGACCCAGGCTCACAAACAACTGTTATCAGAAGTGGATCTTGGTATTGACACACAGAAGATGATTGTCTCAGTGGAAAATCAAGCGGCCATCAATCTAGCCAAAAGTGAAACTTCCCAAAATAATTTGAGAACAAAGCACATGTCCATACTGTGGCATTCTCAACCCTACCAAAAGTAAGCCAAGAAAACTAGGTAAAACTACTTGTAAGCTCATGCAGATGTTCAAACTTACCTGCACAATATAAGAAGCTTGAATGTTGCTTACTCAGCTCTAAATAAAACTTCATCCTTTAGACTCCTCAATATCAGCAAACATCAAAATCATCTTGTACTCCTCCTATTATGTACTACTATTCATCAAACATCATCTCCACACATTCTCCTACTTCATCTTGTCCTTACTCACTTGACTCAATCAGACTCTTAGGCACTTCCCTTTTTTGTTTCATCAATACTTCTCATTCACTTATCTCTCTCCTCCTTTTTCTCAAACGCCTTCTCCATTCTCTGCTTCCAAATTACCTCACACTTCTCTCATCTCATTTGGTTGACTCTACTGCCAACAAGTGCACTCTTACCTCTACCCTTTTAGGTACAAGTGACATTCCCATTTTCCTCTTAAAAGGAACAATTTTAATATGTATTTCATGATATTAGTGCTTAAACCTGATAACTTGAACTACATCTTTTAGACCTTGCTATTCTTTCACATATGGCTACATTGTGTTTGTGAACTAGTAGCAGCAAACATCATCAAGCTAGTTTACATTCAATCCGCAAGCAATCCTGCTGACTTCCTCACAAAACGCGTTGGAAGAATCACCATACAAAGAGCTCTACACTACACATTATTCAAGTGCAACCAAATATGTATTTATGAAGGCTGCTTCAAGCTCGAGTGCTCAAAGCAAGGTGTGCTGTCAAATCTTCAAGGCTGGCGGGGCGCGCAAGCGCGCAAGAAGTGCGCAAGCAGTGAATACCCAACTATAAAACTGAGCACCGGTCAATGACCGCTCCTTGTCGACCCTCCATATGGATGAGTTCCCCAACCAAGGGA
>RDRW01000222.1:0-316907 GCA_007896445.1 Puccinia hordei | reverse complement strand
ATCACCAGAAGCTACGAATCATCTCAGGCATAACGATCAAAGGAGTCACGTCATGGTAGTGAAGAACTTGTCGGACATTGATGCGATCTTCGCCTTGTCAGGGACCACCCACAACACCAGCTTGAAGAAATCGAAACCAGATCATCCAGGGCCGTCGCAAGGGAAGGGAACGAAGGCGTGCTATACACAAGGGAATGGTGCGTCTAACGAGAAGGTTCAAGGATCAGCGGACGAACGAAGGCTAAAGAAGATGAACAGCTCGAATGGACGGCCGGACGCTAAACGGAGAGCTGGGGAAGATGCTCAGTCTCATGTCGAGATCCTCATCGATCCCTCTCAATCACTGCTTAATCCTACGCCCAACCTTAAACCTAGCAACAAAAAGCAGAAGCACGCACACGGTCTCCCGTCTCAAGTTGATCGGGCGATGAACAGGAACGGGCCTTCCGCGACTCAAGAGGCACAAGTCCGTCTACTGCTTCCTCGCGCATCTACCCCCCTTCTACTTTGATTCTCCAGACTTCTCTTCGACCCCTTACTGATAGTACTACAAGTTCTCCTGCCGCTAACAGTCGTTTTGTTTCCAATCTAGGAGCGAAAACCGAAGACGGATTGCTGATCTATTCGGTCGAGGAACTCAAGATTGGATTAGGCCAAGGTTCGCTTGGTTGCTACTCCTACATTTCCCTCCCTCTCTCTCTGCCTCGATCTACACCTCGCTTTTCCTTTCCCTCCAATCATCAAACGTCTTCCCTTTTTTTACTAACTTCTTGGTTCATGTCTCACAAAATAAAATCATTGGCGAATGTTGTTATATCCAGACACGCCGCCAGACTGTCCGTTTGATTGCCAATGCTGTAAGGCTATCCCATCCTAAGTCCTTTTTTTTTTTTTTTGACACTAAACCAAACATCTTGTTCAACTCAAAACTTGACCAAAAAAAACAACAACAACTTTTCCACGGCTCACACAGGTTTTTAATTTCCAATGAATAAAAGCAATACATTTTGGGTTCTTCAGGATGGTTGTGTGAATGAACTGTATGGATATAATCAAAATATGTAACAATACCATTTTATGCTGTTGGGAAAACTAAGAAGGTGGATAATTGGGCAGTCAACTTACAGATACCACTAAAGTAACTGCAGCTGCAAGTAGAAACATGCCTTGCTGTTGGTCTAGTTGACCCTGAGGATTTGTACACCCAGTGCTTAATGATCAAGCTCAAGATCAACAATTGAACTTACTTCTGCCACACCAATGAACACAGTGACAAGCCTGGGGTTTAAAGAAGGACATACAAGCTTCCTATCTCTGGCTGTCCGAAACATTATTTACATAGTTCTCAAAGCATAATAGATAGATACGCAGTTGGTCCTGCTTCAGTGACAAATAACCTTAGTTGAATGTTCCAGGGATGTAGATACAGTTAAATTAATAATATAGGAACACTTTACAATATAACTAGCATCATCCCATCCCTAAAACAAGAGCCATTACACCCATCCCATCCTGATGGCTGTTAAACAAAATCAATCCAAAAATCATCCTTGCTCTAAACAATCTCATGTGTGGCCCCTGCATGCCAATTTATATTGGAATGTGACCCACACACCCCAATTTATATTGGCATGTGGCTTAGGCACACAATTTAAATTGGCATTTGGCCTGCACACGCTAATTTCCATTGGTGTGCATTTATCAATTCCCCCCAAAGTGACTGGTCCCTATGTTGTCTTTAGCTGGTGTTCAATGGGGAAATGACCCTCTCAATCTTTTCATGGTGCTCAAGACAAGTGGATTTGCATTAGCTGCATCCCCTACACCCTGTCATCAGGCTATGGTAAATAATATCTCTTATTATTTGTTCCTATATTCATATGTTTGTATTTTTTTTTACTTATTACAGGACATTTTTACATAGTGGAAAGCTGAGAATATAAGTCAATCAGAAAAGTGGGGCATTGATTAACACACACCAAGTGTGAACAACCATGCCAAGTGCACCCCATCTTGGAAATTGGTGTGTGGTTTGACACACCAATTTGGACTTGCACACTTGGCATGCATTTATCAATGCCCAAAAAAGTGCCACCAAGACAAGGTTCAACCTGGCTCCCACCAAACAATGAAAATAGTGTAAAATCCTGACTGAAAATCTTTTAGGAAGGCAGGGACAAAAGAAAGATTTGATAATTTAGGGTTTAATTTCTTTAAAACTAAAACTAGACTGCAGAATAACAAGATAAGATAAAGAAGTGTATCAAGTAAATAATAGATAAGAAAGAGAAGAGTTTACAAGATTTGCCACAATGTTATATAAGTAGATCAGATAGGCACATCATCTACTATATAAAGTATAAGGGAATACACAGGATACTGTAGATAAAGTGAAGAAAAGGGATAAGTGAAGGAAGAATGATGAGAAGACAATAAAAAGTGTGGTTGTGATTTTATCGCCAAGTTGAAGAATGGAGCCATGGTTTATTTATCAGTGAGTCCAAGCAAAGTTGGAAAAGTTGATAGGCATGAGTTCAAAGAAAATTAATTCAAGTAAGTTTGAAGTAGTTGATATTTGAGGAAGTCAAACCAGTTCAAATGAGTTGATAGATGAGAGTTTTGGTGGAGTTGATGTAGTTAAGGAGGGTCAGGATATGAGTATAGTAAGAGATTGGGAGTAGAATAGGAAGAGATTGGGAGTAGAATAGGAAGAGATTGGGATTAGAGTTAAAGGAAAATGGCAGTTTGAGGAAATAAAGGGATGTGTCATAGGTTATGCAGTATATGTCACAAAACATGTTGCCAAAGTTTGTTGGTTGTATATTTGTTGATTACTTCTTATTTAGACATAAATGATCAAAGCTGAATTGCAAACTTAATAATAAGATAAACAAATTAATAATAATATAAACAAATTAATAATAATATAAACAAGGTCAATAATTGAATGATCATAGTAGAGTTATTGAGAAAAGTAGAATCAATACCTTAATAATAACACTACAGTTTGTCTTCAATAATATAATTAAATTCTGAAAGTTTCACTTTCTGAGAATATTTATGGAATCAGTTTAGTATGTTGAACAGGACTTGAGGTTTATTGGAGAATGGTTATTGTAGGGTGGTGTTTCTTGAAGTTTCTGAAAATGATGAGTTTGAGTTCTTCTCTCCTTTGTTGTGATCAGTTCTCAATGAGAAGGCAAATTCAGACTTCAATCTTCAAAATTGAAGTATTTGCACTCTGGATCCTAAATTCTAACCCTCTTGCGCTCAGGCCGTTCTTCAAGTGAGATTTCTTCTGTAGTAAAGTTGTGCCTAACTCCAAAAAGGGTTTCAATGTATATTTCACCAGTATTGAAAGAGAATTAAGCCACTGAATGCACCATTTTATCCTCTATTCTCATGATATTCAGCATTCTTTATCTGAAATTTTTCCCACCCATTTCAACAGGTGTTTTCCAAGGGCATTTACATGCAAGTGCCATTAAGTAAAACATTTGAGGCACCTGTCCACAAACTCTAAGAAGTGGATCTCAACTTGGTTCCAAGGGAGTTGGGTGTTATTCTTGTCAAGATTTCACTTGAATAAGGAGATGCCAAGAGGCAATGAGGATGATTTTAACAAGGAGCTGGGTCTTGTAAGTTGTTCCTTTGACTCAATGGGTCTTTATTTCATATGAAGAGCAGACCTTAAAGTAAGAAACTAGAGAGCCCCCTTTCAAGATCCAAGGGGGGCCTGAACAAGTTGAAACTTAGACTAAACATTGAACATACTGTGTACAGGAACAGTACTGGAACTGGACAGGGAACTGGAACTGGAACTAGGAAATAAACTGGAACTGGAACTTGGGGAATAAACTGGGACATTACAGGAACAGGAGCAGGGGATATGTGACAGGAAAAGGAAGAGAAGAAGAAAGTGAGCAGACAACAAGGCTCATATTCTGACAATTCTTATGTCACCCACAACCCATCTACTATATAACTAAGCAGGTAGGCTCCTGGAGACAAACAGATCTTGTACTGAGTATACAGAATCAATTGATGCAACCTAATGGGTCGGCATCAACCCATTAGGTTTCATTAAATATCAATAGATAAAACCTAACAGGTCAACACCAACCTTTCAGGTTGCATGACACAGATTGCAGTTTCAATCTGTGTCACCTCCCCTCCTTTCTGAGAATAACCATCAGCAAGGGCTGCTCCCAGCAAAGAGGAGTCATCAATGTCAATGGCTGTTCTGCACCAAGAGCAGCCATTGGTTCTGGCTGTTCTCAGCAGAGAACAGCCTGTTCTCAGCAAAGGGAAGCCATCAGTGATGTCTGTCCTTTGAATCCGCTGTTCCCCCTCCAAAGAAAACAAAAAAAAAATCAAAAACTACAAAGATAATTGTTTTCAACAATTTTTTTTTTCCACACAAAAACTTTGAAATCCAATCCAATCCAAAAAAAAACCATTATCCTAAATCTTGTTCATTTTCTTTACACCCAAAATGAACAAAAGCTAATGACTTATAGGCATGCACTTGAATTGGTGGATAGGTTGCTTCAAACCGCTATGGATTCAAATCTTCCCTTTGGTGGCAAGTTCATGGTACTGGGAGGGGACTTCCATCAGGTTTTACCAGTTGTGAAGAAAGGGTCACACCCTCATATTGTCAATGCAAGCATTGTAAACTCTCACTGCTGGATTCACTTTCAACCCAACATGATTTGCCTCTCAGCCAACATGTGTGCTGCTGATCCTCATTTTCAGAAATTTCTCTTATCCATTGGAAATGGTCAGGGTATCACTCAAAATTCCAACAGAATCAATTTACCTCACTCAATGGTGGTCCTTGGTGGTTCAGATGACCAAAATCTTGATTTGCTGATAGACAAAATCTTTCCAAATATCAGCACTTCATTCTCCCATCCCAATTATTTTACAGACCAGGCAATCCTCTGCTGCAAGAACAAATCTGTGAACCAAATCAATTCAAAGGTCTTGAGTTACATCCCATCTGAACTTGTGTCTTACACCAGTCATGATTCAGTAGAGGACAATCCTCAAGGTCTTTACTTGCCTGATTATATTGATAGCATAAAACTATCTGGATTTCCCCCTCACCTTCTTCAAATAAAGTGGGGTGTGCCAATTATCATGCTAAGGAACCTGGATAAAACAATTGGACTTTGCAATGGAACCAGATTGATTGTGGAAAACTTCAGTCCTTCAGTATTTTTGCAAAAGTGGCTTCAGAAAACAGAAGTGATGAATTGGTTGCCACACCTTGCATCCCACTCATATCTGACCCTGATGAGACTGCACTCCCCTTCAAGCTGATATGAACCCAGTTTCCTGTTTATCTTGCTTTTTGTCTCACAATCAACAATTCTCAGGGCCAGAGCATTCAAAATGTTGCTATTGTGCTTCTTGAACCTGTTTTAGTCATGGGCAACTGTATCTTGCACTTTCTCACAGCAAGTACAGTTACACGGAAAAGGTTTTAATGCCTCAGCCAGTCATACCAAACTTCAAATATTGTTTACCAAGAGGTTCTTTCACGTGTTCAATCACAGTGATTTATTTCAGTATTTATTTTTGCAATTTATGTCAATTCCAGTTGGCCGGGTTTATAGTGATTTATTTCAGGGTTTTCTTTTTCTTTTTCTTTTTCTGAGGGTTCTTTTTCTTTTTTCTTTTTCTTTTTCTTTTTCTTTTTCTTTTTCTTTTCTTTTTCTTTTTCTTTTTCTTTTTCTTTTTTTTTCTTTTTTTTTCTTTTTCTTTTCTTTTTCTTTTTCTTTTTTTTTCTTTTTCTTTTTCTTTTTCTTTTTTTTCTTTTTCTTTTTCTTTTTCTTTTTCTTTTTCTTTTTCTTTTTCTTTTTCTTTTTCTTTTTCTTTTTCTTTTTCTTTTTCTTTTTCTTTTCTTTTTCTTTTTCTTTTTCTTTTTCTTTTTCTTTTTCTTTTATTCTTCATTCAGATTTTGGTTTTTTTGTGTCAACTGATGTTTTTTCAATTGAAATTTATACAGTTACGCCATAATTCTTTTTGGGAATATTCATTTCCCCTTCCCAAACGAAAACACCCACTCTAAATAAAATTCACCTCAATCCCCCAAATTTTGGGGCATTGCCCTTGTTTGATATATAAATAAGCAATTAACCTCATGTATTGAATAACTCCAGTTGATATTGTATCCTATGTGAAATTGGGTCTTGATTTTATACTACAGGCTTGAAAAGAGCTAACCATCTGAAGTTTGCAAAACCAGGCATAATCTAATATCGTCCACATGCAGGAGTCTGGCTCTCCTTAAGTCTAGCGGATTTGGAGATTGAATCAGACGTGAGTGACTGTTGGGCTTGACGTTCTTGGTCGGACATGGTCGTTAGACGGAGAATCTGGGTTACGACCGAGTTTGGTCGATGGATGCTTAGACTAAGAAAGATGCTAAACTTGATCAAGCTGAGGTGTGTCGGTGAAGGAAATCAGCCATGATAAGCTGCTGTCAGGTTGGCACACATTCAGGTTTTTCTCCGTGGGCCTGGGATAGGGCTAAGAAGCGAAGCTCTCGTGACCAACCTTGCAGGCAGTTACACCAAACCGCAACATATATTACTCTCAAACCAGATGACAGTTGGGGCAACGGAAGCATGGCTATCGTAGAGGATAGTATGTATTAAGTTTGTGGTGTGGGGATAAATATACTGTGATACGTGGATGTACGTTCACCGATAATAGCCACATGACAATTGAGAAGGGTGTGTCAGCAAAAGAGCTGTATACAACGTGTTAGACGTGATACAAAGTTAATAAGAATACTTGAGAATTATACAAGTGTTTTTCTGGATTTGAGCGACAAGAAGGGGGAAAAGATTGGCAAGCATCAATCAAATTGTAAGATATATTTTAACTGACGACCAAATTTGAGAACGGTCGCAATCAATCCAACGCTGGAACAACCGACCAGGAACCTCAAGCTCCAGTCGATCAACTGGCTCTGTTGGGCTTCTCTCTTGATCACTTGAGCATAATCTATATCGTCACGAAAAGTGACCATGGTACTGGATAGAGCAAAGGGTTGACGTTGGAAAGTCTTAGTAATACCTCAGGCAAGATAGAAATGAAAAGAACTCAACTACAATGGTAACCAATTTCCTCTCAGGATCCGAGCTAATATTCCATCAACCTTCTTCCTTATTAAGTAATCAAACCTAGTAACTTTATCACTCATTTCTCGATAGTTTTGTAAGGCCAAGTCACAGATGGCTAGTAGATCTGGATGGCGGGTCTGAGTATACGTCTCAAGAATCATCCCGAGTTGATCCTTTTGAGCGGGTGCTCCACTTTGACCAGAATATTTGAGGAAGAGTTGGTCTAGCTTTCTTACATCCTCCAATCCACAGTTCATCCCTTGGCCTAAGGAACATGGGAGTCAAATACGTATCAATCAGTCAAAAATTAATAGATGGGCTCGGTCAGGATAGATTTGTTGGGAGGAAGAAAGTGAATTATTACCGTAGAATGGGACCATCGAGTGAGCAGCATCTCCAATGATCACTGCCTTATCCTTGTAATGATAGGGTTTACACTAGTGGCAAAAAAGTGTCAGTATGGATAGCCCTTCTCCTTACAGACCACCTTAACGAACCTTGATCGTAAGCAAGCTCCCACGAGGATTTTCGACAAAACATCTGATTAAATCTTTGTGGCCAATGAGGGATAGAGCGTCAGGAAAGTGAGTGTTGAAGAATTCGATAATATGCTTTTCCTCTTTCTCATTTTTGGGAACTTCGAGTTGATCGAAAACGCCATGATTAGGAGCGAACAAGGTACACGTGAATGATTTGTCCTGAATTGATCAACAAGTGAGGAAGGATCCGCTGAGTCAGAATAGTAAAAACGGTGTCAAAAAAAGAGAGAAAAGAACCAAAGTTGATGGGGATTTATACCTGATTTGGTAAGGCAATCAACATGAATGATTGGCGAGGCCAGATGTGCAAATGAGTGGGATCCAACAAGAAGCAAGGCTCTCCAGTTTTTTCGTCAACGCCAGGCGGAATCGACAGTTCTAGGTAGAGATCATCAATGTATTCTTGAGAGTAGTCGACCCTTGACAAAGATCAAATAGGACGATAATTGGTTACTGAAATAATCGATTGGTGTTCGAGGATAGAGAGCCATACCGAGTATTTCTCATGATCTGCTGTCTAACTTGACTGTAAGACCCGTCGGCACCAATCGTGAGATCTGGTTTGACCTCTAAGGTTTCATGAGTATTCGTATCTTGGAAGATCAAGGTAGAATCATCGAATCGAGCTTTGACTAATTTCTTATTGAAGTGAACGGTCACGTTGGGTCTTTGTTCAGCCTCGGAGAGGATAGATTGGTTGAGTAAATTTCGATCGATCGAGTTGATACACTGGGTTGATCACCAAAAAAAAAACTCAGCCATGGAAAACCTTAACTCTGGTGGGAGGGGGTTCTCACTTCTTGGTGTAGTCCATAAGGTTGAGAGCTGAGTGCTCCATCCAGATTGTGAATCATTCGACCTTTCATTGGAGTGACTTGTTCGAGTAACCTGTTGACCATCTCTGAGTCCACGGCTCTTATGGCTTCGATGCCTCTCTTGGAGAAGGCCAAGTTGATCGATCTAGGACGATTAACTGTTTTCTGAGGTTGACGAAAGTCTGTAGGTTTTCAGGGGTCGATTTAGATGACGAGCCTCCTTCTACTGGAGGAAGTGGAACGGTTTGATAAGTACTCACCGGATCGGGCCTCGAATAGATCGACTGACCATCCATGGTTCTCCATCATACAGGCAGCCAAGCATCCAACGGGACCGGCGCCCACGACGACCACTTTGGGTTTCTCAGACATGATGTTTCCCTACGGAACTGTGGAATTTGACTGGTGTTTTCTGTTTTTGTTTTTTTTCGGTAATTCGTTTGAGTATGCAGTCAGTGTCTAAGCTGGGTAGGGGTACATGAATATTTATGTAGTATTGAGATACTCACCTCCTTCCAACCTTTCTCGATCAAGAGCTCCTTGGAAGTAGTCTGTGATGTTAGATATCTATAAAATATCTCATCTGAGACAGTTTAACCATGGTCATCGGCCGCAGTAAACTCTCTAAATAAATTTGTGTTTATGTTTGTAGGTCTTTAACTTCTTCTTCATTACAACTTTCAAGCTCATCTATCATCCACCATCCTACTTCCTGTCGAGTGAGATGGATTGTCCCACGTCGATAACCTCGATCCCGTCAAGAGTGGATGGCCACAAACGGACTCTCGGTAGGAGAGGCTTGTGAATGATCTGGATGGGAATTTGGAGAGTTTATTGGTCATTAAGCCTTTGTTTGACCTCAGCTGGGAAAGCTGCACATTGCCACTCTCCAAGTGAGAGTGTCCTGGAATGGATCACATCACCATACTATCCTTAAACATTTCTTTACAACTCAAGATGGCTCGAAGATGCAAAGTTCCTCCCTCCAAAGCAAGGGACTGGTTGTTAAGTTAGAGGAAGTCACGGCAGTGTCAAAACATCACCTCCTCATCAAAAATAGCTGGACCGATCAAGCAAACTTGTGGATCCAACAATCCACACCGATTTGGTGAAAACAAGGGCAAACTCACCTTTGTGGCTGCCACAATTTTTTTTTCTTTGGTGAAAGTTTAACCAACATTGACTCAGTCCTCACATAACAGTGACTGTTCAACAGCTACATATTGTGTTTTTACAAATGCTTGGACTGATTTGCATCAAGATTAGTTAAAATCTGTCATAAAAAGTAAATCTTTTATGTTTTTCGAAACCCATGATCTGGTCAATAATGATAACCATGGCTGAATCCTAGCGCTGTGTGTGGCAATAACCTGAAGATTAAACTGGGGCTGTGGCCTTAATCCCATAACCTTCATCCAAAAATCTTCAAAAAGTCCAAGCATTTGTAAAAACATAATATGTAAACAGGTGAAGATACAATAGCAGCTTGGTTGGACTCAGAGAGTGCTGCATGTCAACTGCAGGCAGTCAAGCAAGTTTTTCTTGCAGTTGACATGTTAAAAGTTCAAGAAATCATGTTTTTGTTTTTGGAAAAAAAGGGGGGAAATCTCAAAAGGAAAAAAAAAAAAAAACTCAGTGACTTGTTGTTCTCAAAGGGCCAGTGGCAAGTTCATACACATTGTGAGACTCCAAAAGTGTTTTTCACCTCTGAATTTATAGCAGTATGTTTGGGGAAACCGGCCTCCCAGAAAGTAAAAGACTAACATGAACACCCCCAGCTAGGCTGGAAGCAGAAGACAGTGGTCTAGTGTATTATATCACAAGTGACTCAAGTGGATTGGTTGTGATTTTTCAATTTTTATCACAAAGTTTTGGTATTTGGTAGGTGGCAGAGAGAATAAATTGTAGTGATTTATTTTGGTCAGGTGGGGATGACTCCTCTGAAGAAAATTTAGCTAGTGATCTAGTCACAAGTGGGGCTTACACAGACCACTTGTTACTATGCATGTTGAGAAAACCGTCCGGGTTTTGCCTTGCGCATGTCCGGATGTGGATTTCGGCTGTCCTCTTTTTGAAAAAAGATGTCCGCTTTTTTCCTCATCTGTCCGGCAGTAGAAAACATTTGTCCTGTCATGGACTTTGACCGGTCCGGAGTTTGACCTGATCTGGTCCGGTTGTTGAAGACAGATGTCCGGCCATCCACTTCAACCTGTCCTGTGATGGAAGACACCGGCCATTGGCTGTCTGCCACTTCAGTCTCTCTCACAAATCATTTTTTTTTTCTTTTTTCATGTGTATAAATTTCTTTTTTACTTGTATTTAGACATATATTTACATAGAAAAAGGGAAATATATAAAAAAAAAGGGAAATATATAAAAAAAGTGGTGTGATTCTGATTTAAGGAACCTGAAAGAATTTTTCAGGATCCTTGATTATGTTGCCAGTAATTGGCTACATGTGAGTACGGCTAGAGTAGAATTTTTGACAATGTAAGAATGATTTTTGACAAATATCGGGTGTCATCTTGCTGTTGATTGCATCACGGATTGCGGCTGCCAAGTCGGGTCGCAATCTGATATCCGTGTGTTTAACGTGGGTCTTGATTATGTTGAATGCGAGCTCGATTGGGTTCAAAAAAGGCGAGTATTTGGGTAAGAACTCAATTGTGATCTTCTTAGTTGACTCGTTAAGCAAGCTTCGAAATTTGTCAAAATCTTCCCCACCATGGACCCTGGCGTTGTCCATGACAATGATTGATCCATTGGGGCAGTGATCTTTGAGTCGAATAAGGAAGTTACAGATGTCAATCGCAGTTGTCCCTATTTTCTTTTTTCCGTCCTCATTCAGCAATTCGTAGTAAATCATCCCCTCCTTGGACATAGCACCGAGTAGATTGATCATGCTGCCTCTTGCATTTGTTTTGAAGGCTGCTGCTCGTCCTGTTTGTTTTTTTGGAATCAGTATTTGAGACCATAGAAAAAAGATAGAAAAAAAAAACATACCGCTTAAAGCATAACCATGCAAAGGATGAGTCTGGGAGTTGAACCCAGACTCATCAATAAAAATCAGTTTCTGACCCCACCCAATTCAAGACGTAATTGTGTCGTTGTTGGAGGAAAGCGGCCTCATTCCACTTTCGTGGAATAGGAGTGACAGTCTTCCAGGTCACTTCAATCGATCCAAGGCTCTTATGGATGGCGGAAGGTGAAACTTGAAGATTGAATTCCCTTTTAACGTGTTCGGTGAGCTGTTTGAGTGTAGTGCTTGGGCTCTGCTCAAGCAACAGGAGAATCAATGTGATGATGTCGGTCGTTATTTTGGATTTTGACCCACGTGGGTTGGTTGAAGAAGTTGGTTTGTTGTTGCAAGCATCATTGATGATGCGTCGGACTTGTCGATCTGATATGCCAAACGATTTGGCAACATTGACTTGCTTCTTTCCGTTTTCGAGTATTTCTTTTTCAATCAAGTTCTTGACCTTGCCGCTGATTGGTTGGTGAGGTCGTCGCTGAGTACTAGAGTGGTCCTTAGCCTTTCTGTTCTTGGCCGTATTCTTGTTAAGATTCTTGAAGGCCTTTGATGCCGATCGGTTGGAGACAATTCGTTTATGGATCTCTTCCATCGATTTTGCATGCAATTTGAATTCTTGCTGTAGCTGTTCAGCCTCTTCATTTCATCTGTTTGTCTCATTGGAAACTCCAGCTGCATCTGAAATGGAAGGACCTTCCACATCATCCGGATTTTCCGCGGCGGAGTCGTCTACAAGACCTGGATCAATCATGGTACCTTAATTAATATTTTCCAGAGATAAAATGGATGTTAGTAAGTACTTACTTATTGATAGCAGTAGAAAAGAGTGATAAAGAAAAGAAAAAAGAAGAATCTACTTACCTGACCAAGTTGAGAGGAAAAACCACACCGAGAGTTGTCCGTTGAGCGATACACACAGACAGGCTTGGGTCAACAGCCGGCGGCGACTGGGAAAAAAGCAAAGCGCAGTTTCAACCCCCGATGTCCGGGTTTTGACCCCGCCTGTCCGGGTTTTGACTTGCAATGCCACCCGGACATGCGCGAGTCAAAACCCGGACAGTTTTCTCGACATGCATAGTACCATCTAGTCTTCTCCAGCAAACTGCACAGCTTGATGTATTACTGTCTAGTCTGCTTGAGTGACTTGCACAGCCCTGCAGTTATGATGCAGCTTGGGGCATTGATAAACACACACCTACACCAAGGCACAAACCATTTTTCTTTGGTGTGCATGGGCCACATACCATTTTGGTGTGGTGTGTGACCCCTGCAGAGAAAAAACATGTTTTTTGATGTGAAGGGCCCACACCAAAAATAATTGGTATGTGAAAAAAAATGGTGTATGTGGCTGCACACCCCCTAGTGAAGTCAATAATACTCCCAAGCTCACCCAATTCAAAGTGCAAGGCAAATTAACTGAACTCTGTATGAACATCTCCAATTCAAAATATAACCCTGTCATGTCTATGATTAACCCTGCTTTGCCAAACTTTAGCAATGGATTGAAGGCTGAGATGGCTTCCAAGGATTGCAAGCAAAAAGATACTGTTCTCAACCCGCCACATGATCAAACCAAGACACCATGAAAGCCAAAATAAATTCATTTTGGATGCCATTGTTCCTTTCAGTTGAGGCTAGGTTCACTTTTTCTCCCAGAGAAAAATACCGCCTGTCAAGCAACACACAAAGTGTCACTAATCCTGGAGAAGACAACAAGTTTTTCAAAACAATTGATTTGTACCTTTTAGATGGGTTGAATTTCTCAAAATGCAAGTCTGTTAATCTATGGCAAAACAAATTTCACTCCAGTTTACAGTTGGAAAGCTTATTTTCTTAATATCAAAGACTGGTCTCAACATTGGTGGAGAGCAATGGCTTGTTGATTTTGTGTTGGAAGGGTTCTACTTGATTTTGAAATTACATAATTTTGACTTGAAAGTTGATATCTCTCTGTTGTCCATGAGTTTTGAGAACACCAGCCACCCCCCTCATAGCCCTTCCAAACCATTGACCCACACTGCCCCAAATTTGCCCCCCCCCCATCACCAGGCCACAGGAGTTCTATACAGCCTCTCTGCCACCCCCAATCCTGTTCTCCTATCAGTCATCAATTCTTATCTACCTATTATCCTGGCCTCCTAGAAGTTTCATCCAACCATGTGCCCGCTCCTACCCACCATCCCACTCAAATTGGCCAGTTAAACTCTTGGTCTTGTTCTCCACCCTCTCATCACCCCTTGAAGAATTTTTCAGGCGGAGTGTCATCCCCCGTCTCTTTTGTGACGCGGGGTCAAATAACAGATATGTATAATAATACTGTACACAGTATTATTATCTGTATTTTGGGTCTCACTATAACCGGTGAGGCCAGTGGAATAAAGCTCTTCTACGCTGTGAGAACTCCTTTTGGGACGGGGGTAGTTCTGTGAGGGGGAAATAACAGTTATAGTATTTCAGGTATGTATGAATTTATTACAACTGTTAAGGGTGGTTTGAAAGACCTGCCCCTCTATTTACTACAAGAGTTAATACAACAATTTTATTTATTGTTGTGGCTGATAACTTTCTTTTTGTTTTCTTTAAGAGAACTATTTATGTATTAATCTCTTATCAGACAAAGATCTAATTTCAACGTACAAATAATCAGCAAATGAGATTGATGAAGGGATCAGGGAAGTAGATAGTGGATGGATTAATACAGAAAGTTTGACAAATGGAATACAAGCCTTTGGAATTGATGAGGAACAGTATTTATATGTTTTTAGTGTTTATTTTGTTTTTATGTTTAGATGCAGTCAGAGAGAATGAGTAGATGGATGTTTTTGGTATAATGTGAACTATTCAATGTGTTATACCCTCTTCCTTAACCTTTAGTTAAAAGAGCACAATTTCCCTTTTGTTTCTTTTGTGTATTTTAAACTGATATGAAAGATGTTGTTGTGGGTCACCTGATTAAGATCACACTATTTATATGGATGAGTAATTTTATTTAGTTTGCTAGCTAGATGATGGGGCGTGGGATCCAAGTGGGATGCTACTGGGATGCTCTTCTGGCATGATTTTTTTTTTCTGGGAGGGAACAACCTCCCCTTTATATAGTAAAATGTGAGGGATTTTTGCTGGTGGGATGTCTGATTGAGGTATTTATGCTGGTGGGGTCTCTTCTTCTACGCTGCCTTCATGCGGGGAGTGCATAAAGTGAGCTATTTCTGCTGGTGAGGTTATGTATTTAGACTGTGCCACAGATCATGTGCTGCGTCTTGTGACCTAAAGTGAGCTATTTCTGCTGGTGAGGTTATGTACTTAGAATGTGCCACAGATCATGTGCTGCGTCTTGTGACCTAAAGTGAGCTATTTCTGCTGGTGAGGTTATGTACTTAGACTGTGCCACAGATCATGTGCTGCGTCTTGTGACCAGACACTAAACTATATACTACTTCTATATATATACTATGTACTTATTATTCACTATAATTCTTTTTTAACTGTATAACTTTTGATTTAGCCGTGCAAAACCCCAACATAAATGGGTGACTTATAGATTAAATTTACCCTAGATTTCAATTATGCACTTATATTGCTACTATTTTAGCTTCTGAAAGATAATGAAAGAATATAATCCTGCATGATACTTGAAACAGGGTTTGGAATACCACAACGCAAAAATGCGGATAAGCTGGCACCCTAGTTTTAACAAGGGAACACTGGTATGTAATACATCAGCGCTAGACGCCTCAACTGCTCCCTGTGAGTGGGAGAGGACTTCTAGTCACTTGAATAAATATTCTAGTGACTAGGATGGAAATATGGAAGGGAATAAAGAGGTAAAGGTTGGTTTTGATTATAATAACAACCCCACTCACTGATATTTAGTAAGGTAGATGGGTTTGTATGGTAATAATCTGGGGGAAATTCTCTTTAGAAGGAAATCCCAGCCTCTTAAATATTACACATTATGTTAACCCCAATTTAATGACTCAAAGAGTTTGTATTAAATGGGGTAATTTATAATAATAGTCTCATTGTAGGAGATATAACTAAATTGTAATATTGTAGGGTAAATTCATGGAGAGATATTAATCTCTGCTTAAATTATAATTTCTTAATATTAGTTAGTTTATTAAAATGATAAATATTAGATAAAATAAGTATAAAAAATTGAGTCATATGGGAATTGAACTTGGGAATTTATGATAATTTACTTGGTTCATTTGTTCATTTTATTTTTGTAAACACAAATCCTTAACCATTGGGTTATTTGACTTGTATTATTTTGTAGAAATGTGGGCTTATTGTCTCAATGTCTGACACGGAGTATGGAGGGGTTGGGGGGTTGGTGAGGATTGTGAGATGTCCTCACTAATGGACTAAAAACACAACACCACTGGAGTAGCAAGACTACTTGTGAGCCAATAGCAAGAAAGATGACACAAGTGATCAGGTGCAGGAACACTTGAGATTAAATGAAACACAAGATGAGAATGGACAAGTCAAGATGAGACTGAGAAAAGACTGAAAAGAGGATACAAGGCATACCTGCAGATCAATTGAATGAGATGGTGTGAGTTGAATGATATTGACAATGAATGAAGATGAATAGAGTACAACTAGTAGAAAGGAGTTGAACTATATAGTCTAAATTAGGGCTGTCTGAGCTCATCAACCAAAAAACTAGACAATACAAATCTGCAGCACAGCACATGAGAGGAATGCTGCCCTTGAGGTGCCTCAATACTCACCCCTCAATCTATTTGTCAGGGGTTTTGTTGGAATTCTGTCTCCTCATCCCCAAAAGACCATTTAAATATGAATAAATCAAAAAGGATTAGTTGGAATGATTTTTGTAAATTGTATCAGTGATTCTAAATGACTTATTTTCAATAACTTAACACACAATTGTAGACATTGATCCCTTTTGTAGTAGTTATTTTCCATTGACTCAGCAAGACTCAGATCAAACTATCTTTTTCCATCTTCTTACATTGTTATTTATTTATAGTTATTCATTATTCATTATTTATTTATCAACCACAAATTGAACACTTGTATTGTAACTAGTCTATAAGTACATAGTCTAGTCCAAGCAATAATAAACATCATTTCTCCTCAGTCCAATAAGTTCCCAATTCTGAGTCCCCCTTGAGTCTGTTCAAAAATATCCTCCATCTCTTTTCTTCAGAACATAACAGGTTTTTTTGAGGGGTTCAAGATGCTCTCACCTCTAAATAAAGTTGGAAGTGGGTGTGTTGACAGGTTTTAGATGCTCTCACCCCTCCATAAAGGTGGGTGAAGGGTTTGAGATGGTCTCATCCCTCAACAAGTTGGTTGAGGGGCTTGAGAGTCTCTTACCCCTCATAACAGTTGGAAGGGGGTTCATCTCTGCTAAAAGTCGTATTTTTTTCAGGAATTTATGTGTTGAAGATACAAACATCTTTTATGTAGTAGCCATTTTAACTGGTGAAACTAACATTTAGCAGGAAAGAAATCCACTATTTGAGCATAGTGTAGCAGGAACCAATTCAGCTATCTTCTAACATTTAGCATAGCTTAGTGTAGATCTGATGCTGCCATGCTAATGGGAAATTCAGAATGTGTTGGCAGAAAAGAAATTATGCTACTTGTTAGTTTAGCAGTTCTTTTCCAATTCTAAACCCACAAAATATTTGGCTGAGGTTTTTTTCTATGGTAAATTTTAGTTTAGAGGAGTGTAGTGTCATCTAACACTAAAAACTTTCTATAAAAAAAGCTTCTATGCTAAAAGTTAGTGGTCAAATAGCTGAACCGCCTAGTTTTGCTTCTATTATTAACAAGTCAATTCAATTGGATCTTTATACAATTCTTAGGAACTTATTGTATACTATTGCTCTATTTGATGGTTTGGAGGATTCAAATATTTTTGTGGTTGCTTTCCAGAGAAAACTTGAAGAGACTGGTTATACTTATTTTCCAGCTGGAGAAGTTTTCTTCAGTTAGGATTGGGATCAATTCAATAGAGGCCTTCATAACATCAAAGTTTATAGCATCCAGGATAAGGGGTAAACCTCTGTTTTTGGGTTCTAGAAATTTCAACTGTTAATTTTATAAAAAAAATTGAAACACATGATTGCTAACCAAAACCAGACTAGAGAGAAAAACAAGGTAATTTAAAGAGAAAGAGAAAGGACAACACACCACTGTGGAAAATTAAGATTCAATAGTTACTGATATTAGAATGAAAAATATTGAGAAGAAGGTGTTTTTTGAGGAAACTTAGTGGAGGATAAAGAATAGAAAAAGGGAATCAAACAAAGTTCAGTTGAGTGACATCAAGCATAGAAGACTTGAAATGAGAAAGGACAGAGGAAAGGAAATGCACTGGGGGAGAAAAGAGCCATGTTTTTCAGAGAGATAAGCAGAGATTAGTTGAGAAAAATGAGGAAAGTATCTTTAGGATGATTGAAGGGAGTAAAGTGGATGAGTTTTCATGTTATGTAGATTTTTATGGGTTCATTCAAAATTAGAATATTACTTTACACCAGTTGATTCTAGAGAATTTCACCTGTTTGACAGAGGTACATTTTGTTGTAGCATAGATCAGTCATAGTTACAAAGGTTACTCTATACTACCATGTAACATGCCAAACACATATTACATAAGCTTGACTACACTATGACACACTGACTTTACTATATATACTGTGTAAATACTATCTACAGAATTATGTAATTAATGATAAACAATCTTTAGCTCTATTAAATTTGGTTTAATTGGAGAGTTGTTGATGAGCAAGTTGAGACCTGAAGAGATACAAGAATGAGTGTGTTGAGACTTGAAGAGATAAGATTCAAGACTTGAGGAGAGAGTAGTTACCAAATAAAGCTTTTTAGCTTGACAAGTTTTCTGAATTGAAGAAGAAAATAAACTGGATAAAACCTTAACAGGTATAAAGAAACTTGGTGCACAGGTGGTTTCAATTTAATGCTGGGCTTAAGACAAGCAGTGTGACCGCTTTACAGGAAGTCTTGGTTTGTTGCCTTTGGATTTTTAACAATAGCCTTCGAATTTTCAATAATATCAATCCATGAGATATCAATCCCAAGGTATCTTGATCATATTTTTATTCCATCAATTGACATCAAATCATTTAAGCTTGGTTGAATGCATCTGAGTTTAACCAGAATAAACTCAACCCAGCCAATCATACTGGCAGTATTAACATCATAAATCAAGGTTAAATTTCTCAAGGACCAATCAGAAGCAGCACTGACAAAATAATTGCCTAGATTGAAGTAATCCCAGTCAGACTGGGATTGATTGAAACATTTTGAACTTCTTTGATTTCAACTGATGAAATATAAAACCAAGTGTCCCACCCTGGCTTTATCTTACATCATAAATTACGCTGGCAGTGCATCTTGGATTCATATATAGATAATCACTTGATAGGAGAGCCAAAAATAGAGAAAAGTAAAGATTCCTCAATCCAAAAATGGCGGGGAATTGGTTTCCAAAGTCTTTTCTCAGTCTTAATCTGAAATTCATTATGGCAGAACACTCCCTATTGGACAATATACACTGCAAGGGACCAAAAAATTACCTAGCTTCCTGGATACAGTACTCTCCTTTCCAATTTGTGTCTGGCTCTTAGGAGTAGTATTGCAACTTATCAAATAACTGCAGTGATTTTTTGTAAGTTTTGAAAAGCTGTTTATTTATTTATTTAGTTTGGTTATCAGAACCGTTTTTTGGAACCTACTTCACATCGCTTGAGCAATCCTGATGACTTCAAGCTGGTGGGCTGAGTTGGTGCAATCCAAAACAACTGGCTATAAAAAACGAGTAGGAACCTGTACAAAATCTAGAGATTTCCCAACTAATGAAGTAATTTTATCATTTACGCATGCACAAAACCATACAAACCAAGTTTGAACACCTTCAACCAAGGAGAATCTTATTGTGTGCTATTTTTTTTTTTTTTTGGTTCTGCAATGATACTGCCAGGTGAAATAGTAGTCACTAGACCTGGACATCTGATAGCGACCAGCTATCAGAAATGCCTCTGAGTTCCTGCTCCTGCTCATGGAGCTTCTACGGGCTGTACAAGAAAGGAGGCATCTCACAATTCGGAGAGAGAAAAAGGTGGTCACTGTGTAGCAAAATTGCTGAGCCATGGCTTGACTCATTCACATTGGATCCACCGTATCTTGAGTTTGGTGTATTTCTAAAAATTTTAGGGATGTCCTAACTGAATTCAAGCTTGAAAGGTCGGCAATCTTCCCTAAAAGATAATTCATCGCGCCAGGTAGTTTTTTCAAACATAGGAATATCGATTATTGGACCCAGGTTGAAAAGGCTTATGCAATTGCTTGTACAAGTAGAAATCAGGCGGACCATGGAAAAAAGTATGTGAACTGATATCTAAAGAAGCTTTCAAAATGGGGATACATTTCTTTTGGTTAATTTTCCAATCCGCTTTCTTGTCTCCACACCTTTGCGTCTTCGTAGTATTTAGAGACATCGACGCCATGGTAAGGATGACTAGTTACAAAAATGGATAAATTTGAATTGAAAATCAGCCAAGCAAAGCCTCGTCAGAATAATTGAAGTAATTGAGATGATAGGAAAAAGTCGAAGCAAGACTAAACTTGACAAAGTTAAACCATGGGATTGTAGAAAATTTGAGGTGGGCAAATTGTGAGTTATGGTGAGCGACAGTTTGAATCCAAGGTTGGATGGTCGATTCCCCCCAGATTGGTTGACCTGCGAGGAGATTTTGGTGATCAGTGTACTACTTCCGTTGATCGTTTTGAGACTCGACTTGACAGCTACTCACCGGACCGGGCGATCTGGGTAAATTCTTCATGTTGCATCTTCTGTTCGCGTTCGTTTTCACTCCATCCTAAAAATCGATCTAAACAAGAGAGAGAAAGTGGCGACCGGATTGAAGTGTCAGTTGAGACATTTTACGGAATGGAATGTTGAGTTCATGCATGATAATGAGTCATGGACTTGAATAACTTGCTTGCTCCACGCTCGTAAGCCATCAAGAACCCTCCACAAAATCCTAGCCAGGTTCCCAGACCATAGAATCGAGGCTGAGTTTTGACATGACGCACGGGAATTCTGTTGCTGAGATCTACCAGGAAGGGAGGCGAAAAGTGATAGTCAGGAATGATCGAAACAAGAAAGCGAAGTGAATCCTTTTCATGTCACTCATCATTGATCACTGACCCCACGCATAAAGTAAACCAGGAACGCCGACAGTAAATCCCAGCCATGCTGCTAGATCAGTCGAGCGCATGTATTTGATCACTCGTTTGAAATGTGGGTCGGTGTCGAGGACTGGGAACTTGTGACGAGGTACATATTCGGTTGGAGAGACTGTTGAGGTCGACATTAGTTGTTCGGCACTTCTATCTGATTCTTGTGCGGTCTGTCTGGGCTCGGTCGGAGTTCTCGGCTGGGACAGGCCCGGGCTCCAGGCTGTCATGGCCTGCGATCGGTTTAGATAGCGGTGACAGGTCGATCTCAACCCGTGTGTTTTCTCAGTGACATGTGCTGAGGTTGGCATGACATGATTCCTCCCTGGAATCATTTTCAACTTTAAATAATTCCTCCCTGGAATCATTCAACAGGACTTCATGAATATCTTTTAGCACTGGACCAAAAAAAATCCAAGATTTAAAGCCAATCAGTCATTTTTTTGGCAATATAAAAAGCTTTAACCAGCCTATGCCGGGGTTGTCAGTCTCCTTTCCAGTTTTAATTTCATTAGCGTGTTAGTGTAGTTGTTTCAGTTTTATAAGCCTTTTGTTCATTCAGATTTTTTGTTGTTTAAAGTCATGGTGTGCAATGCCATAGGCCAAATTACACTTAAAAAAATAGAAAAAAGGCATAAAATAGCTATCATTTTTTCTGAAAAAGTTACAACTTGCACCAATACCCCTATGTAAATATCCAACAAAAAATTGGGTGGTCATATTGCACAATTGTTTTACACTACTGATATAATCTTCCAGCAATACTCAGGGATTCAAAAAAGACCACAACAATTTTCTTTAGTTGAAAAACAAGTGTTGTTGATATTTTGGAAAACAAAAATTGCAACTGGCAATAACCAGGTCTCATCACTTTGAATAAATTGTCTGGCCCAGCTTGATCTGGGAAAAAATATCCTAAACAACAATTCCCAGTCAACTCAGAATGATACCCAGCTTTCTGGTGACACCTACCAATCAAAAACATCATCTCCACAATTAAATCATGTGGCACACCAAATATCAACTGGTTCATAGATTGAAAGCGCTTTGAAAGATCTAATAGAGCTAGGAAAGCCTACCTCAAAGTAAACCCCAGGATCAATGACTATGAAATTCTTACAAGATGGACATATAACAACGCCAATAATTAAGAACTCCAGAAACTAGCAATTTTTAATGTCTTCTACTCTGAACTGCAAGCAGCTCTCTACATTTTAATTCAAAAATTAAAAATTAAACTCTCTTGGCTGGAAATATTTAGTGTAGATTCCAAAATGTGATCAAAAATTCTGAAACAGAGTGTTTCATCATAACTGTCTACTCTATGGAAATTGAAAATAAACTTGAGAGTAAACAACAATTGATTGTGTCTTCAAAATCACATTCTTTCAATTTATTGGCTGGTTTTTCTAACTCCCTTGCCTTGTGATGTTTTGTATGAAACATAATCAATCCAAATTTTGTTGGAAATCTCATCTTGCCAAGGTAAATGTTCTTTTCAATCTTTTACCTGTGAAGTTTTTTCTTCTGAGACATCAAGTGTACTCAATAGTTGGACCAACTGCTCCGGAAACTCATCCGCATGAGATGGCGCTTGCTGCATAGTAAAGTTGTGAATTATAGCCAAGATTTGTGTTGGAAGTGTATATTCACGTGGTTTGGTGATTATTAGGAAACTGTCACACTATGGATCACAGGCTCAGCTCCCAGTGGCCTGACCTTACCATATCCGTTGAACTTCAAGTAATCCTCAGCTCTACTCAACATTTCACTTTACTTTTGTGTGGCACTTAAACCAAAGGAACATTCAATATCATCTTTGACATTTTCTCAAATAATCTAAGCCAACACTATGGAATTCCATTCCCGGCAATTTGACCCAACTTTGATGCTTATCCAATAACCTTTTCCAGACTAGCTCAATTGCTTCAAATCAATATTCAAGCTTGGCACTTACCCATTCTCCCAAGCCTTGCATTTCAATCAAACATTCTGTATTAGGAATTTTCACCTTTGACTCAAACACCAGGAAAAAAAAGTTGGAACCTCCATGGAGGTGACTTCTCTATATCCCCCACTTATCCCACCTCTATCTACTATGTATCCTTGGTGTGCACCAATGTTATCTCCATGCCTATCTATTATGTATCACCAATGTATAATGATATATCAGAGGATTTTTCAAAAAAAATTCAAAAGATCCAATTGTTTTTATAGAAATTTCTGAGGCAAGAAATTCTTTTTATTACAACCAATGTTTAATCAATGACAGCTCATAATAAAATCAAACAAATTATAATTTGTGAAATGGAGACTATAGTTTGATCTTGGATGAAAATTATATCCAACCATGGTTTATCTATTACTAAAGTTCTTGGAAAACATGACCATAGAACTCTGAAATAAGCCAGTTATATTTTAAAAGCGCATACATCACCCCAGGAGATCCACCACCCCCACTGCCAACACCTTGGAAGCTGAATTTCTGATATGCACAAGCTTCAAAATCCAAAAAAAAAACATCAAGTAGCTTGATCAAGTGAAATTCAAGGTTTCAAAAATATTCTTTACAACATGGCTAACATGAACTCCTTGTGGTTTTCAACTCTGGTACAATTGTTGCACAGTCATTCAACCACAACTAATATTTTATTTTGTATAAATTTGATATTTTGGGATTAAACATGGAAATAAAACCAATCTTGATAATCAACTTGAAGTAAACAACATGATTCATTATAAGCCATTTATTGCAAAATTTAAGTTGAAAGATTCAACTTTTCCTGTTGAAAAGGAACAAAATTTGTATTACATATTCCTTGTCTATGTTGAAACCTTGAATTGTTAAGAATGATTCTTTTGTACCCATCAGCTATTCAATTTGAAGCCAATATGGCATTGGTTTCCCCAATTTTTTTACTTCCTCCATGTTCACAAGTTTCAGAAAAACAGTGATATCATATTCTTTTTCCTTCATCAGATTATTCGTAATTATGGTAAGTGCAAGTTGAACTAAGAACACAAGCGTAAAAATCTCCTATCAAAAAGCATCTATGGAACGTGGGCCTTGAATTCTGCAAAAAATCAACAAAAGATTATTCCATTAATTTTGGTGCCACATTGCACATTCATAAATATGGTATATAGATTTTTCTAAAATCAAATTGAATGCCCTAGTTGGAATCAGGAAACACTTTCCAGGTGTAGGATCATTTTTTCCCCCACATATGTTAATATCCATTTGAGAATCACCATTTCAACCTCCTATTAATTTGATATAGACTATATCTCTCATTTCTGTCTCAATAAATTTCAACCTAACATATAATTTAATTTAGACACAACAAGATTTCAGGTGGGGATCAATTTCTTTTTTGATTCTCTCTTCAAATCTGCTTAAATGTATACCTGTCAAGTCCCAAAAAGAATTGTAAGATAAAAGATGTTATTGATCCTAATGAAATTTGGCCATTCAATTACATGAGAATTTTTAAATATCCACAAAAACAGCTTAAGTCATTTACTTGGAAGCTTCCCGCATGGAAAAGCCCTCTTGGGTATCAAATCTCCTGTATAATTTTGTGGTGTTTTTGAAATATGTATACCATCCTGTTTTGGTGTTACTGCTCTGAATCCTAGATTATCCTTAGATGATACTTTAGGTAATTTTCAAAAACCGTGTCAAGTCCTCCGGTAAGTTATGCAAAATTACTGAGAAAGAGCAAGAAATTGAAAATCATGATGATTGGCTTGATGATATATTTCTTACCATATCTCTTACCAATTAATTCTGGAAGCCTTCTGATCTCACCTCCTATCATCACACTCTTTTTTTCCAACTAAGACCCAAGATTACGTATTATCAAAGAATGGTTGACACTGGTCTTGTATTTATAGATTACCTTTTCAGCTTCCATCTGTCATTTTATAATATCAACTTTGGTTAGAAATGATTCACATGATTTGAAAAATCTCATTCTTTTTCCATGAATAATCAATAAATTTTGGATTCAAACAGAACAATTTTGCCGTATCCTATGATCTTATGTCAAACCCCAATCTTAATTACCCAATTACTCATAAGCCGGCCAGGATTTTCTGTTGTAGATTAAGCCCGCCGGGCTTAAACAGAACCCTTGATTTTCCTTGTTTTCCTGCACATACAATATTTTTTGAGTTCAAGCATCCTTAAGCCCGCCGGGCTTAATATCAATGAATTTTGGATTAAAACCAAACAATTTTGACGTTTTCTATTATTTTATGTGGGATCCAATCATACTTACCTAGTGACGCACAAGCCCACCAGTAATATCTTTTTTAGATTAAGCCCGCCGGGCTTAAAAACACCCCTGTGCTTCCTTGTTGCCCTACACTCAAAGTCTTTTAGTCCAAGCATTCTTAAGCCCGCCGGGCTTAATATCAATCAATCTGGATTCAAAAAAAAAAATGTCCAGATTCTATGATTTTATGTGTTTCCCAAAACTTACTTAATTGGTGAGACATAAAACTGCCAAGATTTTCTGATATAGATTAAGCCCGCCGGGCTTAAATCCTAACTGAGCTTGTCATTTTTGGCCTGGCCCTCGATTTTTTTTGGTCCAACCATCCTTAAGCCCGCCGGGCTTAATCACTAAGATGAAGCCCCAGCTCATAATTATACTTTTATGCTACATTACAAGTGGAAATTTCAGATCTTCCAGGAATTTTTGAAGAGATATTTATCAAGGGAAAATAAAGAGGATGTGGACAGGAATTCTGGATACTAAGACCTGAGTCAGGAGAAAACAAAGAAATACAGTCCGCTAGGTTGCATTGCAGAAAATTACTCATCCAACAAGAAGTATTGACCTTGAGGAAATGAACTTGGATGAACAGATATTTTGATTTCTATATAAACATTAGGTTTGAAATTTACAACAACTTTGGGGTCAGATTGTAGGACAGAAGATGGTGGATTACATGCAAATTCAATCTTTATGGGGAGAATTGAGTGACAGGAAGTGAAAGGCGTGATAGATACGGAAACAGAGAAAACAATGAGATATGTGAATGATGAAATTCCAACACTTAGTGAAAATTAAACTCAACTGCAAATTTTTTCATCTGGTTTTTACCTGAATGAAAGGATCTTGAATAACCACATGCACGCTGCACGCTTCTTTCATAAAGAACCACCCAAAAAAATATTTATTTTTGGCTTGATGAAACTTCAATGATTTTGTGTATAAGGCAGCTCAAATATTGCATTAAAATAACTGATTGGACATTTTCAAGGAGAGTGCTTATCTTTGCACGTGTTATTTTCACTAGCCTTGGGGGGGGTGGGTTAGATCAAACCCAAGACACTTATTTGGTAGAGACCACATGAGAAAATGATGAATTCAACCCTGCAGTATGATATATTTCGAAACTGGATACATATGAGTGGATTCAGATAGCCAGACATCAGGCATAAAACATATGTATCCCTCTGCTATCCCTTTAATCAAGTGATTGATATACGTTGGATACAAAGTGGAGACAGTGTGGTGAAATACAAAGACCTTGTTTTCCCTGAAGCAAATCCCTCTCAGGCTTCATAAATTATGATCAACTCTGACGAGAAGTTTTTAAATAAATTTTGAAGGGTTATGTGGGTAATACATTACAACTTTGGTTCACAGAAAACCGCCTGAAAAACCTATCCATTCAATTCACTCAGCTTAGATGATAAATTGCAAGATATAACTTCCAGGGTATTCCACTTGAGTTTTAATTTCCCCCAGCACGAACTCTACTATAGTAGAAATAAAGATTCTGACCTCTTTTGAATTTTGAAGAACCGCTAAAAAAAGAGGCACACTCTGAGTGATTTCATGTATGATCCAGTATTTTTGAGCTCTTAATATATTCCAAGGAATGATGATATCATATGATATTTACAGAAGATTTCACTGTTTGTGGGTTTCAGTTGGTAACTGAAACTCAACATCAAGAATTTAACCTTACAGGTGAAATCCCCAGGAAATTCAATCACAGAGGAATTAAAAATCCCTCGAATCAATTATACATCACATCTGATAAACAGATAAATTGTGCTGGATGAAACATTTTGATTGAGTATATGCTCAGTTGCTTTGATTTTCATATGAAAAATTTAGAGCTGTTCATTTGGATCATAAACCTCTTATTTGATCCATTTGAAACCATGATTGCTGTGAAATTCAAGCACACTAGCTCTTTGGGCCAAGAAATTTAGCTCATGTATTTCATTTCCTCTATCAAACATCATCTTCTCTACAGTACTCTTTGGAGTTTCCTGTTCAGAAGCAATTTCCAGTTTCAGCCTTCTCTATCAACAGATACACAAACTTCAAAGATTGGATAATAAAACTACCCCATAAGCGCCTTGCTTAAATACTCCCATCATCCTCCAGAAAAACCACCAATTGTCAAACTTGAATTACATTTTATTTAGGATACTAAATTGGATACCATATCCCATATATACCAAGCAAGACATTGGTTTCAATTTCTTAAGGAAGCTGTTTTATCATTTGAAGTCATGGTTGATATTACAATTCAGCTGAGCTTGGAGGCCATGATTTGACATAGAGGATATTGTTTGTCCATTGTAACTATTTCCACCAAATCGATGAATCATGGAATTTAATCTCTCAATTTTGCATGGAACAGAGAAACCGCTATTAAGCAGTCCCTGATTCCTTAGTAATTTGGAATACCCATAGAATGCATTTGGATAGAGGTACTTCAGTCATATTTTGGAAAATTTGTGACATTTTACTGAAATTTCCAGCTTCAAATTCCATCAGAATCCATGATTAGAAAACCAAACACAGTTTCAGGTCGAAGTTGACCAATTTTAACCATTGAAGAAATAAATATGCAGGTCCTGTGGCTGATTAGTTGAAGTCCACTCAAATTTAAGCTCTTTTTTCATGGAATGTTCAGGATAAATATAGAATTACGCCTATTAGCTATGATCAATTCACAATAACCATATATTTAATTTATTATCCAGGATTTGGAGTTTGTTGGAATAACTGTTACTAAAATCAAGCTGCATCAGTTTTGACCTGACAGTTGTGAATTGCTTCATTTTATCTTCATTCTTCCCCTCACCATCTTTCACTACAAAGATTGTTCATTTTTCCTCAGGGTATAATGATCAAAAAATCAGGTATGTTGATCAACTTTTCAATTTTTTCCCTTTTTTTTTTTTTTTTTTTTTTTTCCTCGTGCGGCAGCACTACCATCCCTATCAGGAACTCCATGAGTAATCAATTGTTTCAATTGTTATCAACTCATTTCCCATTTCTCTGATTCACAGTTTTTGTTGAATTATATTTCTCGGAGTCAAGCGTTGGTTAGATTTGATAAATTTTGATAGGTTGAATTAGATACAATTACAATCAAGTATGTACAGGAGTTTTTACAAAGAAATTATTTATGTACAAGGAAAAATGTGATTATAAATGAGAACTAATTTCCGGGGACCATCTCCGAGTTTTTACAAATAAATTATTTATGTACAAGGAAAAATGTGATTATTAATGAGAACTAATTTCCGGGGACCATCTCCTCAATTTCCTTAACCAGGGCTCTAATATCAGCTTTTGAGCGCAACTTCAAAGCAGATCTTTGATGCTCGGTGAGGGAGTCAAGCCATTCACAATCAAAGCATGCCTTTGGAAAATTGGATGGTGGTTTGAGCTTGCTTTCAATTGGCAAAGAAACATTCCGACACTCCCGGGCCGCAGCACAAGAAGAGCTTTTTGGGGTTGCTGCTATCATAGCAGCCTTCAAATCATCAATTTTTTGCATCATGCAAGAAATTTTGTGATGTTGCCATGGGATTGATCAAACGGTGCATTTTTTGGGATTTCTTTTTGAATAAGCGATTTGGATCTTTTGAAATACTTCATCATTGGTATCATTGTCACTGCATGCGCCTTCAACAATTGGAACAAGGCCCAAAAGCTTTTGATACTTGCTTAAGGTTGCAATTTGGGCGTGTCGTAGCTGCAAGAAAAGTTTGGTTTTGTTAGTCCGGGAATATATTTAAGCGGTCAATTCAATTGTTGCTTACATGAACCAATCTAGAAGTGCACCAAGCAGTCTTGTCTTGTGCTTCTTGTTGACTGTCAGACCACTTATTCTCTTGTCAATACCTGATGAAATTTGTTTAGTAAGGAGACGTGAATCAATATGATAGGTAAACAAAGCATCAGGAAAAAACTGACCGTCTTCTGAGTCGCTGGGTAATATGGAGATGAATGGCATTTCGGATGCTTTCCTCTTTCAGACCTTTGGGCACGATTCCAGTGTACTCTTTGCATTTGACCAGCTCAACAAATGTCTTCACAGCCAGATCAAGCAGATGCTCATTATCAGGACTGTTGATTGGTTGGTTGAAATTTGGGTGGAAGCAATGAACTCCGGCGGCAGTCATCATCCTGCGCATGATGGCCAATGTTTCGGGGGTAGCGGACGGATGACCAGGACCATGAGGATACGGGTAGTCTGGATCACTCAAGATATCCTCCACCTGATCATCAATATCCATGCGCAATTCCTCTTCATCATGATGAGGTAGAGTTGTGCTTTTTGACCCTATCAGGGTGGCAACATGTTGTTGTATCAAGCGCTGAAGATCAAAGTTGAGTTAGCAAGACGTAACATGTGGGGGACAAATGGAGACATACAGTGAATTCCCCTCCTTGTGGTTTTTCATGATCACTAGTCAAATTTCATGAAGTTTATTGGGGATTTACTTGCCATTTGAAAAATTATTAATTAAATATATGGAAATACTTCAACTTTCGAGCAGTCATGTGAAAACAAGATACCTCATTGATACATTCTGTTGAAGTGGGGGATACAGTCAAGATACAGTGCTGATATGTTGAGGATGGGTAAGAGATAAGCGAAGGCACCTCCATAGAGGTGCCAACTTTTTTTTCCTGGTGAAAGATATTCCCTCAACAAATCATCCTCAACAATAACTGCTTGTCATTTCACTAGTTCATCTTCAAAAATCATGTACTCTTCTTTTACTGATATTCTTTGAACATCATTTTATCTCTCATCACAAGTACATACTCTATCATTTGTCTTCACCACATCTTCTACTTATCTTTGATAACCAGTCTTTTTCCTTTTATTATAAATGCTCTTGTATTTTTCATTAATCAGTCTTTCCTCAGTTGATTAATTTGACATTGTTTTATGCTTACAACTGAAATACTCAACTTGCCATAATCCTGGTTGAGTATTAAGTGATTCCATCCCCTCTGAGTTCACACATCTTCATTTTTGAAGTTATCATTGAACTTCAAATCTCTCAAAATTATCCTTGACACTTCTTCTAACTTATCTTTGAGACCTTTGCCTCTTCTCCCTCATGCACCTATGGCTAGCTAAATCCCCTCTTAGTATGTTGGGTTGGTTGCATGTCAGAAACATTGTTTGAAAATCCCAAAGATCCTGTCCACTGCATTTTCCAAAATTGAATGCTGCAGAGTGAAAAGATCCTCCTGATTTTCTGTCCTAAGAGTTTCTATTAGAATTTATTCAATTGGAGAAAAAAGATGCAACCAAGTTCATCTGTTTGCAGCCAAAAATTGCTTGTACAGGTGGTACCAAACCCCACAATAAGGCACCAGTATGCCTCTTACAAGGCCATAACCTGTATCAGCCAAGTGGAAAGAGTCCATTGGTATTTTGAAATTTTCTTTCCTTACGGAAGCTAATACTCAGGCATCATGTGCTGACCCCAACCAACCAACTCAAAGATAAGTAAAACATAGGTTACAGTTGCAGGCACCCAGGACATTTTGTGATATGAAGTTTTTGAAATTGTGGTAAGCCACTGGGTTTTTTGAGGCTGGAAAGTGAGCTGGTATATGAACACCATATAGTGCACCAATACACTTTATGAAGAATGGCATGAATTTATGATTGCTTTCAATTGTTGGATGGATAAAACTGCACAGAGGTTCCTTGATTTATTCCGCACTCAAAACTAGCAAGCATTTTATGATGTAATTAAACACTTCCAAAAAAACAGAAGTCAATCATAATGATACTGTTCATTCAAAACAAGAGGCTTACCTTGAAATTGTTTTTCCCACTATGCTGAAACAGTCTTGCGTGGCCCAATTGCTAGCACTATGTCCAACTATAAAAATGAATATGGAAAGCTTTGACTCCAACGGCATCACTTTTGAGGCAGGTTGAATACCTGTGTTGGAAATCTCTAGGCAGAGCTTCAAGAAGACCTCCTTCTTCATTTGCATCATATCCAGAAATTGATGTTCATTTCCTTCAAGTAGTTCCCAAAGTATAGGTACAACCAGTCAGGACAGAAGTTTTTTATGGGTTCTTGAGTGCATGAAGCAGATGATAGAGCACGATAATTCTTATTGCCGTCAAGAAAATCTAGGATGTGGATTGGTGGATTGGTGGATTTGATGAGATGTTGGAAGATGATGCACCAGGAAAAATCAATTGTCACCTGACATCTGGTGACATCAAGAAACAATGGATGTAGCTTTGTTGTAGCTATGGTTTTACTCCAGCTAGGCTACAATGGCCCCTTTGTGTCCTACAAGGGGCTATACATGAGGCCAACTGTACTACCAATGGGTAGCTCATTGAACCTAGGCTGATGTCACCTGTAGTCTAGTGACAATTTATTTTCCCTGGTGACGAGTTGGAAATGGTTGGTTTTGATGATTCTGGTTTGGCATCGGAATGAGAATCCATGTCATTTTCTTCATTTTCAATTGGAGGCAGTAGATATGATAGCATTGCGGTTATGTGCAGTGTACACTTGGGTTTTGGTGGCCAAACACCCAAGTGAGGTGAAATAACAAGTGATGTGACCTTACGGAAACGCGCGACTTCACATCACATCACATCACATCACATCACATCACGCCACACCACATCACAACATATCACATCACATCACCTCACATCACATCACATCACCGCTCCCAAACGGGGCTTTAAAAATATTTTCATGACGGTCAAATACCCAGGGGATGAGAACGAACCACATCGACAAGGACGAACGAAAGGCACCGGGAAGGAAAAGAAAACCACATAAGGATACAATGTCAACTAATCAACTGCCATCTCAATCGTCATCAAATCCTACGCCTTCTTATCAGCCCCAACATGCAGGTGAGCAGATCTATTATTTGCTTTCATCCCTTTGAATTCCCATAACTAATTCAATCTAAACGATTTTAAACAGCTTCACATCCAATCCAGCACACTTGGACCGATCAAACACCTTCAAGTCCTACCCATTTCCTGTCGAGGGCCTCAAGACGTCTCCCAGAACTCCAGCAGCAACTCCAACTGAATCCAGAACTAACAGCCACCGAACTGGCGGATAATCTCCCGCCTACGGAAACCGAACCACTCCTGAGCTATCACTCCAACAAATCCTTCTCACCTCTAGCCTCGCAAAAGACTCATCAAAAACAACAACAAGACTCTTCGAACAACCACCATCTCACCAAAAGCTATGATTCTACTTCGACCACCCCTCCTAACTCTCATCATTCAATCCTACCAACCAATCCTAGATTCTCAGCGGCTAAAAAATTGGGCACTTTCGACGGAGTCTTCCTTCCCACGATCCTCAGTATCTTTAATGTAGTTTATTTCATGCGCTTCGGTTATTGCATCGGTCAGATCGGTCTCCTGGCTACCGTCTGTTTATTACTAGTAGCCTATCTGATCGACATTCTGACGGTCTTCTCGCTCTCCGCCATTGCTACTAATGGCCAGGTTCGGGGTGGAGGCGCGTATTGTGAGCAAAACCCTTTCCCCTTCAAGTTAATAATTATTCTTTATCAATCTCACTCTACTTTCTGACTTTTTTTCCCCTGAAAATTTCTTCAACTTGGATCATTGCTTACGTTCTATCCCTCACTATCGCTTTCAAACGTCACCTTCAAGATCTTATCAGTCGTACCTTAGGGCCTGAATTTGGTGGATCAATTGGTATCCTGTTCTGTTTGAGTCAAGCCATGACAGCTGCAATGAACGTCATTGGATTTATTGAAGCGCTGATTAACATCACTCAGCTCCATCTACATCATTCCTCTCAAGACTCAGGGAATGAAGACCCTCAAATCCCAAACACTTACACATCAGTCATCCGCTACTTCCTCAAGACCGCAGCACTCTTGGGCGCCACTCTGGCTTGTATCATTTTGGGCAAACAGAAGATCTTTTGTAGCATGACTCGATCAGTCTCACTCCTGCTTTTCTTCACCTTACTATCCATGCTTTTCTCGTTTATCACCAAGGACCCGTTCTCCGATCCAGTCCAACATCTCAACTACACAAGCTTCTCGGTCTCCACTTTCAAAAAGAATCTCTATCCTAATTATGAATTTCTCGAAAATGGTAGTTCGACCATGATCCACGCCAAGTTTTCGGATTATCAGAGAGTTTTTGGGATCATCTTTCCCTCGTTGTCTGGGATTCTTGCCGGGAGTTCGTTATCTGGGGAGCTTGGCAAGCCTAGTAAATCCTTACCCACGGGTATGATTTCCGCATTGATCTCGATCATAGTTGTCTACCTCGTTACCCTCGTCTGTCTCAGTTTCACCTGCGCCAGGGAAGCGTTCACTGTACCCAACCAACTCGGATTCCTCAACTTGATCGTCTTGCAAATCTCAAGTTACCCCGGCTTGATGTCCCTTGGCCTCTTACTCTGTACACTCTTTTCCAGCGTCATGGGTATCACTGTATGTGGAAAAATTCTGCAGGCTGTGTCTCGAGATGGTCAGTCGTCCTCCAATCAAGGCACAAAACTCACATCCAACTGATCCCACGTGTCGGATTTTTTTCCCCTTCCTCTTTGCCCACGTATTTTGGTTACTCTTTTACTGGACTTCAATAGGGCTCATTCCCATAATGAAGCCATTCTTTAGCCAGGGTAGCTTGGTCGGAGACGACCCGGTCTATTCTATCCTGCTATGTTTTATCGTCTGTCAAATCGCCCTATTCTACAACGTCAGTCAACTTGCCATTCATATAACCACGATTAGCTTGCTCGTCTTTGCGTGTATTAACTTGGCTTGTTTCACCTTGAGAGTAAGCGCCAACTCCCTCTTCCATTTCAATTCTCTTGCTTTCTAGTTTGCCTTCTTTGATTCAATATTTCCTGCGTTAACCTTCAATTTGGCGGCTACTTTCAAACATCACTAGGTCGCTGGCTCACCGAACTTTCGACCAAGCTTTAGACTGTTTTCTGAGTGGACGGCCTTGTTGGGTTTAGCACTAGCCCTGTGTAAGCTTGTTTCTTCTTCTTCTTCTTCTTCTTTTGTTCTTTGATGTGCTTCTACGTGCTGTGGTTAATCTCATGGCATTTGGCTTCGCGGAATCATCTTCGGGGGAAAATGATGGCCGATTTAGTGTCTATGTATCTCGTCGGTCCGGTCTCTGCTTCAACTTCAATTATTGCAATGATCGCGCTCTTTGTGGTCATCCAGTTGAGTATTTGATTAATTGTATGCATCACCTCGCAGGAAATTGTGTCTCTGAAACTCAATCTACCCTTCCGGTTGCGTGTAGCTATTCTTCTCCGGCTAAGCAATGGGGTGAGGTAACACAGTCGATTATATATCATCAGGTTCGTAAATATCTTTTGAGGTTGGATGAACGCAAAGATAATGTGAAATACTGGAGACCTCAGATTTTGTAGGTCAAAATATTTGCAATTCTTGTTTTCTTGTTTCTAGCTCTCATTTTGTAATGTTATACTAGGCGATTCCCAATTTTTTAAGGGCCTTCCATCTTACTGATCAATGTTACCATTTTCTCTTCTCGTGGGTTAAATCAATGTCAGGTTATTTACAAACGACCCGAGGCATGATTGGAACCAGATCGTATTTTGTAACTCTTTAAAAAAAGGTGAACAAATTGCTCTCATGATTTGTATATTATGTGTAACTACTAAAGCTGCCCATCGGCGCTGTACAGGTGGTCTTTACGTTCTTGCGCACATCATCAAGTCTGATTTTTCGTCTGAAGCAATCAAAGAATTACAAGACCAACAGTTAAATTGGCTAGGGTTAGTCGACATTTCTAACATCAAAGCGTTCGTTGACCTCACCTTAGCGCCTGACGAGAGGGTAGGTGCACGTCAGTTGTTATTGACGGCTGGTCAGTGGGCTTCCCTTACCATCACCAGAAAACATCCTGATCCTCAGCTATCCTTCATGATACTTATATAGGTTTGGGAGGAATGCGACCCAACATATGCATCCTGGGCTTCCCCACTAATCTCAAATGGCGAGGGAAAGGGAAATTGGTTGATCATCAAACGGATTCTCGTACACCACTCAACATGAAGCGACGCTCCGATAGTTCTATTACCGTTAGAGGGATGGTGATTGAATCGACTGCAGATATTTCAATCGATTGCCTTGGCTCCTTACCTACAGACTCGCAACGCTCTGAAACCCCTATCAAACCTACAGGTCAAGATATTTACAATCCTTGTCTTCTTATTTCTACCTTCCGTCTTATAATATTTTCCTATGTGATTCCCTGATTTTAAGGACCTTCCATCGTACTGATTAAGGTTGTTGCTTATGGGTCACACCAGATTTTGTCGGGATCATAGAGGATACACTCCGGCTGAGCAAGTCAATCGGTCTGACTTACGGTTTTCAAGGGCTTCGATTACCGGAATCTATCAGCCGACCACAAACGGTTTATTCAAACGATAATCTTAGCCCAGCTGATGGTGGCTTCCAGGTCTCCGATCTTCCTCAGGGAAAACAATGGATTGATCTTTGGCCTATCCTGCGAGATGGCGAATCGGGTTGGGAGACGTACACAATGTAAGTTGAGGCTATGTGTGCTGTTGGGTACCTTCCTGATTAATACTGATGAAGAGAGGGTTACAAAATGAAATTTACTTTGGCTTAGGGTTTTGCAACTTGGGACGATTCTCTCCATGGTCCCCTCCTGGAGACATCATCATAATCTCAGAGTTGAGTTAAAATGTTCTTCCAATAAGCCAAAATTGAAGTCAATATTAACATGTCTTATATATCAATAGGTCACTATCTTTTGTGAGTATGATGAAGAGATCGCAGAAGAGAGACGTAGGATGGAAAAATTGATGAGCGACTTGCGCATCCGAGCTACATTGAGAGTCGTTGTTCTTGCCAATGGGCAGATACAAAGTTACGAATGTTTGGTCAAGGGTAAAACAGTTGACATGATGGCATGGTCGAAAATTGAAAGAACCTTAGCGGGTGATCCAGTAAGTTTTGTCGCGGATTAACTAGACATACAATCTCTTAGGCGCATGGGACATTTACCAATTCATTCTGCATCGCCGCTGTTTTGCTCTCCGCTTCGAACAATCGAGTGGTGGGAAACGTTAAAGTTCATGAGAGCTCAAGATCCGCCTCCGAGCGAAGCTTTGGATACCACAACGCGTGGAAGGGCATCTCGGTCCGATAGCGCGTGCTCGGCATCGTTGGATAGAAACCTGTTGAAGAAAAACGCCCAAACAAATAACATTCGAATCAAAGCTCTACATCCCCTGAGTCGACGGGGCTCTCATCAGACTTCTCAATCTGCCCAATCAAATGTCACAGCCACCGGGGACGATGATGATGACTTGATATTAGAGGAGAATGATGGAGATGATGATACAATCGCTCGTGAAGCTTACAATCGAAACAAGAAGCCTGTTGGTTTACCTGATGAGCCAGCAGGAGTCCAATCAAAGACAACGGCTCATCGGATTTCGATTCCCAACTATGGTTCGACCTTTGAGCATCAATCCCTGGATCTTCAAAGCCTCTCACCCTCATCTATACACAATGATATCCCATCGCCACCTCCGCACAAACGTGGAAATATGTCACGAGCGGGATCCAGCTCATCGGCTTTATCGTCCTCTCCATGTCCCTCAACTACTACTAACCCTGAAAATTGGAATCGATCACCTGGCTCATTCAAGGTATCAAACCGCAACAAACCTCCAAAGGGGCTTGCATCAGTCTTACATCGCAAAAAACTCTTCAATAAGGCCCCGACGGAGATGGTAATCGAAGAAACCGCGAGGCAGACTGAGCAACATCGCACAACGTCTTCTACTAATGGAAGGGTGAAAGACTTAACCCGTAGCCCCTCCTCCTCCTCCTCCTCCTCCTCCTCCCCCTCCCCCTCCTCTTCATCATCATCCGAAAGGGGTTCTGCATCCTCCTCTTCCCCATCTTGCCTCTCTGAAAATCTTCCGCATACCCCAACGCCCACATCGTTACCGCCTGTCGTTGAGCTGGACTTCAACTCTCTGCCCATGCATGCTCAGTTGATCTGTCTGAACGAGTTAATCAGGTTCCATTCTGATCACCTCAAACAATCTTCCTCTCCTACCGCTATCATCTTCACTAGTCTGCCTCCGCCAGAAAACGGAACTTCAAGTAGCTTCGAAGGTTAGTTTTTTCCCCCTTTTTTGGTTGATTTTCAGATCACGTATTACCATCTCTTGAGGCTAGAAGATAAGAATGATTCAATTGAAGGTTAACGCACCGTATGCTCTTTGTGTTTTTGTTTTTGTTTTATTTTGCTCTGCCTGTACATCATAGGATCAGTGAGGTATCTAGATCAACTTGAAACGTTCTTGAATAATCTCCCCCCTGTTTTAGCTATCTACGCTAAGCAGTTCACTGTAACGTACGTTGTCTATCCTCGTTTTCAAATAAACCTTCCTCGTGATTTGTTTGTATGTGCTGATCACTTCGGCTTTCTGCTTGGCTCTGTTCTTCCTACTTGCTTCTGTGTTTTACTTTCTCTTCATCTCTGGTCGTTAAATAAACCCTTTCGATACATCAACAACATGTACTCAGTGCTTCACTTTAATCAAACAATCGAAGAAAAATGTTATATTTTATATTTTATCATTTATTAACTTTAAATGTAAGAGTACACGGACTGGTAGTTCCGCATTTTTGTCAATCATTTGCTGTACTATAATTGATTCCACTTTGTTGTATTCTTTTCTCCATTTAATGTGCCTATTTATGTTTCTACTGGATATAAGTCATAAGCTATACAGCTATAGGCCAGTCTCAGACATCAGTCACCTTCTGCATCCACCAAGGGTTGGCCTATATGCATGTTGAGTACAGGCTGGAAATCCAAGGTAACTGGATTTTGATTTCATTGGTTGCAACCAAGTGTGAATTGGTTGATTGCATCCCAGTTTAAATGGGTGCCCTGAACCCAGCCAATTATGCTGAGTGTAATTGACTTTCTGTCTGCTTTGAATCATAGGTTATGTGGCTTGAGCAACCACATGGCTCCCTATCTGGGCCACAGATGTGCTGTAAGTTGATTGGATTTGGCTTTTGGTATTTTCAGACTAGATAAAAGAGATGTGTTTTTCCTGTTTCTTTACTTAATCTGGTTATCTGGTGATTTAGATGGAGAGTTTGTCCCTTTTTTCTTCTTGGGCACCAGGCTTAGCTATGTATTCTCACAATCAGGAAATTCTGCTAAACTGGGCTAGATGCATTCTGTCCCAGGAATAATGCATCTAGTCCAGTTTAGCAGCATTTCCCAATTCCTGTATCCCAGGCAGGGGAAACTCAGAGCTTCACATGTACTGTTTCATCACAAGTGGAAAAGTGAATCTCATTTGGAATGGGTAGAGATGCTAAAAACATACCAAAAATGACATTTTCACCTGCATGCCTCAAGTCTTTAAACATGCCTCAAGTCTTGAAACATGCAAAAATTACATGAAACCCATTTTCCTCCCCCATACAAAAAAACACTTGAGTGTCTTTGGTGGGCAACTTTGTCAAGTGCAAACTGAGTCAAATCCTGTGAGAATCCAAAAGTACCTATATTATCAGAACCCAGCACAAACCCACGGGCTTGTGCTGGGTCTGTTTCAGCCATTATCAAATTGGAGGCTTTGCAACCTTGTGACAAGCATCAATTGTATTTTTTTTTTCTTAGGATTGGCAATTTTGGGTCCACAGAGTCCATAAATACAGGTTGTTGAGTTGGACTTTGTCTTCATGTCCTGGATTTTATTGCTAAATCTGGACTCACCAGGCTTCCTTAAATTGCAGACAGGAAGGTTTGAAATACACTTGGCTGGAAAGTCTTCTTGAAAAGCAATTTTTTTCAGTTGATAGATGTAACATAACAGGAGGAAAGCTTTGAAACTCTTACCTGAATTTTTAGGGGTCAAAGTTTGACATGCCATTGTTTAATTGACAAAAGTAATATTTTTCTGTCAGGTATTGAACAGATATTTTGTATTTCTTGGAAACCAGGTTGGCATCCCACCTTTTTTTTTGGACTCTATTTTTGCTGGAGTGGATAATTTTGAACATCCTTTGGGTTAAACAGATTTTTTAGTCAGCATGCTTCTGCAATTTGGAAAGGTAATAGGCATAGATGGAAAACTGTTTTTTGTGGAGAAAAAAAGGGGATCAGGTGTTGGATGTTTTTGCATCTAGTCCTCAAAACAGTTGATTTAATTTATCAAATGTGTTCAGTCTGCAATGCTTTATTGCCTCCTGTATTGAGATGATCCCACTGGCACCAAACATAACTGCCATAGCAGTCAATTTTAGGAAAAAAGAGGTGTTGCGTAGACAGCTCTAATTCTGATGAACAGGGCAGACAGTCCAACTATACCAGAAGCAATCTCAGCAGCTAGATTGAAGCTATTTAATAAATCTCATATTGAACTGGTGTGGCTAGGAGGGTATCTATTTTTGAGAATTACATCAGTAAGTGTTTGATCAAAGGTTTTGGCTGCATAATATTGAAAAAGTTAAAAGAAAGTTTGTGTACTGCAGGACTTGGACCCACAAGCTCAGCATTCATGAGTGATTCTCTAAACATTAAGCTGACACCTCATGCAAACAGCGGACCATTATGCAAAATGGTAATCCGGGGCATTTTGCCACGCCCACAAGTTTGTACTCAGGACAGGTGAGGGACAGATGAGCTCCCGCGCCCAGACAAATGGACAGCTGTCCATTCTCAGTCAACTCTTAACCCCGTCAACCGCAACAAACTTATCCCCCTTGACCCTCAAAATTTGTCTACAACTCCCAACTGAGGATGTACCTTCAAGACCTCCCATCTGTCAATCTGGTCTGTTGCTTCTGTTCAACCTGCTGTCAAGTCTCATTATCAATTTTACAGGACAAGAACAACCAGGTTGTCTCATATCTTGGCACAATCAGCTTATTCATTGTGTTCAAGATCAAACAGTGAACCAATCAAATCAACTTGAAGATTTATCTGTAACCAACCTAGTCCCAAGTGCACCTGACCAGATAAAAGCAGCTCTGATGACTGATCCACCGTTTCCATGGATGAAAACACACCAGCAGGTTCAATATAATTACTTGCAAGTAAGTACCATAATTATTGGTCCCTCACTTGAATTTGACACTGATTTTGATTAATTATTATTTACTAGAACAGACAAATTTGTTTATCCTATGGTTGCATCTATTTGGCGGTGTGAGTATGAGTAAATCTCAAACCGCGCGGACTTGATTACTCAAGTTGATTGGCCAAGCCCAACATAGCCCCCCGCAAGTGGTGCTAGACCCGTTTATTCCAAAAGATATCCAAATGCAGCTCAAGAGTCAAGCAAACATGAAGGTGGATCCAATTATCTGCTGTCCCACTTGCTTTAAACTCTACCGCCCACCCAATCTGCCAGACACATGTAATTACTCTGAAACACCACAATCAAGACCTTGGAGAACCTCACTTTACAAAGAGAAAACTTTTTTTGCAGCTTCATCCCATCAGGGAGCTTTTCAAGAAACCGGTTATTGCTTGAGATTGACTCAGTTTCCTTTGATAAATATTCCTCAATGTCTGTTTTACATGCAAAACTTTCATTCATGGATTTCATGGTTTCTCAAATTCCCAGGTATTGAAACCTCAATTGATGAATGGAAACAGAAACTCTCAACTTTACCCAGCAATCTGATTACCAACATCCATCAAAGTATCATATGGAAGCAGATGAAATGGTCTGACTCCAACAACACGCCTGACTTGCCACCAACATTGCAACTGGTCTTTTCTCTGTTTGTCAACTGGTTCAACCCAAGAGGTAACAAGCTTGCAGGGAAACAACAATCAGTTGGTGTCATTGCTCTGTCTTGCTTAAGTATTCCTCCTCAACTACGAAACAAGGTGCCATACACATTTGTAGCTGGAATCACTCCCGGTCCTCAAGCTCCCAGCATGATGACAATCACCCACCTCATGAAACCCTTAATTGACAAGCTCCTGAACCTGGAAAATCATTGGAATTCATCAATGCTGGCAAGGTTAGCACAGAAACTGTGGATGTATTTGAGGTTGGCATTGGGGGGACTGGTTTCACTTTGATCAATACCCACAAGAGTCAAATGTGAGCATGCAAACATTCCTAAGTAGTTTGCTGAGTCAGTGAAATGTGAGGTGACAGGTTATAAAGGAAACAGAGTGAAAAAAACATACCTGGGTTTGCTTAAAATTGGTGGGGAATTCACTTGTTATAATTTGGTTGGGTTTTTTTGATGGACAATGAAAGGGTGACATTGGCTAAGCCTCCACGGGGGGAAGAGGACTTTGTTTTTGGGGTGCTGGTCATGTTTGGGGCAGGTTTGGATTGAGCACAGCGGAAGGTGTTGGCTTTGGTGCTTCAAGCAACGAGTTTGGCACGTGGATTGACAGGCAGGGCAGGGGCTTTGGTCTTCTTCTGAGTATTTGGTTGAGTTGGTTGGGGATTCTTCTGACTTGGCCTAGCTTTCAGAGTTTCTGCAGCTTGTGCATTTGCCTGTTGTGCACAGGTTTGATTGACTTGCAGGTGGAGATGGTTGATTTCTTGATTCATTGTGTCCAAGGAGGCTTGAAGCATACTGGTTTGCTGGGAAAAGGCAAAGTTCAACATTGCCTCGATGTTAGGAGGGTCTTGAGTGATCACAATTGGGGGGTGTTTATCATTTGCGGTGGAGTTACTGCTAGGGGGTATCAGCTCCTTGGTGTTGGATTCATTCATGGCAGAATAGATTATGACGAGCAAGTAAGATATCAATGGAGACATTGCATAAATCCGGGGAGTAGATGGTAGGTGGTTATAAAGTGGAATGCTGGGGATATGTTGTTGAGGGAGTGGTGATGGGAAACTGGGAGGCCCAAGGGTGCGGTTGACAGGGCAAGAGTTGACTGAGAATGGACAGCTGTCCATTTGTCTGGGCGCGGGAGCTCAGCTGTCCCTCACCTGTGCCGAGTATAAACTTGCGCGTGTGGCAAAATGCCCCGGATGACCATTTTGCATAATGGTCCGCTGTTTGCATGAGGTGTGAGTATGCATTGCCTAATGTTGACTACATTTGATATGTATACTTTTGTCATGGTGATGATTATATATTGCCTCCAACGCTGGTATGAAGTCTCACATGGATGTGTTACCAATCTGTATCAAGTGGAGCAGTGCCTAGTTTGGCACTTCAACGCATATGTAAGCTCACAAGTTGCTACAAGTGAGCTGGAAATAGCTGTGGATTTGGAAAATGAGTTGTTGTTTGACCAAGGCCTTGATAGGATGAATAATTTGGTGTCTCGCGCCCGACAAAAGAGGTTGGCTTACATGTGACCATTTCAACTGCAGTACCCACGGCTTCATAAAATTGGTTCTGATAGCTGTTCCGTTCTTGGGCTGCAACTGGGACTTCCCATACAGGTGCTTGGACTGGGCTGCACAGCTATGGCCTTGACATCAGCTAGGGTAGAAGTGTAGAGTATAAACATAAATATTTACCTGGCCAGTCCTGCACTTTTCTCCTATGCCACAGATGAAGTCAAGAGCTCCAACCAAGGCTGCATAGGACTATTACGTTGTTTGTAAATGACATGAAACATGGGTTTAGGCTCACGCAAAATTATTGCAAGGTTTCACAGAATGGATACCTGGAGATTCAAAGAGGCACCGTTGGGTAACTCAGCGAGATAACCGCCAATCCCCAGTTGCATGTACCGTTGTTAAGTGGCGGCTGAGTGCAGTTAGCGTCCCTGGGTGTAGTTGCGGCAGCCTGAGGCTGAACAGCGAATGATGCCGAGGGGCTTGCGGTAGACGTTGGAAACAGGTTGCGTCGCATCAAAAGGCGGATTGACGGCGGCAGTGAATCGATTGAAATAAAGTAGACGCTACAAGTAGCAGCCATATCTCTGGGGAAACTGCGGTTTGTACTAATGAACGTCGGACCATGTCTTCTCTGGTGGAGGACCTGGGTATGATAATTCTTATCTCTCGAAGGAAGCGATTGGGGCAGAGATTATAATTTATAATACTCTTCAACCGACAAGTGCCAAAAGAGTAGAATTATAAAGATGATGAGCAAACTTGAGGGCATACACAGTCGGGCAAGTTAGCTTTAATGGCATGTTGCCTGGGTCAACATGGAAGATTGATGGCGAATCTGGTTTGGAATCCAAGAAGCAGGTAACAGAGGCTGTCAAGGTTTTCTGAGTAGTTCCACAAGGGTTGCAGCAGGTTGCAGCTCACGGGCAGATTCAAGTACAGCTATTAAGCTATCTAAATTGAATCATTAAAGATTTTATGCAGTTTGTCGACATCCCAATGTTCCAGAAGTCCCCCCTCCAGTTCACTCAACGCAATCAGCCCATGAGAAATTGCCGCTTTCAAGCGCCAAGCCAAACGGTCAAAACAAGTCGTTGCGCCAAAGCCAACTACTCAGGGCGAGTCGCCAGTTCATCCAATGGTATTGGAAGGTGTGAGGTATCAACAGGCTCGGGCGAAAAAACCGGAGGTCGGCGATGTCCTCAATCTTAACTCTAACAGGCGGGCTCAACCGGGACTATATCGCAACCTGGCCGAAACGACACCCGTGCTCCCATCAGTCACACTTACCCCATCGGAGGAACTTACATTGACAAGTTCCGACCCAGACAACAAACAACAACACCTTTTTTTTCAACTTAAAAATGAAGCAAACTTCTTTACACAACTTGAAAACTTTTTTTTATTTAACTTGAAAAGGAAATGATAATTTCGAATAATGCAGTAGGTAGGTTCAAGAAAAAAGGATAATCTACTAAACAAATCCTGCAGCCTATATGTCCCAGCTTAGCTAGGTCTCTCCGAGGGACTTTTCTTCAAGGAACGATTTTCTGATGATCTTTCAATATGAGTAGTAATTAAAACAAAGGAAAATAACCCAGTCAAATGAGTTGCAGAACATGACTTGAGGGGGATATTTCCAAATTTCGCTCACCTCAAATGCCATTTTCTGCCGTAGATAAGGCATATTTTCAGCGGAGAAATCAAATATGGGTTCTTGCGCATTTTGATTGACTAAATCTTGACTCAGGATGTACATGAATTGACAAACAAATACGCCGCAATCAGAGCTGTTTGATTGTAAGGGAACCTTCTGTCGTTTTATGAGATATGAGATGATTGGGTGAGCTGTGATCAGTATACGTTCGCAGAAGCAGAAAGTGAGCTCAGTAAACTTGTTGAAAAACGGACCGGCTGATAATCAGACCATGCAGTAAGGTCTGCATCCTTGTTCTTCTTAGCCTGATATTCGTCTTGATAGTACTTCCTTAGCTTCTGTAAAGATTTTTTTTTAATTCAGGATAGGTAAATCATTATAAGCTGGTTTTTTTCTTCATTCTGTTTTGATTGAACTTTTGAAGAGGAGGATCGCGTACTGAAAGAACTTGAAAGTTTGGTCCAGCTAGACTATCATAATATTCAAACCTTTTCTTATGATTGTTGATCACCCCAAGAACCCAATGAAGGTTTGACAAATTGATGGGGAAGAGGATCAAGTCTTTCTCGAATAGATCAATCTGGAACTCATCGTTCACAGGTTGCAATTTTTTAAGAGTAAGAAGAAACAAAACCAGATTGAATCGTTGTTGGGTTGAGCACGTTCATTGATAGAGGAGTAAAATTTTTGACAGTTGAGAGATACCGACCTTACGAGTCCACCGTTTGACGTTCTGGTGACCACCAAGATCGAATTGGCTCATGAAGAAGCTGGAAAAACAATGGATCTTCAAGCTTTTGGGGGATCTTTGATTCTGAGACTTCAGATTAATCAAGGAGCTGTAAAAGTTGATAATCTCGTCATTGAGCCATTGGACTGGTGATGATAACTTTTTGAGCTCTTTAATTCCACAACTAGCGCCTGGTAGATCATAGATGGTTTTGTTACCCGGCCGCAATCCTTCTTCAACCTGCGGATTACAAATTCTATCCCTTGAATCAGCTACCCAGCTCATCCCATGAAGGGTCGGACCGCGAGTTGATAGAGCTCAGACGCTTCACGGACAACAATTTGTTGAGCTGGCCTCAAAGATGTTGGCCATTTCCTTCGGTGGGGTTGGGACTTGGGTTTGGACAGGCGGAGGCTTCCAAAGCGGCTTAACAACAGATCTAGATCTGGGCTGGAAAAATGTTTGGATACAGATGAGTCGTCTGTTCTCTATTGTTTCAAATAAATACACGAGACGTACCTCGATGAAGTGATTGTGTTGATTTCGGCTGTGGGTAGATCCGCGAATGGGTTGAGTAACTGACAGAATTTAATGTTAGCTGGAAGTATAATTTATTCCAAAGAAGACCAGGAAGATATAAAGTGGATTATAGCCGACTTACGGATTGAGATGAGTCTCTAGACGGGCCTGCCTTCATGTGTGAGCTGGTCCTTGATTTTGAAGATAGCATGTCGATCGGATCGTCCGATTCATCGTCCTCTTCATTCACTGCTACTAGGAATTCAGGTGCCGATGTAAACTGTTAATGTGGTCCTTGAGGGTTCAGAGCTTGGGATTGACGAACTAGCTTCCGGGTTTCGCAAGGCCATCGGTTCTAGCTGAGTGGTGTTGGGACGCCGGGCGAGTGTGTGGTTGATACCAAGAAGTCGCTTCGGCCAAAACCAAGCATCAACGTCCATTGGTGGTGGTCACATTCGGAGGGTTCGTAGTTTGGCCATCCAATCGGAAAGCAGTGTACACATTTAATACATGTTTAAATACCAATGTTTGTGAAACTTGCCACATTTAAATACACATAAATATTTAAATATGTAAACAAGTGGGACTTCGTATCCAATTTTGGAAAATCCCTCCTAAGTTTAGAAAATCCCCACTCACTAGGATAGTAGGCCCAATCTTAAAACATGAAATCTTGGGGATTAAATCATTATACAGGACTGTTCACATGTTGTAATTTTACAAATAATTGAACTCCTCAATGTTTTTTTGGATGGCAAAGTTATGGGGTTTGGGGCACAACCCCTTTGTAATCTTCAGGTTTCTAGGATTCAGGCATGATGATAATCAATCTACTGAGCCTCTTGGGTTTTGAAAAAACATAAAATAAAAAAAACTATTAACAGATTTTGACAAATCTTGACACAAATCAGTCCAAGCATTTTTAAAAACACCATAGGTGTGGATGTTTACCAATCAAACATGTATTGATATCTCACTGGCTGAATTCAAATTGGTTTAGTGCATTCTATTTTAACTGTGATATCCTCAATCCAGTCAATTATGCTGACAGTGTGAGCTACAATTAGATTATCAAAAATCTATAATGCCAGTATAATTGGCTGGGTTGAGGTTATCCCAGTTGAGCTACAACTAGATCTTGATAAAGGTTCACCTAAAAAATAAATGCAGATCCAAAGAATTCTAAAATCAATTATCTCTAGATGGGATAGTTAGAGATTAGTTGGCTGAAGTGTTTGATATTTGTGTAGCAAAAAACATCATCAAAAAGAAGTTATAGATGATTTACTATGTTTTGAGCTTCCAAAAAGTAAATCATATAATTTCTGATTGCCTGTGAGTTCAAGCCATTTCTCCATAAATTTCCAAATCACACATGAAGGTGTAAAGCACCAACAGGTATATAATTTATTTTTTGGTTTGGTCTGGTGTGAATTCAAAACTTGATCAGAAGGCTGAATTTCTTGAGATTGAGTGGGGAATTGTGCCTTCACAGAACCCAGGCTTTGGCCAATTGATTCAAAGCAAATTATAGCCTCTCTCACAAGGTCTGACTCCTGAGTTGGGTTTTTGAACTTCTCCATTGGGTGATAGTTTCTCTGGTTTGATAAATATAGAGGTAGTGATATCCACATGAAATCTGAACAAAATGAAGCTCTTTCCAATATTCTCCTCCCTTCAGATATCAACTGTTTTGAAGCTCCTTAAATCAATTTCAAAAGCAAGTTTCTCCTTCCAGAACTTGATCCAACTGTCTTTTTGGGACCAAAGGATTTCAAATGAATCATTTCTCAAATTGGTTCTCCAGGACTGTTGGAGTTCTACATCATACTCCTTTATTTTCACAATTTTTTAACAATGTGGAAATTAAATCATAAGCCTTTCCTGGATTAATTTGATCAATCAGCAGCTCCCCTCTTGGAAGCGTTTTGATGGATCAAAAGATTTTATCAAGTTTTGTTTGACTATAGAAGGGAAAGGTTGGCACTCCAAATGCTTTTTTCATCAAAATTTGAGAAACATGAGCAATTCTTTCTATTCCCTAGGTGGAGATTGTTGTGGAATTAGACTTCTGTTGGAGGATCATACCCCTTCAGGGAGAAACACAAAAAGACTTTTAGCTACAAGGAATAGTGAAAAAACCTTCCCACAGTCCAAAACTAGACAGAAAATACAGGCTGATGAAGTATATTCTCATGCTCTAGAACCAGGCAGACAGAAAGCTATGCACCAACTTCTTGCAAAACAAAAGGTTGGCACAACTCAACAAGAACTCTTAGGCAGGATCACAAACAACCCCAAATTTGGTAAGTTGCTTTTTTTCACAAGGCCAATCAAGAGAAAAAGATACAAGTAGACCAAAAAGACTACTCTAAATTATGTAGAAGAAAGAACCACCAAACACCTTGGTGCTTCTCATCTGTCTTCACTACATGTGAACAGAAGTTTTTAAGTCACCCAGATTAAAACTAGAGTATAAAAACAAGACTAGGATCGAATCCTAAAAACATTGGGTATGCAGGAGCTGACACAAATCAAAGCATAAAACAAACACATTGAACAAGTAAGAAAAAAACAGAAATCAGGATATCACTACAATGTAAACAAATTAATTGTCTTCTCTCAATTATGTAGACCTCAGTTCCCTTTTCTTTTCCATCTTCAGCTTATTCTTTTTCTAAGCACCTCTCACCTCTGCTCCATTAACAGATCATCTTGAATAATCATCTCTACCTATCCAACTCTCAGATTATACACAATCTTGTTGCTCTTAGGTAAAGCACATGTCAGCCACTGAGTACATATCACAGTACCTGACATGTACCATTTAACTGCAAGTATTATTAATTATTATTATCTTTAATAATAATTACTATTCTTTATTTATTCTTAATTATTCTCATTTAATATCATTCCTTTTAAAGAATAATAACTACAAGTATTATTAATTATTATCTTTAATAATAATTACTATTCTTTAGTTATTAGTATTATTCTTAATTACTATTATTACTTTAAGAAGTAATCACTCACAATCATGAAAGTGCATTCATTACTATAATTAATATACATACTTTAATATAACTTCATTAATAATACATGAATAATTCAGGTTACTCTATGAACTCTTGTTATACAAGACACATAACTTGTAGGCCCTTTGCCCACCTTTCACGTGAAATATCCAGAGTAACAGATGTCACTCTTTTCCCTCTGATTACGCCCAAATTACTTATCCTTGGAATATTTCACGTATAAGATATGTACTTGAATATCTTATAAATAAGATAAAACATTATAATGTTATAATAATTAATACTTATAAGATGTGTCAACAAAAAATGACACAATTATAAGTTAATATCTTTATAAATATTAATAACAGATCTTTTAATATAATTATTATGATGTGATCAATTACCACTAAGGACTACAGATCAAAGATGTGTCCCATAACACTGCCTGAGTAGAAATGACCTCATAACCTTAACAGATCCTCCCAAAAGGATATATCTCCCCCCTGGAGCTCCCCAGTACCTCCCTGTTCCTGGAAGCGCTCACAGTTCCCCATATAAACAGACTGTAAACAGTTGTTTATCCCCCAGAGAAATATTAGAACACACCAGCACAGTACATACCTTAGATTTATTTACCTTGCTTAGTTCCCATTCTCCAACAATACCCCAATTCTGGATACTCTATAGTTTAATACTGTTATATCCTCAAGAATTGGCCACAAACTACCTTCAATAAGGTAGAAACCACAAACCCAAGTGAGTAACTCCTTGGATGCCTATTAATACCCTGTATTGATTTGGATGCACCCTTTCTAGAGCAAGCCTCTCAGACAAGACTTACTGATTGAGGAATATCCTTCTTACAGGACATTTAACCAACCAACACACTTTAAATCATAAACCTGACTTAGTTACAACCTTTAACCATGGTTAGTTTCACACCCAGGCTGACAGCACATATAATTCTATTCTATATTTCCATTTCTCTAACCATCAAATCCACAGTTGCCTGATAAAGGCCTAGTGATGAAAACAGAAGAGCTGGGAAGATCAAGAGTGCAGAAGAATTGGGGAATCAGAACACACCAGTGTAGAGGCCTCCAGAGGAGCAGGTCTAGCCAGTATGGAACTGAGTGAGGTTTTGTATCTCTGATAGGCAAAAGAAGAAATATAGCATCTAAAGAGGGACCCAAACCAATATAGTGAGCATGGTCCCCAACTGCTCCTTTTAGACCATGCATATACATGAGTTCCCATAAAAAGGTTAAAGTGAGTGCTGAACTTGAGTTCTCCTTCCCCAGGAAGAACCAAGTCAAACCTCAACAAAAAACCCCAAACAAACAAGCAAAGCAGACAACCAGAAAGGTAAGTAATGCTAGTCCACTTGTATGATGCTTAGACAACTACTGATAATGGTCTTACCATTACATAGGAACAATCTCTGCATCAACAAGCATCCACACCCAAGCTCCAGCCTCAGTGATAGGATTACTCACCCCAACAGTGAAGGTGAGTAAACCAACTGCAGAGTCCCCAAGATTGGTGATTGGTGTTAAGCCACAGACTTCAAACTGTAGTCTCTATTATAATCAGATACAACCAGCCAGAAGCTTCTTGCCAATCAAATTACCCAACTAAGCCTTCAACCACTTAAAAAAGAAGTGTCAACAGCATCTTGCTCTTAGGTAACAAGCTCTTTTCATTTTGTTATCAACAACATGTCTTCTTTGTTATCATTTCCCATTTTGTATTTACAAGTTGTTCTTGATTATCTGACTTGAAATACAATCTCTTAGTGTTTCAAAATCTTTTAGAAACTGCCAGCAGTTGATATGCAGAAGCTCAACGCAAGCTTGTAGTGATACTCCAGCATTCCTCAAAGGTTGCTTCCACCAAGCTTCAATGCACAGTCACTTTGCATGTTGCACAGTGACAGTGCATGAAAGGGTAAAATGTAATCACATGGAGTTACAATTCAGTTGCACTAGAGTATGCTGGCAGTTTCTAGGGTTTTTCTTGTAGTGTTGATCTGGGTTTTCAGGATCTGCAGACCTGGAGGTGAATCCCACTTGTTGTTTGATTGGTGCAACCTTTACCTACTGACCAAGGAATATTCTTGCCCAGCTGGTTTGTAGCAGTACAGACTGTACCTATTGGCTGAGGAGGATCTCTCCTCGGTGGGTTGATGCAGACTGTACCTACCGGCAAAAGAGGAATCTTCCTCGGCTTGCCGGTACAGACTGCAGTTGCATTCCGATGAGGGGAATACCCTTATGGGTAGGTACAGACAGACTGTGCCCACTTGGCAAGGAAAAAGCATCCTCAACCGATTGGTATAGGCTATCTGCCTCCCAAAGATGGGTCGTTGGCGGGTACTTGATGCAGCCCCAGCCGGGGATCCTTGACCGGTCAGCACAGGCTGTGCCAAGCGGTCAGGTAGGAACTCCCAAACTGAGGGTACTCCTAGAAGAAATGAGGAAAAACCTACTATAAAAAAACAAAAATGGGTGAAGTTAGTCCCGGCTGTGATCAAGTTGGGAAAACACCAAAAATTGCTGGGAGAAAATCTTGGTCCCACTGCCCAATTAGACGGTCAAGTATTTTAAGAGTTGTGTTTCCAACCCCCCATTATGATTCTGTATCATTGTTGTTTATTCATTTTTATCTCTCTCCAGCTTATTGGCAAGGCAGGCTGAATGTGCAAGCACTGTTTAGAAGTGGCGGCTACATGTGTCCAGCGTCATACCTCCACCCGCATACAAGTGCGAGCCGAGCACGATAACTACTGACAAAAGCATATCTTGACTCCAGCTTAAAACGACCCTTTTGTATTTTTATTTTTTGTGCAACTCCACATAAGAAAACAATTACATAATGTTGAAAGATGCAAAGTAAATCAAAATGCCCATGGTTTGTACAGCTGCAACACGAATTACATGAATGTGGGAATATCTGAGAGAAAAAATGAGAAAGGGGTGGAAAGTGCTTGGTTTTTTTGGTGAGAGTGGTTTTACATTGATGATCAAAAGAAAGCATCATGGATATTCAAGCTAAAGCAAACGATCATGATGACGAAGCCGGCAACGACAAGAGCCAATGAGAGTTGCCTCAAGAGGACGAGCTGGTGAGGCTCAATCAAGTCCTCGACTTGCTGACGTTCATGCAAGATGTCTGGACAATCTTGGCCTACTTCTTGCGCTTCTTGCGCTATTGTCCGATCGTGATCAAAGTACCGATCTAGCTGTGAGTTGGCGGTAATGTCTGGACTCGATGATGATCCAGACTGTCCGAGTGGAAACAACTTGCGAAAGAATAAACCTGGTAAGATGTATGAGATTGTGGTGCTACCTGTTGATCCCACAAATCCAAGAACCTTTGGGTTTTGGTTGACCGAAAAGGGATGCAAAACAATGAGTCAGCTTGGATGCGTCTCTTTTTTTTCTTCTCGCGGGAAAAATAATGATCAAACAAATGCTAACAGTTTCTAATCTTTCAACGTTAACCGCGATAAGAAAGCTTCCTAATAGGAGAAAGCCGGTGATACCGACATAGAGTTTTACAGATATCACATCATCTCCCAAATGTAAATCCCTCTCCTCGCCTTGGATCAAACCTTGAGCATCCTCTTCACGTTCAAGATCTTGACTAGTAGCGAGAAGGGGATCATGAATAATTTTCCGAGAAGAATCTTGATTATGTTGATGATTATAGACTTTGATGAGCGAGCTCCGACAAGGGAATAACTGCAAGGGATATGAGAACAATACGAGAAGTGATATCGTTAATCTGGAGATGGAGATGAAAATAGAGCTTTCATAATCTGATATGAGGTTCGAAGAAACCTTTTGTTCAATTGCAAAAAGTTGAATGAGTTGATAGTTTCAGTTTGTTTCTTTCTCGAGAGGATCGGTGTGGGGCAAAATGATCTACCTTTGACCCAAACGTTAGATATCCCAAGACCCCCACAATTTCGTACGTTCCAACGGCGCTACCGATACATGTAAGTAAGACTGTCTTCATTTTACGAGGCGAATTCTGTTTGTTTTATCGAGAAGGTGGGTATTTAGGGTCAGTACGCAGCTCAGAATCATGAAAAACAGGTTCGGTTTGGTGACTAACGTCTACCATTTCATTGTGAACCGAAAAAATGTTTTGAGCACACGTGTAACTTTTGAAGTAATATCCCAGGCAAAGTGAACAAAGCCAGTTGTGATAATCAGTGATTTTTTTAAAAAAAAATTGAGGACACGACGAAGGGAGATGAAGATGAGATATACCTATACGTACGCAAAAACAAAGAGGGGTAGAGCGGTGAGGAAGGAAGAATCGATCTTGAACCAATGGATTTCGGCCCCAGAAGACTTCGAAGGCAGTGGGTCAGACGAAAAACAGAACTTGAAGATAACGACAATGATCAAATTAAAGACGCCGACCAGAGCGACGTAAGAGATGTGCCTCAGAGAGTCTAGGGTTGGTAGGAAGGAGACTGGGACGAGGACGAGCATTGAGAGAGTGATCCATAACCTTCGGTCAAGAAGCCAGAGTGAATTTTCAGCATCTTTGTCAATCAATAATAATAAGGAAGTTGTTGATTTGAAACTTAAGATGACCTGAGGAGTAATCAAAGTGTTTTTAAAGCAGTTGTGATCGTCAAGGAACGATTATAATCAACGGATAAAGGGGTGAGGGAAGGTAGATGGAGGAAGGGCTGACCTGGGGCATTAATTTACCAAAGATCAAGAGATAGGATATCGAGACTCCAAAGCATTTGATAGCGATAGCTAGGTCGAATAAGGTTGAAGCCTGGGGATAGGTGAGTTTGGAGATTGAGGAAAAGGATGCGGTTCGTTGAGGAATCGAGGGATGGGCAGCACAGATCGACAATAGATATAGACCTAGGTAGGCCATCGAGCCACATAGGATGACTGTGGTGAAGCCGATGATGAGGCCTCCCTGTGCGAAACCATGGGCCATGGCTAACATGCCAGTGCCCTGTTTGGATTAATCGAAAGCAATCAGATTGAGGGTTTTTGATCTATTGATAGAATGAGAATACTTACGAGGATGGTGTTCGAGAGATTAGCCACGCAGGAAAGGAAGGAGGCTGTGCCAATCTTGGGTCGATTGTAATGGTCCATGGTGGGTTTGATGATGTGCTGGGGTATGTGAGCTTGGGTGGTAGCAGTTGAACTTGAAGGGTTGTACTGCACTACCCGCACTGAACCCCCGGTCAAACGGGTCTCAAGCTAAATGTTAAATAGCTCAAACTGTTATGTACAAATAAAAACAGGTTTTGGACTTGACCAAAACACTGTCCCTTTAATTAATGGACAAGCAAGAACTTACACCACCCTCACCATCAAGCTGGTGCTTCAATCGAAACACACCAGCGATCCTCATCTTCCTCATCCTATACATATTCATCCACCAGTCGATACTCTTACCATCAAATCACCTCCCAAATAACCACGAGGATCGCAACCATCCAACCGAACTCTTGGATCTCAGCTCACTGTCTGGGTTTTTCATTCAAGACGAACACGATCAGGATCCTAGGGAATTTCGTGTCTACCATCCTAACTCATCATTGGGTCTCATCGATCATAGCTCGCCGGATCGATGGGTTCGATTCCAACAACGAATTGAACAACTTATCAAGCATAGGTCAGTACATGTCTCCTGGAAATCACCATGTCACTCATTTCTGAAGCTCAAATCTCAATTAAATAATTAGCCCGAGTCATCACAAGCATAAAGGTTTATAATCATCACCTCATCTTTTGCAAGCAAGCTTATTTTTCTCAGGGTAAGAAGCAACACTAAAGCCTTTAATAAACGCGACCTCCATTTTCAGTGATCTTTATTGCGAGACATGGCCAAGGATTTCATAATTTGGCAGAGTCCAAGTATGGTACCACTATGTGGGATTGTCATTGGTTAGCTCAATCATCCTATGAGGCAAATTTGGAAACAAGATCTTGAAATAGCTTCTCTTGGTTGAACTTTTAGGTCCGAGAGGATGACGGATGGCAAACTTGTCTGGGTATCTAAGGCTCTTCTTCCCTCTTTGACAAGCCCCGAAAGAATTTCAACTATTTATCTGCGCTTCGTAATTGATCAATTAAACCTCCCATTTGTGAAATGCTTGCGTGTAGGGACCAGACGCCAGATTGAGTAGTCTTGGCAAGGCTGAAGCCCGGGCTGCTGAACAGGCTTGGACAAGAGAACTAGCCGACCATGCACCATTTCCCGAAATCTTTATCCTTTCACCATTGAGGTAACCATAACCTTCCCTTTGCGAACTTCATCTTATTCCTGAGAAATCGGGCCAAATGTCAGATGGCCCATTCCACCAGTTTCCTAAATTTGTAGTTGATCTGCCTGATTTCTCATTAATCCATTGATCCAGTCGCGCTATCGAAACCATGCTCATCACTGGGGTGTGGAAACATGCCAAAAATTACTCGGAGCATAATCATAAACAACACCCAAAGATAATCGTTGCAGAAAAATGGAGGGAAAATATCGGTTTGGCTTTCCACCTGATTTTCTTACTGACACGAGATTCGGATATCGTTTGTTAAAAATAGTGATTTTTTTTTATGTATTTCTCTTCTATCCACAGGTTTACACACCTGTGATCGACGAAGATCGAAACATGCTATCTCTATCGATTATCCAGTCGTCGAATTTGAAAACGGATTTAATGATCATGACTTGCTCTGGACCAAAACTTTCCAGGTATGTCCCGTTGCAGCCAAATAGCAAAGCCAGTACTATTTATTGTGCATGATAACAACGACATCTCAAGTTTCGACACTTTTTGACTCTGCCATCTGTGTATATCAATTGAATTGATCAAGGAAACCGATAAGCAATTGGACATCCGAATTAAAGCAGCCCTGACAAGGGTTTTCCTAGACACACAGAGTTCAAACCTTACCTGTAAGAGACCTGCCAAGGAGAAAAAGAACTGAATCTAAATCGGTAGAATATATGATAGGCAAGAACAACTCATAGCTGCGCAATTTTGTGCGTGTTTTGATTTAGATATTTCGATTACAGCTCACTCGGGAGTGATTTCTTCGCTATTGAGAGTTCTCGATCATCGACCGTGGCCAACTGAGGTCAGTCCCATCTTTTTTAGAGACCTACGACATGTGCATATCACGCATGGCTTGAGTGAAGTTTATACAGTCGTGATGAGCTTAAAATGTCTTTCTCTGCATCATCTGACTGGACGCGTCTACCATAGACTGGTGGAATGATTCCCCTGGTTGTTCGTGCGACACCCAAGAAAACTCCCACTCGACCTCCTAACCCTGGCCCTAGTGCTACTAAGCCCCCCTGTCCGCCGTCTTTTTAAAACGCTTTGACAATCTTGGCTTCCTAGGCGAGCCCAAAAAGCGGGGAAAACAACTCTACTCCTCAGATCATCCATTAGTCTCTCTGAGAAGAGACTTGAAAAGGACACTTGTAGTTTCTAGGTAGGTATCTCCTATTTTTCGCCTGTTGTTTACGGGCTAACGGGAGAGTAAGGTCATGTAGTTTATGTTTGTAATGTATGATATTTATATCATTTGTACAAACTCTTTTCTTTCTCAATGATAATGTCAGAGATGGTCTATGTTGAGGTGACTGGCCCTTGATCTTCTACACGTTTGTACTGTCACGCGCCTTTTTCTTCTTCTGTATGTCGCTATATCAAGGATAAGCAACACTTGTTGATGTGTGTGGTGTGCGCACAAGATGCTCGACATGATGACACCATTTTTTTTTTTTTGCGTTTTTGCTCCCAATTGGGCATTCCTCAGGGTTCTTTCTTGTTTTTCATCGCGCTGATAAGGCCTTCTAGGTGCAGAGCCTCGAAAACTTCTAGAGACACAATCTTAGAGCTAGCTTAGAGTGGAACGAGTTGGAATAATCTAAATACTTGAAAAAAACGGTGGGGAGATAAAAGAGAGGAAAGGAGGCAGATGATAAAAGCCTACCTAGCTTGGAAGGAACCAGAAGATACATACAGAAATGGTAAATGAGCAAGTGATAGGCATTCATTGAGTTGCCCTGAAAACATCATTCATGATGCCCACCTGCAGCACCTGCACTGACCTACACCTTTTATTGTATTATGTTGTAGTTCATAGAATCATACTTACAGGCCAGTTTCAGAAAGGTGTCTTGAAGGCTGTGTAAAGATAAAAATGAATTAATGAAAGTTGGCCCAATCTGGTTGCTTGTATAGGTTTGAAACATATAACACAGTCTGGTATAGGTAGAATCCAAAACAATTAATCTAACTACAAAGTATTTACATACTGCAGAGTTTTAAAATGGTGGTTTGGGTTACATCAACTACCTTGCCGGCTGAGTGAATTCGAGAGTTGGTTGAGGACTTTTGTGTTAAAACAAGCCTTACTTTCTTGGTTTTCTTCTTGGGATCTTACTTCCAACACAATTGGCTGAGCCAAGGGTCCCTTGGATCAACCTATTTTAAATTGGTTGGATTACATCCTTAACTTCACCCCAGGCAATCATGCTAGCAGTATCCCAAGTCATCCCAATCAATTTAATAATCTTTCTTTAGGCTGACACTATCCTCTAATCATGGCCGTAATATGTGAACTTTTGATACTAGGTAAGGTGTAAGGGACTGCTTAACTCCAGAATTGAAAAATTGAAACAAAAAAAAATGTTATTTTTATTTTTTTTGAAAAGTCTCTCAGTCAGTGGTGGGCTTGAATTGATGGATGAGAGAAGTTTGAATTGGTTGATTTTGATAGGTGTTAATTTAATGAGACTTGCTAATGATGTATCTTATTTATGTGAGGGGAAAATTAATCTGAACCTATTAAATAAGAAGTCTTCCTGGGAAGAAGCAATCTTTATAAGTGGTGGTTGAAGGTACAAAATATAAATAAATAAATAAATATGTACTTATATGTAAATAAATTTGTTATGTCAATTTCAAATCTTGAAATTTTACAAAGAAAGAAGTGTGAGTAAAATTATATGGGTGAGACTAATTAACTTACACCTCGGTCGAACAACAACCAAAAAATAAATAAAATTCAAACAATAACCAACAAACAACAACAACAACCATCACAATGGAACAACCAACACCCATCCAGATCTCAGTAAGTAAAACTATCTATCCATCCAAGCTCTCTCATCAACCAAATCCAACTAACTATCACTCAAAAAATTAGCCCGGTCAACTACAATCCGAACTAGAATCCATTCGATCCCTCCGTCGAATCTCTCTATCCCAATCTTCAAACGATTTAGATCCTGATCTACCTTCAAGCTTACAGATCGACATGAACAACCCAGAACAACTACCTTCACTCAGTCCGAGTACCACTGACAGCTCTACCATCGAAAACGAGGAACCTAACCCAAACCTATTCTGGCTACCCGCCAGGTTACACCCCGAGATTGCTCCACAAGAGTTCAAAGCGTTTATCGAAGAAGCAACCAAACCAGAGAACCTACTCAGACGGACCTCCTCAGCATTAGGATCCCGGAGGAACTCGAGCGACCATCTCTCCCCAAGCCGTCTGTCGAGGAAGAAGAGTATGCTCAGTCAAGTCTACGATCCAACCAAGAATCCCAACCCACTCCCCCCATTAATATCATCAAATTCAAATTCAACCACCACCACCACATCATCAACAACTTCAACATCATCATCATCATCATCATCCCAACATCGTCCAGAGAAGGCTGCTATCACAAGAGGCTACTCCATGAGCAGTCCTCGTAACCTAGGCAGAGGCGCACAAGGACTCGAGAGCCTAACCATCAACGATCTCCAACGTCTCGAATCCCTCGTCCTCAAAAAACCTCCCTCCACTTCCAACGATCCTTCCTCTCTCGACTCTCAATTCCATCATCTCAACCTCAACGACGATCGGATCAGGGCCGTTATCTCCCGTAGTATGTCCATCGGCGGCTCGGCCTCATTACCTAGCGGTTAGTCTTTCAAGGTGCTCATACCTATCATCAGAAAACGTGTCTATTAAGAATCAGTCAACCCAAACAGAGTCATACCTAGCAAATTCTTCCCCTCCTTCCCCCTCCCAAAAAATAAATAAATAATGAAAACAAACACACACACACACACACACACAACCAGAATACAAACACTAACAGTTATTCTTAACCTTAGGTCCTGAATTCAATCCAGAACAATTAGATCCCGAAGCGATAGATGATTCACCATTAATCTCACGGGCGCCAGGTCACATCATCCGACGAACGGCGCGGACAAAAGTTAGAAAGACCTCCTTGCCGGGGGATGGCAACGGTCATCGGTTCCCAGCTACTCGACGAACTCAAGTCAAAAGCTCAATGGCCAACAGTCAGCACCCTCGAACAGCCTCAACGACCTCTAACGATTCTGAAGAAACGGTCTCTAACGATCTACACTCTAACCGTAGTAGCAAGGAACTCAATCAAAAGTCCATTCTTAACTCATCCGATGATCTCACCCTCACAATCGAACCACACCATCTTCACCCCGCACCTCCTACGGGGGCCAAATCATCAAACTCCGCTACTATCTTGGATCCCCCTTCAGAAGATGATCAGAGTCTCGAGTTAGTTGGCTCTTTTATTTTCTTCTTTATTTCTTTTTCTTCTGTTCGCAAGTCGCATTTCCTTTGTGCTATTGTCAAACAAACATATTCATCCTTGCTCTGTCCAGCTCCAACTCACGACCGGATTCCTTGGCTTCAAACAACAGTTTGTTGGATGCTTACACCTACGAAGGTGTTACCTTGAATGATCATCTAGCACCAGCCGTTAACTCTGGTGATGTCGATTTTAGTAACCTCACCGTTTCACCCTCCGCTCTTGACTTTACCATCCCACATCCGATCAAATATGCCGGCCCAACGTCTGATCATTCACATCCTACTGGCTCCGTCCAAACCCCCAAACCTGATTCGATCGGCAAGCCTCCTTCTTCAGACCCTTCCCACCTTTCCCCCCCCGGATCTACCAAACCTGAAAGCTTGAAAGTTTTAACTGACCTGGCCGCGCCTGTGCCATATCGGACTACTCGAAGCTCTGAAGAGCTACCTTCGACCTCTGCATCTTCAAGTCCTGCTATCTCCAGTAGCACAACTACCACCCTTTCTACTGGTAAAACAAACTTCTATCAAGATTACAAAATGTATTACTCAAAGTTGATTGCCGGCCCTTTTTTTTTGCAGCCAAGTCTACTCCGTCTTCTGGTATTACCAACTCACCACCCACACCCGTTGGCCCACAATCATCTCGACCACCCCTGCCGACCACCCAGACTAGTCCAAATCTATCCAACCCAGCAACAAGTACAACCCCGGCCCCTCCAACCAGCTCGAAGGAAGGCAAGGAAAAAAAGCGGGCGTGGGTCAAACTAGGACTTGCATCGGCAGTCTCGACGAGCTCGAAGAGCAAGAAAGGGAAAGCGAAGGACAAGCAGAAATTCCCCGAGGCTGAGGGCGGGCCTGGGGGAGCACCCAGCAATGTCAGCCCATCCAGCTCTGGGGGTAGCGGTAGCACCGGAACGACGGCAGGCGGAGGGGTGGTGAAGAAGGAGAGTGGATTTTTGAGCGGACTGTTTGGGGGGAAATCGCGGAAGAATGAGTCTGAACAGCCAGACAAGCAAGGCTCGTCTTCTAGCGGCGGCTCAGGACCGGCGGGAAGCCCCACCAAGCATCTGAGTCCTGGACCAGGCGGCGGGCCGACCTCGGGAGACACACAGGCCCAGCATCAGCTCATGAATCCGACGGCCTCCGGCGGGTACATCAAAGGCAGATTCATGAGCTTCTATCGGCTTCCCATCCACGTCGAGCGCGCCGTCTATCGTCTTAGTCACATCAAACTCGCCAATCCTCGCCGACCGCTCTACGAGCAAGTTTTGATCTCCAACCTCATGTTCTGGTATCTAGGCGTCATCAACAAGTCTCAACCTGCCCCCCTTGTCAATCATGGTCATCACACCCAGCCTATCCTTGCCCACTCTCCCTCCCCCACTCCCTCCCCTCCCTCATCATCATCATCATCAACAACAACAACAACAAACCCGCCAATCCCATCAACCAATAACAGAAACACGAAACAAGGGAACGGACGCAAGTCGAAAACAAACAGTGGTAACAATAGCAGTTCGAGTAACCAGCGGGGCCCGGGGGTCAAGACGAGAGGGAAGCAGAACAAGGCCGAGGCTGAGCGGACGAACGGTAAACTAGGTGCAGGAGGTAGAGGGACTGTTGGGCATAAGAAGACACAGCCGGGAAGACAGGAGGGGGTGAGTTCGGGGAGTGGGTCGGAGGCCGACGAGTCGACTCCTACCACTACCAAACAAGCCCGAGTCTATCGCTCCTCTTCCTCTTCCTCCGATGATGACGATTCTTCAGATTCTCATCAAAGCTCGGATCATGATGTCGTCGAGAAAAACGACAATGACGATGACGATGACGATGACGAAAAACCACTTGGTAATCGGATCAGAGCATTGAATAATATCCCTCGAACCATTCATAATTCTTCTCCTCATCTCGTCCATCATCCTTCTAACCTTCCTTCTATCGGTCATCATCGTCATCATAATCCTAATCTCCATCATGGAGAATAAAACATATATATATATAAACGTTCTCCCCTTTTATTTTTCCTTCTTACTCGTTTTTATTTATTTATACTGTTATTAAACAAAAAAAAAAAAAACCAAAAATACATAGACTTTTGTTTTTTGAAACTTTTTTTTTTTTCATCATCAGAAAACAAAGAATAACTTGACAACAATACATACATAAATACATATATACATCTCTCTCTTTAACTTCAAACCCAATCATTCTTTCTCCACTCCCCTATTTCCGACTATATGCATTGTTTTTTTTATCACTAGTCATTTAGTTCTTTCGTCCTTTTTTTGTTTTGGTTTGGTTTGGTATGTGTGCGATGTATATATGCGTGTGTGTTTGTGGGAGGGAGGGGAGGGCAACTGAAAAGGTTTTTTTGTTTTGTTTTTCTTTCTCTTGTTCATTTAAATTTTCATGTTCATTTTTCTTATCCTCTCATCTCATCTCATCCTCATCTCATCTCATCTCATCCTCATCTCATCTCATCTCATCCTCATCTCATCTCATCTCATCCTCATCTCATCTCATCTTATCTCATATATTGACATAATCCATTCCTTTTCATCTTGTTTTTGTTATCATGTCCTTAGATCCTTGAAGGACATGTAAAACTAAATCAAATCAAATCAAAAAACTGGTATAAACAAACCTTGGTTTGAGATAAGAAGTAAAGATATCAAGATGGTATGACATGACATGTCCTTTGTGATAGATTTCTTTTGGCAAGTACTCTGTACATTACATCAAATGTATCTAAGATGGTGTGTTTCAAACTTATCTTGGGGAATCTTGAGCTAGTAGAAAACCAGCCAATCATCCAAGATCAGTTTTCTTTTGGTTTGAACAAGGGGTAGAAGTGAAGGATCAACATGTTTTAAAAATTCAGGGGTTTTTTTTTTCAAATGTGTGTCAGTTAAATCATATTATGGTGGATTTGGTCATGTTTGATACCCACCTGGGCCCTTTGGTGAATTGTAATTCCTGATTTAACAATATTGATGGTTTAACATCAAAGGAACCACCAAGCCCCTTCACATAAAAAAAAATATGTAACACCCCTTTGTCCCATCACATAACAGGTAAAGGTCCCAGACTATTTGAAATCTTAAGCAATTTACACCAATACAAGAGCTCAGAAATGCTGAAAGATGGGCCAAGTACCCTCCCCCCTCTGAAGCTCATACCTTGGGTTCCTCTTTGACCCCTTTATCTTTGTTCCAGAAGACCTCACACCTAGTTCAGGGAATTTTTTCTTGCCTTGACCATACTGCAAAGTGGTGCAAACCATACCCCTGGACCCACATGATCTCCCCTTATTGTTGAGAAAATAACACTTTCCTTCTGGAAAGGCCTGTTTTTTTTTTTTTTGACTTTCTCAGATCTTACCCCAAAAAACTTGGGAACTGTTGAATATTGCTCGAACCCCCCAATACCTCCCTCTCCAGAAGAAAGGGCAGGATTTATCCCAGCCGTGAACACCATCTGATCTGTTTTTGTTTTTCAGCTTCAAGAGCTATAACTCCCTTCCCCAAAAACCAAAATTTGATGTGACTCCTGATGAAGCTTCCACCTAAACATTGGCAAGTTCAACTCTGATTTTTAGTCTTCATCAGACTTATCCTCCAATGCAAATTTTCCATCATTCACGTGCTCTGGACAGTCAAAATAACTTTCCCAACTTCTAAATGATACCAATTAAACACCATCATGTCCATTGTGTTTTAGCAGATCTTGGAGGAGGATCCCTAGTAAAGGGACAGAAAGTTGTGCTTAATACTATCAAAGGAGTATCCACCTGAGCTCCTCTGTTCCCACCATCAAATCCTCAATCCCCCTCTTACCAAGCGACATGGTGAGTCCCCAAGGGTGGGGATGCTTGGTTAGCCAGCTGCAGAGCCCCCTACCAAGTCACAAGGGCGTGGTTTCTTGGTAGGGTAACCACCGCTCTTGCTAACCTCTACGCAGTTGCAGAAAAGTTAGTGAGGCAGTGGTGGATGCTCTTAGACGGCTAGAACTGGGAACTTGAAGATAAAAATTGAGAAGTGAAGAGAGGCCTTGAGAGGGGAGGATGAGAGGGGTAAAAGGGTAGTAAATTGTTTTGTTTATTTTCAAAGTAATGTGGGGTGTGTAATGTATTATAATAATATAAGGGGAGAAAGTTGCATGCATCATGAGTGAACATAGACCTTAAGACTACCAGATTTTACTGTTAGTTGGAATATATTCAATGTTGGTGAAAAATTTGGATGTTCCACAGGATAATTGAAATTTAACAAGCCAATTAATGATAACACAAATAACTCAGTGGACCATTGGGGTGACTATCTTGTCCAGATCACATCAAAAATAATGAGTTTAATTTAAAAAATATCACTCTCAATTACAATTACAAATCACAATCAAAGATTTCTTTCACATCAACATCAGTTCCCCTGTTGTCCCATGTTTTTCTATGACAATTAATAAAGCTCAAGCTCAAAACCTGAAAAATTTTATTAGTCTTATTGAAGTCCCAATTATTTTTTGCGCGGACAATTGTATATGGCCTAGTCCCAAGTAACAGGCCCTGCTGATTTTACAATCTTTCAAATATGTTCAACAGAAAATGGGAAATAAAAAATGTAGTCAATCATTACCTTTTTCAGTAATCCAAGAATTCTTGCTTCAGAAAAATGGTGTAAGGGTCCTTAAATCTAATACATTACTTATTCATACCCATCCCTTTTTTCCAATAAACCATCAATCTTTTGTGCACAATTTAGTACTATTTTAACTTTGTCTTTTTTTCTTTTTTTGGATTTTAAACATTGAAATAAAATGAATTTAATTTTTATAAATGTGGAAATCTCATGAAAGATAATTGTACATGACCTCTCCTTTTACTCAAAACAAAACTTAAATCAAGAACTGGTGGTGGCAAAGTACAAAGGTGTCTTTGTACTTTTTGACATCACTTGTATACAAGTGACAATATATTGTTCCTGGTGGGATATTGCTACATGTAGTATCAAAAGATGGTTGGTTGTTTTGCAAAGAAAACTTTGTTCCATAGTAAAGATATACCATGTCTGCACTTCTTCACCGTATAATATTCTGATGGGTAGGTTATTGATGGTTACAAACTAGGACCCACTTCTGAAACTGGGTAAAAATTCCTCCAACTCCACCTGATCATTTGAGCCCTTGTAACCCTCCCCTATTCACAAACACTAAGCTAATGACAATTATCTATGACAAGCACCACACACATACAAAATAAGCTCCAGATAGAAATAATGCGTCCGTAAGTACTAAATTATTGTAAAACAAGAATTATAACACTAAATCATGGGTTTATATTGATTTTAGATGAATAATGTCAGCTATGTGTATGAAACACTGGCTTATTAATGTCTATAAAAATCCAGGGACTATCACTGTTATGAAAGGTTATCTGAATAAAAATAAATATCATTCTCTCTCTATAGTTTCCAAAATATGCACAGAGGATAATACAAACTCCTTATAATTGTCTATTTGATATACAAATTAGTCAATCAGGAGAAGACTAACAACTAACCATATAGGTTTGGCTATCTTTCTGTATTTTTGAGAGATATGTAACAATATAAATTGTTACTAAGCAGCTGGCAAGCACTTGAGCTGATTGGATAATTTCAGAGGTGGTAGTCTTGCAGCAACTGCTTTATAAGGAATAGTTCAAGGTCTAAGATGGGGAGGTTCTAAGATAGCTTGATAACTAGTCCAGTAAATAAGGTGGGTTGGATAATAAAGGGATTACACTACTCTAAAAGTAGGAGGAGAATATTCAGGGTACTTACTAATGTGGTACTGGGTGAATATGCTGAGGATCCAATCCTAGGCCAGGAAATGGCCTCCTTTTATATTATAGAGATCTTCAGGGGAAGGTTCTAGAATGTTGTTGTATATTCTGCTCTAATGTATTACAATTCAAATGCACTATGATGCAATGGGAATTGTATTGAATTGAGCACAGTATTTTCTATGTCCCCATGACATCATGACATGTATGTATAACCAATCACATCATGGGCCAATTCATTTAATATAACAATACTGGTAAATTACCACACACTTGGGTAATTTCTTTCTTATTAGCATACTTTGATTATTCTTATATTTATGCAAATAAGCTTATTGTCTCTCAGCTTTTATGACAACATTTTCTAATCCATAATTTAGTCTTTTTATTCCATTTTCTTAAAGTATCCTTATTCTATGATAAAGTACTAGAAGGAGTAGGAATTTAGTGGTGGTTTGAGTGAGCTACCCCACTTAATTTTACACTATGAGTTGATTAATACAATAATATTTTATGATATGATATTATTTACAGTAGTAATACAGTATTTGTTTTGTACTTTAAAGTTTAGTCAGTTTTTAGGATACTCTGGAGTATCTCTAGGGCTGACAAATAAGATGATGAAAAAGTAGAACAGCATCCCAAAAAAATCAACTATAATCTAATGCAACTCTCCTCCACACTCTCACCTGGCTCTGCCTCAACCACATGAAATCCATCCAATACCTACATCTCTTGCCTCTTCCCACACACATCTTACTTCCTCTGCTGCTCCAGGAAATAATCTTCCAAGAATACACACCTCTCATTCTGATACCAATGCCCTCTGTGATCTCTCTGGCCATGCACATGCTCTCACCACCATTGTTTTGCATGTACCCCCTTGTGTATCTGAAATTAACTCTTGGTGCCCTTACATATTCTGATTCTTAGCTAGTCTTGCCTGTTTCCCCTCTCAAAGCCATATCCCGGTTTTTAGTTTATCTGCCTTCTGCCAAACCAACTTCCTAATCTAATGAAGCCAACCACAACACTACTTGCTCCACCACATCATTTGTCAATTCTGGAGGTACCAACCTCAACACTATTTTCTCCTTGCATGGGCAGCCAAGCTACACTGCATTTTCTTTTCAAAAAAAGTGTTGCATTATTTTGTGGCTCTGGTTGTGTAGGATTAGTGGAATTTTTGTACATTTCTGCTATGTTAGATTTTTCTACAATTCTTGATAAAAACACGCCTACACCCATAAAAACAGGGTTGTACAGCCTGTATGCCCTTCCTGTGTCTCTATGTACACCAGGAAAAAAGAAGATAACTTGTCTAGGGATAATATCATAAATTACAAAGGCCCCTTTATACTTTTCTATGACACTTTTAGAAAATTGATATTGGTTTTTTTTCTGGTGGTATGGGCATCCCCCATAACTGTGAACCCCCTATTGGTCTACAAAGCATGGGGGGAAAACCCAAAAATGAGGGCATACCTCAAATGGGAATAAGCACACCAGAGAACACTATCATTGGAAGATTGTGCACAAAAATGTGCTACATGATAGATTGCGCACCAGAGAGAACCCTCAGACTAAAGCATAATAGCCTCAAGCCTTGGCCTGGATGAAAATTGGGTAGTTCACCACTTAAAAGCTGAAAAGAAGAAGGAAGAAAGAGGACAACCTCTCTCCTATGTATATTAGAGAACCTTGCAGAAAGAGAGTTCCACCCAGATATTTTAGAATACCAAGCACAAGAACATTACTGTACCAACTCTATTCAAAGAAACCTGTGATTGGGAAATATTAATCTATTTTTCATTACTAGTCCTCCTCCATTTTCTCTTTCAGCTGAAAAACCCCCTCTCTTTGACTCCTCACCATTCTCAATGTTTCTCCACTGAATCTCAAGATAGCAGTAATACACATCCTCTTTCCCCCCTCTATATCTCTCTATATTGGGTTATTAACCCCTTAGACTTATCAAACTACCAACACCTCTTTGAAAGAGGTATGGATTTCCCAGGATCTAGGTGCCCTTTTAAACATCTTCCTCAATTCCTCCTACTTTCCACTGATAGGCATTCAAGCTAAGAATCCATCTGCTTGCTTCTTGTATTCAGGGTCTTTTCACTACAGAGAAATATCCTGAAAATATCTAGACATATATGGGGGTGACATAAGCAAGCCTAAATCCAAGTTTTCTTACATAAGCCCCAGAAAGACCCTGTCCTCTCAACTGGAGGAGTTATCCCAGTTGAAGAGCCTATGCAGCTTCTTCAACTAGAGAAAGCCCATCTAGTCAAAGAGACTGTATTACTTCTTTGACTGGAAGACCCGCATTTCTCTCAAATGGAGGTAATCCTCTGGCCAAAGAGGCATGTAGTCTCTCAAATGGAGGGACTCCCTCCATTTGAGAGACATAAATGTATCATTTCCTCTGGTTGAGAGACTACATGTCTCTTTGACTGGAGGAAATCCCTCCAGATGAAGAGAAACACATGTCTCTTGAAAGGAGGAAATCCTCCAGTCAAACTACCCATATAAAGGGTGTGCACACCCTTTATATGGGTATGTGGTATGAGCTATTCCCATACCACATAGAAATACAGAGGTGTTTGGCAACACCCCCCCCCCCCTTAAACTGGTTTCACACACTGGTGGATGTTGTGGAAATACTGATGTTCTGTTGTTAATATCTACTGAGCTCATCAATTGGTCTGGTTAAGCTTTTGTGTCTTCTTTGTAGGGCGCTTGTGGACTAGAAACCCTTCAGACTGTATGTATATTTTCCTAAAAAGACTAAATAAATTCCTAAGATACTAACTAATATCCTCCAAAACTACCTGTGGGTTTTATATGGTAAACATACAAGATGATCCTTCCAAAACTATGATACCCTAATCCCCCTGTAATACTGCACTCTGCAACCCTAAAAAATACTCCTCTGCTCTGCTGCATCCATGTTTTTCATGTAGACCCCTGTTCCTCCTAGCCCCTGCCTCCTCCAATTACCCCTGCGGATGTCCTTCTGCAGTGAACCCTGTGGAAGTCCTCCCAATTCACCAATCCCTGTGGCTCCACCCAGTAGTTCTGCTGCACCTCTGCTTCAGCCCCTGTCTGCACTATGTGAAGGTCCACCCCTGACGCTCCTGCTGCAATTTTCCTGCATGGGTCAGAATATCCTTTTCCATCCATTTTACCGCTGGTGCATTGAAAAGTAGAACAGCATGAGTATGTAGGATGAGTTCTTCCCTCTCATAAGCATGCATGTGCTTTTTTGACTGCTTTCTGGATTTGAATGATGGCAGGTGGGTCAATGAGCTCTACTGGTGTCACATGAAGCACCCTAATTGAGGGTAAGACCTGTAATTGACAGGTAATGAATGAGTGACACCAGCAAGTATGATGAAGCTATGAGTAGCAGAACCACAAATTGCGAAAAAAAACCAACAATTCATTTTTTGAGGATGTGAACTTCACCATAAAATTCTAAGCTCTGTTTTATTTTAGGAATTATTTCTGCAGAAAAATCTGCAACCCTTAAAAATGTATAGAACAAATAAAGTTTGAAAAAGGCTTAGAACTTAGCTGGGAAAAATCATGCAAAAAGATATATGTAAACGCCAGTCTTAAAAGCGGGCAAAGCATTTTTTTAGGGAAGTCCAAAAAGAAGTGTGTTGTTTCAAATAAGTTCTTTCCAATATACAATTGCATCCACAAATTCTTCACTCTTGTTTGATTGGCCATCAGGCTCATTGGAAATTGATTTTAACCTGCCCGCTTTGGGAATCAAGCCTACTCGTTGGAATCCAAGTGAATCCCAAATGGCTATAGAGGCCAGATTATTTTTGTAAACAAGATTAAAAACTGAAGACCTGTAGCCTGTTCAAAATAAAGTTGATTCATTCCGAATTGACACCGATTTTGAATATACTGCTTCCTAATTTTGTCCATTCAAGAATGGGTTGATTGGGATTGAACATACCTAGTAAGGGAGCATAGTGTAAAAATGATTGGGCCAAAGTTTTACCAATCTTACGTCCCCTGTGGCGTGGATCAACCACAAAACCCCCATTGCAACACTGAAACCCCGCATTTAAATAAAGTGGCCGAGTGATATGATTTGTCTTGATGGTCAGTATTCTCACACACAGTCAAGGAGATTGATACACGAAAACAATGTTTCTTGTCTGGAACACGCACATGAGCTGAACGTCCTGGGTAGTTAGGTTTGATGTAGTAAATCCCGGCAATAGCCTCCTCGAACGGCCGGTCCGAAATCAAGTCCAACAGAGATAATGGCTGGATTTCATCAATGCTCGCACCTTCCTCCCTGAAACGTGTTATCGTGAGTACGTCGATCAGAGGCAGCAAGGAAAGTGTAAGGATCTATGAACTGTGTCGCTCACTGATTTACGTGAAGATCATCTGGTGATCCTTTTGGAGCAGGAAATGCATCGAGAACCCCAATGAAAATATCGTGGGCTGAGAGTTAAACCCGGAGAAAATGTGTCAAAAGAGAATGAATGAAAAAGTAAGCTTTGGATCGGAAACCAAGAAAGTATATCAAGAGTGAGAAGAAAACACATACAGAGGAAATATTTTTTAAACCCGTCTAGCCCCAATTGCTCCTCCTGAGGATAAGTTCTTCCCTCAGCGACAATAGCATCAAACAGGCCACTTAGATGTTTCCATAATAGCTCGAACCAATCTGGGTTTTTAATAGTCATACCATCAGATGACAAAACATCTTGGATAGGAAAAACTGTCAATGAAGTCGATTGCTCCGGCAATTTATACGTCCGTGGTCGCAGTCGACTAGACGTGGTACTCGGGTTTTTCCTGATTTGACCGTAGGCGCTCATATTCGGTCGTGCTGTCTAACCAAGAAAGAGGGGTCGCAATGTGACCGTGTTGATTTCAATCGAGTCGAAACTCGGGAGCTTGGGGGGTCGATTGGTAGGCTCGCATTGACATCTGTATGTAATCATCCCGCAACAACAACCCCTGACAGCCATACAAGGCTTCTGCCTGTACAAGTCCGCATCCCCAGTTCGGCAATCCAGCATTACCCCAAGTATTTTTTCCTACTTGGTTATATTTCACGCAAGATTGATTTTCGTACTGCTATACACCACCCTTTGCACTGGGTATCTCTATTTTGACGGCTCACAGGTTGATCCAAAAAAACATCTATTCTGGAGGCGAAAAGGTGACTCCATACAACATACCGAATCCCCTTTGTCTCGCTTAAAAGTACAGTTTTATTTTCAATCACTTTAGATGATGTCATGAGAACCCCAAGAGGGAGAGAGAGAGAGAGACAGAGAGAGAGAGACAGAGAGACAGAGACAGAGACAGAGAGACAGAGACAGAGACAGAGAATGAGTCAATTGTGGATAATAGGATAGAGCAACTTCATCGAGACGCCAATCGTACAAAGAATCATCAATGAACCACTGTAATATACTAAGGACTTGTATCCCGCTTTGGTTGATGAAGAACTTTGTAACAACGCTCCAGCAATCGGCCCCGTCAGAACGTTGGCGATACCGCGACTGGTTGCAAAATAGACGACCAAGCCGCCCGAATTCGGTTCTGAAGGAGCAATGATCATTGCAAATCTTTGCCACAGACACGAAAATCCACCAGCACTTATCCCATCTGAATACGCATATTCAGCAAATCAGAATCCCATTCAGCTCATCATTTATGAGAGTAAAAATAATCAAAGGCGCGGTCTGGCCTTTGGAGAAAAACTTACAAACAATGGCAAATGCCGCCAACATAGCAAACCCATCAGAGTGTCCCCACAAGACAAAAATACTGACCGAACTTGCGACGGAAGTTACGCCTATGATCCAGCTTAAGTCATAGTGATCACTCAAAGCTCCCGTGAATAGTTGGCCGATGATGCTTGAGCCTGCAAAAAGGCCAAGGACAATACCCCCGGGACTGCCTGTTTCAGAAGGTAAAAACTTCTTAGAGAATTGATCATTGGAAGTAGAAAAACTGGCTCTTCTTCTGACCAATTGATGTCGCGTAGGTAGGCATGTACAGGGTCGGCACAAAGAAAGACCTAAAATGTACAGATCAAAGTCTAGCTTGTACTTGGCAAAATGAGAAGGTCGGGAAAATTCTCACAGGCTTTGCAGCAACTTTTATTTGGCAACGTGAAAATCAGTTAGTCTCCTGAAAACTCCTTATTTAACACGGTGAACAGGGGATGTGAAAATGAAACTGGACAAAAGAACATACGTTTAAGCAAGTGAATGCCCAGAAAATTGGTCTCTTCAAATATTTTCGAGTCGGAGCGGCCGGTCCACGCCGTCTAACAGACACCGGTAATCGACCGCTATTGATGTATGACCAGGGTATCATTAGCGCAGGGGAACTTGTGTTTGACTGATTGAATATTGTATGCACTTACCGAAAAAAAGGTAAGATTGGTGCCATGCCAACAAGGAATGCCACTCCGAGTCCACGAAGGGTCTTGGGGGTCCCATATTTCTTTAATGACCAATCGAGAATAGGCGGAAGGATCAGACCAAAAACAGAAGTACCTTGAAGTTGCAGATTGATCATGATAAATACCGGGTATAAGATCGTGGTTATTTGCTGCGTTAAACTCACCCGCAAACATGATCGAGCCGGCAAAGCCACGCCTCACAACCCACCACTCAGAGAGAAAGAAAAGGGCCGGATAACTGAAAAATGGAGGGTTGCATTAGAATTTTGTGCCTTTCCGTTTCGGTGAAAAATGCACTGATGGTCGAATGGTTTTTTTTGGACTCGTACTATAGAAGGGCTAAAATTGAATAGAATTGGTATCGATTTGATTGGAGTTTCACTAAAAACATGAAAGAAAACTTACCACCCCCAATCCCATACGTAATCCCTTGACACAAGAGCAAATGCCAAGCCTATGAAAAGTTTTTTTCATAAAGCAAGTTTCAGTTGAAGGGAAAAAAAGAAAATATTAAGTGATTGGTTTTGGTTACATGTATATTCACCACTTACGTTCGTCGAATAAGATGCAGCTAAAAATGATCCACTGCAAATCAACGTTCCAATCGTAGGCCAATATGATGCCGCTCTTGGGAAGTTTTCCATCAGCGAAAGGACGATAGACCCAACACAATATAAAATCCCCGTGCACAATGTCCCTTTATTTTATATGAAAAAGATATGTTTCAACTTTAAGAGAAGATTTTTATATACTTTGTGGGGTAGAAAAAAACTGACCGATGATGGCAGCCATGGTGGAAGACATTTCAGAGTAAGGAGAGAAGTCTAAAAACACCCCAAACGACAAAGGGATTCCTAGCGAAAAAAACCAAAAGAATAAAGCATCATCAGTATATAAGCGTCGAGCAGGGTGGAAAAGGGATTCAAAAACAAGAAAAAGATCAAGGATATAAATACCCCAGACATAACCTTCGACCAAGAACGAAATAAAGATGAATCTCCAAGCCAAGAAGCCTCCATCGATAGGAGCCAAGATCTTTTCCCGATCTTTAGATGATAAATTATCCGACATCGTCGAATGAAACCCCAGATCCTCATGATCAGGGAGTTTTTGGAGATTGGTAGCAGTAGTCTTCAGGTCATAGCTGAGATCAGGATCATTGCAGTGGTTCATATTTTTGGGTCTATTGGAGAACGTGCTAACGGATGATAATTGATTATCATTTTGTGAGTTATAATGGAATGTCGTTAATTCGTGCGCTGAGAGCTCGGGCAATGGCTCAGCCATCTTTCTCTTGTTGCAAGTACACGGCTACAAGAAGCTTACGACCGATTCTCTCAAGTCCTTTTCTATACACCACCACAGGCGCTGATGATTGCGCAGTAGATTTTTTTCTTGTCCTGGGAAATGAAACAGGGGTAATTGATGATACATATGTAGGAGAGAGAGAGATAGTGGGACAAACGCTAAGATAAGTAAGTTACAGCAGTATCGAGACAGCTTGCGTTTCCGGAGTCTAGACTGCTGCTTGTCCAAACTCAGTTCGACTTCAACCACTGGAAGAAGAGTTATTTATGCTATATTCTTCCAAATCATCCCTGCCTCCTCCCATACAGGTTCCGCCAGGCCGGTGTTTCTCAGCCAGCCCGCCAGCGGTCAATCGGCCGAGCCAGCAGCGTCGATTAGAATCTGACCCAAAAAACAACGACGCTGTTGTGAGTCTTCATTATTTCACGTTTCCTCCAACAGGCCCCACTTAACCCTTTCCCCCTCCCCATGCCGGTTTCTAGTTTCAATCGATTCGGGTTCGGACCGAAAAAGTCGAGGTGAAGGGATCGTTGCGAGTGAACTTCCCCGAACGCGCACATCACTTCATCCTCAGGGGATATCTGAGCAGTGAAACGGGGCCTTCATCCATCACAAAGAGCGGATTTGATTTTAGAATGGCTGGCTGAAACAAATTTCAGAATCTAAATATGTCCCAGTAGATATGTCGAGCTCCGCCATTTGAGATTACCATTCAAACATTACCAATTGAAATCGAAAAGTTTTACTAAGGGTGATACAGATGTACTGTACTTCAGTTTCCCAACTAATTTCTCAGATAATCTCCACTAGAGCTCCTATGTGAGTTGATAATTAGGGCCTGTGCCATGTGGTACATTTTTTCAGACTTCATACCCCAAATTAACTGTCATCAAAATTCTCTAAGTCTGAAAGTAAACAACTTCAAAAGTTAAACCCTCTGATAAACACCTTTGTTTAGAATAAGGAGCATCAAACATAAGAAAATGTGCCATTAGGGGGTATCAATTATGACAAGGTTTCAAACAAAAATACACAGAAGACTATTTAACACAAAATACCATTGATTACATAAATACCATTTGATATTTAATCATGCAAAAGGATAGCGCAGCTGCAAGGTAATAATGATTAATGCACAAAACATCAAACTATTGAATTTTTACATGTTTTCCTTCCAATCAGAACAGTATGCAACACAATTAAACGGCCATGTCAGATCTCCAATCAAAACTCAAATTTTCAAGCCCTTGATTTGGTCTCCCTTTCCTTAGTACATCAAATCATTCAAACGCTAAAGAAAGGGAAACCAGTGAGTTAATTATTCATTAAATTCATTCTCAAATTTATGGTTATTAGAAGAGGAGGAAAGCTTATGATTTCTTTTGTTCTTTCTCTTTCTATTCTGTTTTCTTGAGTTCTATTTTGACTCTCATCCATTGTTGTGCCACTCACTATGTCACTCCAACTACTACTTGTCAGGATTCTACCATCATCTTCCACTCACATCCCTTCTATCATTTTATCAATGGCCAAGTGGCCATTAACTGTCCTGTCCTGTTCCATCTCAAGTGAGATGTACTGTTCCATCTCAAGTGAGATGTCCTGTTCCATCTCAAGTGAGGTGCCCTGTCACTTCTTCCTGTCATCCTGACATGTTCTTTGTCCTGTCCTGTTTAGTTGTTTGTCATGAATAGGCCCCCTTTGGGTCTTGCAAGGGGGCTCTCTAGTTGTCACTATAAAGTCTGCTCCTCATATATGAAATACAAACTCATCAAGTTTGAGCATGAACTTTTTTTCCTATCCTCCTTGGTCCTATCTCTGGATCCCTCAAGATAGCTATCTCCCTCCATTGCCTGTTTATCTTGAGCTGAAATCTTGACACTACTTAATCTCATTAGTAAATTGAATGATCTCTTCCTCTTTCTTCATTTAATCTTATATGTTAATATGTTTTATGTTTTATGTTTTATGTGTTATGTTTTATGTTTTATGTTTTATGTTTATGTTTATTTATTATCTTTGCTCCTATTTTTAGATTCCTTATTTAAATCTTCAGTTACTGTTGGGCATTCTCAGCACATCCTTAGCACTCTCAACTCATATTGTTAATCAGGTTAGAGTTAGTATACTTTCATTATTGTATTTCTTCTCTTTTTCTTTAAGTCAATCAAAAAATTCAAATGCTAAAGAAAGGGAAACCACTTCATTTTGACTCTCCTGTTTTCATGCCACTCACCGTTTCACTCCAACTACTACTGAATATCATTAGATTCTTTATTCAAATTCTTCAATAACCATTGGGAATTATTAACACACCCAAATCATTGCATTTAAATGTTTCCTTGGAAAGATCCTCTCTAAAAATTATAAACCACAAGTGATAAGAAGAAAGACAAAACAAATTTAAAAAATGAAATAAAATAAGCAAGATCTACTTAATAAAAGAATTTCCTTGTCAGCTTAATAGTCATTGTGAGAAAAACAGGTTCTTGAAATTCAGCATTCTCCAACCAAGTGTCCATTTTATCTCCACCTGTTTACATATGTAGCTGTGGTGGCACACTGACTGTGCATTGGAGCTTGGTTGATTCATGCTTTGAGAAAGTTTGGAGTAAAACCCCCAGCTGCATTAGAGCTTCTTTAATTCAACTACAGGCAGTTGAGACAGTTTTCTTTTCAGTCTATGAGGCTTTAGGATAAAAAACTTAAAAAAATAAGGTGGTCCATTGATTATCTTGTCTACAATTTCTGTAAATTTCTGTAAGCTATGTGTATGAAACTCTGGCTCAATTTCTCTAAAAAAGTTAGGTGCTATCACTGTGCTGAAAGGTTATTAAATTAATAATTGCTATTACTCTCTATAGTGTCCAAACTATGCACAGAGGATATCCCAGACTCCTGATAATTTTTTGATTTTATTTAAAAATTAGTCAATCAGGAGAAGACTAACAGCTAACCATGTAGGTTTGGCTATCACCAGGAAAAATTAATTGTCACCTGACATCTGGTGACATCACAAAACAATGGCTGTAGCTTTGTCCTAGCTCTGGTTCCAATCCAACTAGGCTACAATGGCCCCTTTATGCCCTACAAAGGGCTGTACATCAGGCAAACTGTACTACTGATGGGTAGCTCATTGAACCTAGGCTGATGTCACCTATAGTCTAGTGAAAATTGATTTTTCCTGGTGTATCTTTTGTCTTTTTATGAAAGACGTAGCAACATAAATTGATAATAAGCAGCTGGCAATAAATTCAGCTTATTGGCTGTCTGAGGTGGTAGTCTTGCATAAACTGATCTGTAAGAAATATATAAAGGGTTAGGATGGGGATTTCTCAGGTAGCTTGATAATTATTTTGGTAAATAAGGTGGGTTGGATAATAAAGGATAACACTACTCTAAAATTAGGAGGAGATTATTCAGGGTACTTACTCATGTTGTACTGGGGGAATATGCTGAGGATCAAATCCAAGGCCAAGAAAGGGCCTCCTCCTTCATTCTGGAGATCTTCAGGATGAGGTTATAGAATTTTGTTACAAATTCTGCTCTAATGTATTACAATTGAAACGCACTATGGTGCAATGGGAATTGGATTATATTGAGCACAGTATTTTCTATTTCCCCATGCCATCATGACACCTATGTATAACCAATCACATCATGGGCCTGTTGAAATTCTCCAATATTCATCTTAGCCTCTCTTTGTTTTGAAGTAACCCTCTGCGCTTTCGTGTCACCCATGATGTCATTAAAAAGAATCAACAATGACATCATTGTTCAATTAAAAATTTAATTAATCATTCTCAACGCTTCACTTGATCATTCTCAATAATCTCCTTCTTTTCTCTTCCCACTTTCTCGTTAACATCTCTTCATCTCTAATCCCTTCCAAGAAAGAGAATTAATTCACTCATCTCTACTACTGTCATCTATCTCTTCTTTACTATCTATTCCCTTTCGTCCATCATCTTATCTCTTATCCTGATTCCTTATCGACTCCATTCTTCATTACTCTAACTCGATCATCCTTAAAAACCTCATCTCATCTCATCACCTCTATCCCCTTCCTTCTTTACCGTTCACCTCCTTCCTACTCGCTTCTCTACATATCCTATCTACAGGCTTGTTTATACTCCTTAAAAGCTAAACACTCACAAGTTGGTTGTTCTTCCTTTTCTTATTCTCATCTTTTCATTAACTGGTTGCTTGTCGTCTCTGACCTATCTTTTTCTTTAGCTGTCTTCAGTCATCCTTAATCTTCAGATCCTTACTTCTTCTCCCTTCATAACTTATTTATAAATCTCTGTTCATTAAAGTGGTACGACAAGTTTTTTCTTATTCTTTCTTATCTAAATCACAATTCTGATCCTGTTACTTTAGTCTGGTTTTGGTTCTTAGTAATTTAACATAAAGCGTAAATTCTAATAGGGCCAATTCATATAATATAATAATACTGGGAGATTACCACATACTTAGGTAATTTCATTCTTATTATCATAAATTTATTCTTCTTATACATATGCAAATAGAATGATTGTCTCTCAGATTTTATGACAATACTTTCAATCCATATTTTATATGGTTATTCCTTTTTCTTACCAAGTACCTTTGAGATATGATAAAGTATTAAAAGGAGTAGAATTTTAGTGGTGGTTTAAATGAGTTACACCACTTAATTTTACATCATAAGTTGATTTATCAAATAATATTTTAGGATATGACATTATTTACATTATTGATACAACATTTTTATTATTTTTCGAATCTAATTCAGTGCTTAGGATACTCTGGAGTATCTCTAGGGTTGACATGAAAGCTCATGCTGATTGGCTTCTTTTCATAGGCTGGGGCCTTACTCCAGTTATTTATAAGGAAAACCCACCAAATAAGGAACATGTAAGGGATCATTTGATTTTAGGGGTTTTTTTCAGTAGTAATCCTTTCTAGTAATCAGAATAGCCATCTTAAATAATAAATGGGGGATCTCTTAGCACTTACAGAAATCAAATTTTAAGTTTGTATTATCTAAAATTATAGGTACATAACCTTGCCAAATCCATTGTTAGAACCAGCCAATTAATCAAGAAAAACATTTCACCAGTGGGGTTCAAAAGGAGGTGGGTAAAGGACTAACAAGTTTGGTAAGATTTTTTTTTACAAAGAAAATTGATCCATTTTTCCTTGATCCCAGAACAATGCCTCCCAAAAAAACAATCCCCAAGAAATCCATCACTAAAAAAGTGATACCAAAGAAATCAGCAAGCAGGAAGAAATCAACCAATAAGCAAAAAAAAAAGTCTATGATGATGATAAAACCAAGGAAGCTACTTCTAAAATAAATAAGGACACTCATCATAATCAGTTACCGGCTAAAAATTCAAAAGAATTACAATTTTTGCTTTGGAACCAGGAAGGCACCTGCAGTTGGAAGGCCAGCCAAAGGGAATATGAATAGATCTGAGCTTATGGCAATCAACCTGAAAGATCAATCCCCTTCAAGGATAAATCTAACCCCCAGGCAGATGAAAGATTGTTTTGCCAGCTAAAAGGAAAAGGATAAGAAAATGCATACCCAATCCCTCTTGACTGGCTTTGGACTCACTGACAAAGACCAATTGGCAGGAATGATCACAATCAAAAAGAATCTTGACAACATGTGTCCACATTTCCATTCTATGCATCAGCTGATGGGCAAGGAACAGTTTGTGATGCTTTGATCAACAACAAAAAAAACCTTAGTCCTGAGTCTTCATTATCTGCACTGCCAGCATAATTGCCTAGGATGAAGTCATCCCAGTTAAACTGGGATGCACTCAACCAATTTAAACTTGGTTGAAATCAACTGATGAAATATAAATCCAAGGGACCCCCCTTGGTTTTATATTTCATTGGTTGAGGTCAACCTACTTTAAATTGGCTTGTTTGCATCCTAGTTTAACTGGGATGAACTCAACCTAGGCAATTATGCTGCTGAGTCAAAAATAAACACTGTTGTAGCAGAGTTGGCCACTTGAAATAGTTGCTTGTGTTGGAAGAGGTGCTTGTTGTATAATTGGTTGAGGTGAGGTGTGATGTTTTCTTGGTTTGAAAAGAGGCAATAGATTTAAAGGTGACACATGAGCTGATGTGAGATGTGATTTTAATTGATTGTTTTGGAGATGAAGGATTTGTATGAAAACCCAGGGTTTTTCATTTTTAAAACCCACTTGATTTGATTTTTAGCTACCCCGTTTTGAAAACCCATTGATCAGAAATTGTGTGAATGTGGCAATTTCTAATCAATGGGTTTTAATTGTGGATTTGGTCATATTTGAATTGTGAATTTTTAGTGACTGGTTTCATAATTGTGGATTTGGCAAAAGCCATTGATTAGACAATTGTGGACTTGGTCACAGTTGATACCCCCTATTATGTATTTGAATATACCCCATTTGGATTATGCACAATCTTCATGAACACAGTGTTTTTTTTGGGACCAGTCAGTTATCTATGAAAGATAACCTTGCTTCTAGTAGGACTGGGTTTTCCTCATGCTTTGGATAAGTGTGTTTTTTCTTCTTTTTTTTTGAGTTCATGTTTGATTGACATCAAAATCAGTACTTATGGTGTTTCGCGCTCGTCTGGGCTGTTGGCCCAGACAAAGGGGGTTTTCATCGCCCGCGCATGGCCAGCCATCAACCAAGCTTGGCCGAAGGTCAACAGCGAATGGCTGTTAGTCAGCCTCCGCTTGGCTGTCCTGCAACCAAGGGGGGGTAGATTGCAACCGTTGCTTGTCCGGTTGCAATCTCAGACGGCCATACCCGCCAAAATCAATGCACTCGACCTCATTACTCATGAGCAATTGTGTGCTTTTCTTGAATCTTCTCAGCCAGATCACGGATCTTCAGCTGCAATCTCAACATCCTGCGATCGCATCATGTTTTCTTCAGACATCTGGGAAACAATGAGAAGGATTAGCATTTATCTTTCAAGGAAATACAGAAAGGAGAAGATTTAATCAATGAAATAGAGAAGGGAAAAATAGAGAAAAAGACTCACCGCAAAGGTTGATGAATGCAGTCAACAGTCGCCGGTCGGATCCTGGTGGTCAACAGGGCGAGTGTGAAGTGTTCTACTTCCGGTTAAGGCATTAAGCCCAACCCGCCGCTTCTCCTTCCTTATCCTATCCGATAAGTCAGCCGCTCTCGGCCTTCTCAGCCGCTCTCGGCCTTCTCTCTTCTTGTATTACCCCTTTTCCGATAGAACCTTATAAGGCCTTAGGCCGAACTCCGAGTATCCACCTTGTATATTAGCTATAACCGGGCTGAATCTATCCTAGCCCGGCCATATTCTCCTCTCCATATAATTGTAACCAGAATCCCATCAGATGGGATTCCCGATATTCTCTCTCGCCTATAAAAGGATCCTCTCTTTCCCTGAAGCAATGGATCCTCAGCTTAGCTACTCGTACTTTCCTGAACCTAAGAAACCGGCGAGCATCACACGAGGCAGGACAAGCGGTGGGCGATGGACAGCCAAGCTGAAACCCCCCCTGCACCCAACGGCTCGCCCTGCCTGGGCCCCCGCGCGCCCCCCGATGGCGATAGGACAGGCGGGCCTGTACCAAAGGCCCAGACGACCGCGACACACCATACTATACTTAACAAACAATGAGAAGCGTAAGGACATTGAAAAAGATCGTCCAACAGAGAGTCAGTTGGTCTTGAGGAAGATTGACAACTCGAAGCGTATCTACTACAACATGAAGATTGGAAAAGGCTCAAGTGTGTTGTTAGGATGGCATTAGAGTTTTCTTTTTTTTTCCCCGATGTTTCGATTGATATCTCAAGATGGCGCTTCTAGAGACCGAGGCCGACGCCTAGCCCTAGGCCCAACTGAAGTTGAGAGGTGCCGTTAAGGTATTAGCGTCCGCTGCTCCAAACGAGCTGAATAATAGCTCAACAAGACATACCCCTAAGCCTAGCCCAGCACCACCTACACCGTACCCTCCGCCATAACCACCTCCATAACCTCCAAAGCCTCCCCAACCTCCATATCCTCCATGGAAAGCCACCATAATAACTCCCGCCATATCCTCCGCCGTACCCGCCCCCATACCCTCCATGTCTACTAACAGCCTGCTCAAAAGAAAAAAACAGAAAACAAAAAACAAAAAACAAAAAACAAAAAGCTTTTTAAATAATTTGTAACCGAAAAATCATAACCCAGGCAAATCTCTTGAAACTCGCCCCTCCATGACCAAATCCAAATATTGGGGCAGCTGTAACCGCTGATATTTTAAGGATAGTCGCCACGATTGAAAGTAAGCTAACACTGAACTGCATATCGTCGATGTTATTGAAGTGACTGAGGCAAAAAAAATACAAAAATAAAACTGAAGATGATGTTCAGGAGCTGGTATTAAATTCTTGGTATCCAGCGATGAGATCCGATTTTCCGGGATGGGAAGCAGAGTTGGAAGTTTGATGGTATGCTGAGGAATAAACGTATCTCTGGGTCTACTTAGGAATGATTGTGGAAGGGTGGATAATCAGACGATTCCAATCTCCTAGTTAGGTCTCATGTATCGTGTTCCTGGTCGATGAAGAGAGTATCAGAAACTGGGCCAAAATCAGTTGCTGAACTATGTACGTGGCCCACGCTCGACGATTTGGCGCTTTGGACCAGTTTACAGACAGAAAATAAGGTGGTCTGCAGCTCTCAATCTGTGCAATAGACAACAATCAATCCGGTTGGTTCCCAGTATGACAAGACTGGTCAGATAGAGAGATACATACAACAAGACTGCTTTGACCCAAGTCCAATGACCAGCTGATCAGACTCAGGGTGAATTACTTAACTAATTATCTCAGACTGGATTAAGGATATCTCTGTAAAAATTAAAGACGAGTTTGCCACTGAAATTGAATTACACAGACTGCAATAATGAATCCAAGAGCTGTAGGACTGGTGGTCATTTGGACATTCAAACGGCCACAGGCAGAGACCTACCTAGCTCGATCTCATCATGGCAGTTATGGTTTAACCAGCCAAGAAGAATGGAGACTACACCATTTGTTTTGCCGGCCTTGTCCTCGCTCGGTACTCAGTTCTGACGATTTGTCCAGATTTTAACGTATGCATTGTATGTATTGAAATAGTTTTGCAAGGAACAACTCCAGCCTACACATCTTGACTGGAGCAAAGCCCTGATCATAACAAACCAAGAAAAAAAGATTGGAAAGAAAAGAACGAGATAATAATTAAAGACGCACACACAGAGAGAGAGAGAGAATGAGAAAAGAAAGAAGATAAATAAGGATAGGAAATTAGATGAAACGAGACTAAGTTCTTAATCCTTAATAAAGCAAGACAGAAGGGATGTAGTTCAATGCGGGGAATCAATATACATATTTACATACACACACAGAGATATATTTATATATATATATGTAGAATAATATAATATATATAATACTTTTCATATGGGAAAGCATTTTTCAAACCAATGAAAATAAGAGAAAAGATAGAACGATGCGAGTGACGATCTCAGAGTAACTAAAAACAAAATAACACAATGAAATGCGGGCATAGCAAACCTATTTAGATCCTATCAAACAGTCAAAAACAGTCACCAAAATAATAACTACGAGAGCCTATGGTCGAATAAATTAAGTAAGAGATATCTGTATGTTTGGGTGTGTGTGTAGAGATTAAAACATTTGACCCTCACTAGCATAGAAGAAATTACTACTTAAGGGAACAGGAGGGACGTTCAATTGACTGAGTGAATCGAAAAAAAGGAGAGGGGGGGAAGCAGGCAATCAAGTCAATAAGCCAACAATATTGATATGTAAAGAAATAAAGTAAAGATGACTGACTTGGGAACATCGACGCGTTCGCCGGTAAGGTCCAACAGCTTAATCATAGTTCCGATCTGAGTCAAGCTGTAGACTAACTCAGCGGTTTCTTGTGTAGTCATTGTTCCTTCGACGGCTGGCGAGGCCTGCGGGAGGTTCTGATGGGAGTTGGGATGCTTAAGCGTATCCTGATGGTGAGTAGGAGTCTGGTTGGCCGCGGACTCAGAACGGTTACTGTTGCTGTTATTATGGGGTTGGTCGGTGGTAGAAGATACGGGTTGGTAAGGAGCTTGGTTGGTTAATGATTTGATGAGGTTGAGTCCATCGAACCATTCGCTATAGATGTGGGAATTAGAGGGGAAGAGACGAAGGAGTAGATGGTCCCCATTCATGAGCGAGATGCTCGCCTGGTGGTATTGGTAGGGCTGTCCGTTCTTCTTCGAGTTGGCCTCGTTGGCAAGCATTACAAAACTGTCACTCGTGCTCGACGAGGAGATGCTGCTCATGCGCTGAGGAGAGGAGGGACGTCGATCGAGGTAGTTGTTGTTCTCTTGGCTGCTCTCTCGATTTTGTTGCTGCTGCTTCGAATTGCTGTTCGTACCTGATCCGCTCAGGATCGATGTGATCAATGTCACATCAACTGATTTTTGTTGGTTTATCATCGACGAGAAGACTTCAGTCACGATCTTGACCAACAGTTAGGATATTGAAACTCACTTCGATCAGGCAATTCTTCAACTCCACTTGAAACGGGAACAGGCTGCTGAGTTTCGAGATAATGTAAATGTTTTTTGTTGGGAGCCAATCTATAGAATCTCCATCGCGGGACAATGTTGTTGTGACTCGAATCAAGTAAAGCAGGATTGTTTTTCGAATTACTGAATTGAGAATGAGCTCGTAAGCTGGGAACGGAAAACCCTAATTTGCTACTTCCATGGTTTGAATTGGTTGTTGCGATTCGTTCCGGGTAATGTGGAAACCAACAGCCTGCTAGCAAGGTATTGATTCGTTGTGTTTTGACAAATTCGAATGCGTTTTGGTAAAGTTTTCCTCTTAGATTCCTGTTCCATTAGAGATGGATCTTCAGTCAAACAGCAGATTTCGGAGACACTTTCAAAAAAACGCCTTACCTGACTGGAGTTTTATTCCACATGTTATCCTCCATGGCTAGCTCTTGCATCTGACGATCACGAACCTTCATGTATTCGCCATTCTCGAATTCTCGAACCAAATTCATCCAACTAGTTTTGACGGATGCTTTAGAGTCTTCATGATTTCTCAGAGCGTTTCGTAAATGACTTCGGACCAAGACTCCAACTCTTTCGAAATCATGGGTGGTTGCGCCAGATTCATTCCACATCAACTTGAAGAAATCTAATGCTAGATGGTGCAATTTGGGATAATTTAGCATGAACGGTTTGAAGACTGTGATCAGTTGATCAGCTTGGGCATCAGCTACATTCCATTCGTAGAGGTCGATAAGGATCTGTTGAATTTCATCAGTACGAGGAATGAAGGCTTGGAGAGATTACATGATGATGATTATTTTCAGAAATCTGAACGCTTACTTCTGTACATTTATTTGATGCTTTTGCAAACGGGCATCTTCGACCGTCAGGCTTGAGCAATTGTTCCGCAATAAACTAGTCCAGACATGACATGATCTCAACGATACGTATATATATATATATATGTGTATGTATGTATGTATGTAAATATATTAGATAAACAACGTACTTTGTCGAATTCAGTTGAGCGAGTGTTCATGAATCTATACATTAGCTTGAGGCCTAAGACGCCAACTTTCTCGAAATCGTCGAGTAGGTTAGCCGAATCGAAACCGAGAGTCTTCCATTTACGAGCTTCGAGTTCATCCTCTCCAGTCCGTTCTTCATCTCCTTCCTCCCTGGTAGCATTATGACGGGCATCGAGCTCTCGAGCCCGGCTGGCCATCTCCATGAGTTGTTCGACATGTCCAGGACATTCCGAGTTGACGGTCGTTCGGATCAGTCGGCGGTTCATTAAGACTAGATTTCTTTGGAAGGTGAGGATATCCGACTCGACTTCATCGAAGGCTTCGTCTGCCCGACCCTCGCCCAGTCTCAAGACTGCTCTACGTATCCCAGCCCGTTCCATTCTCTCCATAAACCAACCTACGTAGTCCTGTCGAGCGTCTTCCCAGAGAGCTGCGCGCATCAAGGCGTTGACGAGTGCAAAGCTGACTTGGGAGAGACTGAAATCGGAGGTGGAACCAGATCCGATCCGACGGGCCAGTAAGCAGAATAGATCTTCCTTATCCCCAGCGGCCTCGAGGACCGCACAGATAGCACCGAAGGCTAGTCGGGGGGAAGCAGATGAATCGTGAGCGATGAACTTTTGGAGGATGGCGGTGGTGGGTCTGAGGACGTTGATGGGGGCGTTGCTGATGACCAGATTGACCAAGCGGTCGGCTAGGATTGGCTCCCATCTTCTTCTTTGTTCGGCCGTCGATTGATCGATCATGACTTTGAGTGCAGAGAGTGCATATGCCAAGGTATTGCCGGTTGAAGTTTTACATAGTCGTAATAATTCACGAGAACCACCTCTGTCTTGAAATTCACTAGAAAATTCAGGTTCCTGATTGTTTTTTGATGGTAATGAAGATGATGATGAGTTTGTATAGTATTTATGTATATATATATGTAAAAGCAAACCCTTAGATAGTCCTTTAAGCTGAACAGCGGCAGTTTGATGGCTTTGAGATGATCCTGGTTATGTTGAGCTTGATCAGATTCGGTCAGGTTGACGGAGGCGAGTTTCTCTGCAATATCCCTGGCTTCGATGGTAGGTGACTTGACTAATTTCAGTGAACCCAATCCGTTTTCGATCTTACTAAAGACCTGATCAGACGCAAGCAGAGGGATTGTTAATGAGGAAAAGGGGAGGTTGGTTTTGGATATATATATATGTGTGTGTGTGTGTAGTTTTCTTGTTCTTACGTTATCTGAGGTAACGAGTTCGTTGTTCGATGCATCTCTTAGACAGAACATCTCAGCTGGGTCATCGAGTGCGAGCTGAGTTGATCTACAGAGCTGTCGGATGACTTCATCTAGAGGTACGTTTCTATCGATCCGGGCCTTGACCGAGCGAGTACTTGATGAACTAGGATGTTTGTAGCTGATGAGGATAGTGGGTAGGGTAGTGAGTTCGGGTGCAGTTTGAGTGAGTTGAGGGGTGATTCCGATTGGGTTGGTGTGATCGAAGGAGGGAGAGTAGTGCTGTGGTTGGTTTGGTAAGTGAGTTTGTAGTAGTGGTAGTTGCTGCTGTTGATGTTGTTGATGTTGTTGATGTTGATGTTGTTGTTGTTGTTGTTGTTGTTGTTGCTGTTGTTGTTGGTTTGAGTTGATTGAGTTTCCAGATGGTAAGGAGGTTGCATGGGTGTTAGATGAGGATAGGTGGCAGGCTGAAGATGATGAACTGGGTGAGATTGGGGTGTACATTCTGCTTGATTGGTTGGTTGGTTGGTTGATTCTGATGTTGGGGAGAAATGGTCAACGTAAACAAGTTGGTTGAAACTTGGGAATTTATTTCTCGAGCTGTCCAGCAGATGCCAGTCAAAAGATTTAATGTTTTTTTTTTTTTTTGATCGATGATGTCATCACCATCACACCACCCAACTCACTCTCACTCTCCCACTCTCCCACTCTCCCACTCTCTCAAGCACCTCCAACGTCAACCACCACAGCTTTCCCTCCCCTCAAATCATACAGCCCCCAGGTTAAGAGCCTATTGTTCTTCCTGTCTGTTGGTATCCAATTTTCAAAAAAATATGAATCATAAGCTTGGTTAAACTTTCAAAGGTAATTCCAAGTCTTACGGAGATCTCAGGGCTAGCATCCCCACGATATCCGGCCTTCGTGCTGCTGATTACTGAAACCTCAATGAAATTGAATAACTTTCAAAAAAAAAATGGAAAACTAAAAGGTTTTTCTTCCTATCAAGAGTGATTTGCAAGCTTTTCAAAAAAAAAAAAAAAAAAAAAAGTCCAAGTGATGCAAAGGTTTTCAAAAAATAATTGGGCAGTGTGGTGCTATGCAGGCTAGCCAAAGCCCCATAAAAACTCAGAGATTTTATTCCCACCAGGTTTGTCAATTAGGTTGATAAATAAAAAAAAGTATGTATGCATTCTGAGTATGAAAAAGTGGCTCCAAAAAATATATCAAATCTTGTTTTTCTCTCTTACAATCAAAGTCTGGCTTTTATTCGGAAAAATGAGAAGGTCAGGGAAATCCTCACAGGCTTTGAAGCAACTTTGATTTGACGGTATTCAAAATCTGTCAGTCTCCTAAAAACTTGTTCATCAAATCGAGGAGCAAATGATATTTACCAAAATGAAACTGGTGGAAGGACTTGCATTTAAGCAAATGAATGCCCACTCTTCAAATGTTTTCGAGTTGGAGCGGCCAGGCCATGCCGTCTAACAGACACCGGTAATCGACCCCTATTGATGTATGACCAGGGTATCATCAGTGCAGGAGAACTTGTGTTTGACTGATTGAATATTGTGTGCGCTTACCGAAAAAAGGTAAGATTTCTGTCATGCCAACAAGGAATGCCTCTCCGAGTCCACGAAGGGTCTTGAGGGTCCCATATTTCTTTAATGACCAATCAAGAATAGGTGGAAGGATCAGACCGAAAACCGAAGTACCTTGAAGTTGTAGATTGATCATGATAAATACCGGGTATAAGATCGTGGTTATTGGCTGCGTCAAACTCACCCGCAAACATGATTGAGCCAGCAAGGCCACGCCTTACAACCCACCATTCAGAGATGAAGACAAGGGCTGGATAACTAAAAATGTGAGATTACATTAGCTATCTATCCCTCTCCTTTCCGACGAGAAATGCAGCAATGGTCAAAGGATTTGTTTTCGCTCTTACCATAGAAGGGCTAAGATTAGATTAGACATAATTAGTGTAAATGTCATTAGGTTTTCATGGATAACATAAACTAAAACCTACCACCCCCAATCCCGTATAGAATCCCTTGACACACAAGCAATTGCCAAGCCTAGAAGAAATTTTTCATCAAGTAAGTTGGAGTTAAATCGAAAGATAAGCGATTGGTTTCAAGTATATATTGACCATTTACCTTAGTGGAAGCGGAATAAGATGCACCTAAAAATGATCCACTACAAATTACTGTTCCAATTGTTGGCAAATATAACACCGTCGCGGGAATTGTTTTCATCAATGAGAGGACAATTGGACCAACATAATATAAAATTCCCGTGCACAATGTCCCTTCATTTTATTACAAAAAAAAGATGGATCTTAACTGTCAGAAAACTTTGGAGATTTTTCTTAAATACAGAGTTTGTGACAGGAAAAAGCTGCAAAGTCAAAAAGAAAAAGAAAAGAACGGACCGATGATAGCAGCCATAGTGGAAGACATTTGAGAGTATGGGGCGAAGTTCAAAAAGACCCAAAGGGATTCCTGGCCAAAGAAAAATGATAATATCAAAGGAGTCACACTGGATCAGGAGAGGCATCCAAAAAATAAAAGAGCTCCTTGTAGATGGTAAGATAGATTAGATATATAAATTACCCCAGACAAAACCTTCAACTAAGAACGCAACACAGATCAATCTGCAAGCCAAGTGAAGAAGCCTCCATCAATAGGAGCCAAGAGTCTTTCCCAATCTTTAGATGGTAATTAAGTATCCGAGATCGTCAAATGAAACCCTAGGTCCTTGTGATCAGGGAGTCTTTGGAGATTGGTCGCAGGCGTATTTGTCAGGTCACAGCTTGGATCAGGAAAATTAAAGTGGCTCAAAATTGGTTGACATTTAGTGAGTTGGAATGAAATTTTGTTAGTTCGTGTGCAGTCTTGGTCATCTTTCTCTTGTTGCAAGTATACTGCAAGTTTACGTGTTCATAACCAATTTCCCGAACTCTCTGCCATAGACCTCCGCACCGGAATTTAATGCAGTTGTGTAGATCCGACACCGCAACTAGGCGCTTCCGGAGAATCCAGGTCTTGAGGGTCAAGAATGTTACGCAATAATCAGAAATAATTGACGCGCTGCTATGGTGTATAAATCTCTTTTGGGCCGATGTTTAAGGCATGCTTGGCTGCGGACAAGCGGGGCTTAACCACTGGTCCACACAGCTTAATTTCACCAATTCTGTGAGGGCTTGATCTTGGCTGGTGCTTAAGCTAGCCTGGTCTGCTTTTAAGCCAAGCGGCCCAGGACTGCCACACATCACAACAAACATGAACTGATCATACAGGTCAGGTTTTTTGCTTTTTTTTTTTCTCAAATCAGGCCATATCATTAATTTTTCAATATTTTGTTCAAATTCAGAATGTCAAACAACAAGAATGTGATGAACAAAAGGGAGCTCCAATTGGAAGCACACAAAGCGGAAGAGAGCAAACTTGCACAACAACTTGCAGAGCTCAATCATCAGAACCATCAAGACAATGATCACCAAGGCAAACAAGACAATAAAAGAACAGCGTACTCATGAGAACACTTGCTTGACCCAACAAGATCTCAAGCCAAATTCTATCATCAAGCCAGAGGTGTGGGTGTTGATCCAAACAAATGTCCTCAAAAAATCAATGCCGCAGAAGGATTAATTTCTCTACTTTCCAACTTCTTTTCATAATCCATGAGGATCCCACAGATGTCAAGATTAATTACAAAACTCCCAGGAAAGATCACCAACAACATGAGGACCAACTTGCTCCTTTACCTAGAGAACAAGCTGACAACCACCCAAAAATAGATGGCTGAGTATCTCAAGGATACTCATTCCATCTCTGTTACCACCTTGGAAATCTCACAGACCCTGAGAGACATGGACATCACTTGGAAGCAAGTATGTAACACACCCAATTCCTGGAACCAAGCCAACCTCTTGGAGAAGAGGGAAAATTTTGTTAATTTCCAGGCACTTGATGTTGATTGCCTGGTTGTCTTTGTTGATGAGTCTGGCTTTGACCTTCACACAGGTAGGTCTTGTGTCTACTCTTCATCTGGTGGGTTGTTTTGTGTTTTTCTATACTCTTTTTTGATTTTGGTTTGTTTTGTTCCATACTCTTCTTTGATTGTGATTTGTTTTGGTCAATAGGGGAACCTGCTGTGCTAAGCCTTGTTTCTAAGGTGAAACAGGCGACCTTAATTGGGGCCCTATCCAAGATGGGCTATGTTTACCACAAACTTCTCAATGCAAACAGCACCAAGGCAAAGGGTGTGGGTGCAGATGCCTTTTTCCTCTTCTTTAACAGCCTTGCAAATCATATTCCAAAAGAAGCAATCATCATCATGGACAAAACCCCAATGCATCAGGGAAATCTCTTTGAAGAGATCAAGGATTCCATTAAGAAAAATCAATTGATTGACCTCAAATTCCTTCCACCTTACTCTCCACTCATGAACCCAATTGAGTACTCCTTTCTGTTGTGACATAGATGTCACAGACATCTCCCAGACTTGCTGCAGCATTTCCAGTACCTCTCATCCCGGGAAACCCCAGGGATGAGTGGAAATTGCAATCTACACAATTCTCACAAGACATACCTGAACACTTTCATTCAATCAAGTGCTTTTTCTGCTCTAAACAACCAAATAACCGGTCCAAGTTGGTCAAAGAAATCAGAAATGAGATAGAAGAAGCTCTCCTGCCTAAAAAATGCAAGAGATTTTTTACTCATTGTAAAAAGTTCTATTTTTCTTTCCTGGAGATACAGCCTATTACAGGACCTCTCCTAGCAGGACCGTAAATTTTTTGCTTTAATTTTTGGTACTTTTTTCTCTATCTTTTTTTTGATCCTGTAGCCACTACTACTAGTAGATGAATAAAACCATTATCTTGTGTTCCCATTTCCATATATTATACATGCTTATTTATGTTCCTTTTCTCTTTTGTAATTTCTTTATGGCTTTGTTTCCTTTGTTTGCCCAATTTTACATGCTGGTGTGGCCGGCTGACTTAATCCAGGGACAAGCCAAGCTTAAGCCTGACGGGTGTTGATAGACGCACACCAACAGCGTACGCCAACGCCAACCCGCACGCCATTTTTTTTGGCGTGCAGGGCCTACACGCCAATTTCTTTTGGCGTGTAGGGTCTACACGCCAAAAAAAAAAGGGTGTGTGAGACCCGCACGTCAAAAATGGTGTGTGGTTCCCACACACCATTTTTTTTTGGCGTGTGGGCCCCGCACGCCAAATAAAATTGGCGTGCAGGGCCCGCACGCCAATTGTTTGGCGTGTGGGAGCGCACGCCAAACAATTGGCGTGCGGGTCCCACACACCAATTGTTTGGCGTGTGGGGGGATATCGCATGTGATATCCCCATACACATAATACATACATGTATTATGTGTATGGGGATATACACATCCCCCGCTCACATAATCGAATGGGAGGGCCCATTCGATTACGTGAGCGAGCCCCCTCCCGGCTGACGAGGTTATACAACCTCGTCAGCCAGGCTATAGCCTTGCCGGCCGGGAGGACTTCCTCCTGGCCAAAGAGGTTGTATAACCTTGTCGGCCAGGAGGAAGTCCTCCTGGCCGGCAAGGCTATACAACCTCGTCAGCCAGGAAGTCCTCCCGGCCGACAAGGTTATACAACCTCGTCAGCCAGGAGGAAGTCCTCCCGGCCGGCAAGGCTATACAACCTCGTCGGCCAGGAGGACTTCCTCCTGGCAGACAAGGTTGTATAACCTTGTCGGCCAGGAGGAAGTCCTCCTGGCTGACAAGGTTGTATAGCCTCGCCGGCCGGGAGGACTTCCTCCTGGCAGACGAGGTTATACAACCTTGTCGGCCAGGAGGAAGTCCTCCCGGCCGGCAAGGCTATACAACCTCGTGGGCCAGGAGGACTTCCTCCTGGCTGACAAGGTTATACAGCCTTGTGCCGGGAGGAAGTCCTCCCCCCGCTCACGTAATTGAATTGGCCCTCCAATTTGATTATGTGAGCAAGGGGGGACCTGCACGCCAAATAATTGGTGTGCGGGCCCTACACGCCAATTTTATTTGGCTTGCGGGGCCCACACGCCAAAAAAAATGGCATGTGGGAACCACACGCCATTTTTGGCGTCAGGGTCTCCCACGCCCTTTTTTTTGGCGTGTAGGCCCCACACGCCAAAAAAAATTGGTGTGCGCCGTTGGCGTGCGTTTATCAACGCCCAACCTGACCCCACCCTCCTTAAGCACTGGTCAAGCGTGACTCAAGCACCGGCCAAGTTCTCTCAAGCAGTGGAAAAGCGCCTTTAAGCAATTTTGGCAGACAAGCTTTATACACAATGAATGTCAGGCTTTCATGTACATAAACCACAGCCACACGCCTGGCCTGCTGGAGTTGATGTGAAAGAAACTCCCGCTCTGGGAGCCAACAGAAAAGCAATCTTACAAGAATCACCATTCCAGCGCAAGCGCCACCAAAACCAATGCAATTATGAGTGGATAGATGGACGCTTCTTCTTGTTGGGCCCTTTGTGGAACTTATGATTGGAAATTTTGGCACTTTCCATCTACACAATTATGTTGCACATTGCAGAAGCCTGTGACAATTACCTAACTTAGAAAGAATCCAAAAATGTGAGCACAAAAAAATTATACAGGACTCATATTAATTATTGACTCTATGGGGATGATCTTGAATTTGTTTTCTTGTTATCATTTGCATGTGGTAATCTGGGTGGCTATCAATGGAGCTAAATTGTCTAATCTTTGCATAAAATTGGTCGAGTGACATGATTTCCCATAGAGACTACACAAATCCTGTAGCCTATGTAGGAAGGTCCTCATTGTATTCCTAGAATGAATCAATTCTTTTGGATTAAATTTAGATTTTGGAAAAATTCAATTCAGAATTTGGTCAAGTAAAGTTGAAAAAAATACTCACCCACACAAAAGTTTCATTTTAAATTTTCTTCTGGGAGTAAGTATTACACAGGATACCTGGTGGACTTTGAACCTGGAATGGAATCCCATTGAATTTTGAATGCACTTGTTGCTATTCAATAGTTCTTCAACCTAAGGTGATGCTTGGGAATATTTTTTCTGGTTTGAATCATACAGCAATGCACCAGATAGCAATAGACTCAGTGTTTGGTAATTACTGAATGGAATAGCCAAGTCCCTGCTGGGACTGACTCTGAGCATGCTGGAGTAGACAGAGGCATTTTGAAAAAGCCCATTATAAATCTCAAAGTTTTTTGTGGCAAAGAGGCATGGTGGTCCATACCTCGTAATTGATTCTGGCAAATGCAAAATCATGTGGATTTTCTGCTAGTATACCCATCTTGCATTCACCTTACCAGATTATAAATCAGTGATTGGATTACAACTGTCAAATGTTCAAGTTATTCATTCAGTGCATCAATTTTTTCTTCCTGTGTAGCATAAAAAAATCCATAGGTCTTTCTGTCTGGGCCTTGGACATTAAAGGAAAATATACAGATGGTGCAGCCTGCAAAACAACTCATAAATCCTTTCCAATGAAGCTAAAAGTTCTCAATCATATGCTTAAGTTGAATTGGTGCCATATCAGGGGTATCAGGATTGAAAGACCCCCAACAGGCCTCAAGTTGATTCTTTTTTGATGCTTGTAAATGAAGTCCCCCACTAAATACTTTACAGGACCAAGAAAGAAGAAATGTAGTATTTTGGCAGGGGTGTCTTTGACACAATCAAATGTTTTCAATTAATACTGGGTTGAGTATCTGTGTTGGTGTCTTTTCATAAATTTCATTGATCCTTACTCTTTCATGACTATTTGGAGAATTTTTCTCTATCAGTGTGTTGCTAAGAAAATTCTTTACACCATAAAGTTTGCCTTTTTCAGTAAATTATTCATTTTTGGATGTGCAGTATGTTCTCCAAAGCTCTTTGCTGTTTGCAATTGCCTCAGACCAAAATCCAATTTGAGGCATTAGTGGATATCCAAAAAATTCTGAAATGAATGCAATAGGGGGTATCAAATATGGCCAAATCCACCATTAGGGGGTATAAAATATGACCAAATCCACAATTAAAACCAGTGAATTAGGTTTTTCCACAAAATTTCACTTTTGACAATTATGGACCATTTCATATTGATATCCATGATTTTTAAAAATGGTGGATTTTCAAAACCAGTTGATTAGATAATGGGGGATTTGGTCATATTTGATACCCCCTATTATCCAATCAACTGGTTTTGAAAATCCACCATTTTCAAAAACCATGGATAAAAATATAAAATGATTCAAAAATCTCAAGCTAAGTGATCTTTTTTTGAAAAACCTAATTCACTGGTTTTAATTGTGGATTTGGTCATATTTGATACCCCCAATTGTCTTTTTTCCTTCAGCCCAATCAAATCTGAGATTAAACAACCAACAGGGATTTTTATACTTTCCTGGGTTTGGTGTATTTGTTACCTCTGCAGCCAGAAACTGATGTCCAAGCTGGAATCAAATTCAATTTCCCACCAACAGATAGAAACAACAAGGAGTGAAATCTTCTCTGAATGGATGGGCAAGCTGTGTTCTAGCCGCCTTGGCAGTCAACTGAAAATTTCTTCTGAGTGGCTGTGGTGTGAATAATAAGGCTGTGTGATATAACCCTTGGGATTTTTGTAGCTCAGTTTTGTAACTGTTGTAAATGATTACTCCTCATCACAGTCAAACCAAAACTGACCTCTCAAGAATTTACAACCAGTAGTCACATGTGTCCAATAATTTTTACATGACAATATACTATATATAACCATGTAATTAAAGTTGATTTTTTTCTCACTTTATGCAATCTACAATAATAGTTCAGTTCTGATTATTCATATACTTTGGGATTCTTAGGCCATCTCCACCGCGGGCAGCTATCCGGGTTGCTATTGCAACTGTTCCGGGGCACCTCGCCGGAGTCATAGCAACCCAAGGCTGGGTTGCTACACACCGCAAGCTACGATATATCACAGCTTGGGGTGGTGAAAGGTTTTGGGTGTTACCAAAGCCTCCTGGTGGTGTGTGGTTGAAATTGACCGGGGGAGGGGCCAGATATCACATTTTTTTGCTGTGTGATATCTGGCCAATGGGTTGCTATTGGGTTGCTATAGCAGTTCCAGATGTGGAACTGCTATAGCAATGGAGGTGTGCAGATTTTGGATATAGCAACCCTGGTGGTGTTGCTATATGGGGTTTGGTTTGCTATATTCAGCATAGCAACCCCATATAGCAACCGCGGTGGAGATGCCCTTAGGGACTATGTGCCAGCCAGATAAATATAATTTCTTCCATTGAAATTGGTCAATTTAAATTAAATCAGGCACAAGGTAAAATTATTCCTGTGAATTAGACAGCGACAATATGGGGTATCAAATATGATAAAATGCACAAAACCGGTGAATTAGATTTTCAACAAAATTTCACTTTTGAGGATTTTGAATTGTTCTATATTGATAAAGATTGTTTTTAAAAATTGTATATTTTCAAAATAAAGAACTAATGATAAAATTGCTTTTAAACCAAAACCAGACTGAAAGGAAAAACAATTAGAAAACAAAGTGTGTGATGAAAAGAGAATGAGGAGAAGAGAAGCATACCGCTAATGATGGATAGTAGGTGTTGGAGATGAGGACTTTTTTAGGGAGAATAGAAAGGGGGATGTTCAAACAGTAGTAATAGGAAGCAGGCTGATAGAAAAGAAGCAGGAATTTATTGATGGTGATTAGTATGAGATTTCCTCGACAAACAACAACATAAGGAAGAAATAGAATGAGAACAAAAAGAAAAATAGAAAAGATGACAAACGGCACACGAGCACTGTATGATTCAGTGATGAAGAAAAGCCTAATCTTGAAGTCTTGATGGGATCGAGATTCAACACTTGATAATAAGATGTAAGAGCAAAGTGAGTAATTGGAGAGTGAATGATCCGAGTGATCTGACTTTACATTGTTAGGTCTTGAGGGAAGAGATGAGATCTTGAGTCTTGATTGGACTTGAGTTCTTGAGGAGTCGAAGTCGAAAATCTTGTTGAGTCTGATTTTGAGAATCTCGAGTTAAGTCTTCCTTTTCTAGTGAAGATACACAACCCTAACCGAGTGAATTTCAGAGTGTGATTTGTTACTGCGGAGAGTGTAGGAGGGTGTAAGGAATCTGAGTGACATTATTAACTTGCGACAGTCGATGATATTGAGAAGAGCGGATCAGTGAGAATTCAACACAAAACCAGTTGATTAGATCATGGTGGATTTGGGCATATTTGATACCCCCCAGGAAAAAAAAATGCTCACTTGATGACAAGTGACATGCTTCAACTTTGGTTGCAGCTCCAAAGCAGCTCTAATCCTACTCTTCCTGTATATTTGATTCTCACTGGTGGTCTAATGTAATAGCTCCTTTTCCACTGGCTCAGATCACACGTCACTGATTCTGCTCATTTTCCACTGATTCTCCTCAGCTTCCACTGATCCTGCTCAGTTTTGACTGACCCTGCTCAGTTTCCACTGATTCTACTCAGTTTCCATTGATTCTGCTCTGTTCCCACTGATTTTACTCAGTTTCCACTGATTCTGCTCAGTTTAAAATAATTCTTCTTAGTTTCCACTTATTCTGCTCAGTTTTGACTGATTCAGTGCATTTTCCACATCCTGCCCAGTTTTAACTTATTCTGCTCATTTTTACTGATTCTGCTAATTTTTCACTGATTTCGCTCATTTTTCACTGATTCTGCTCAGTTTCACTGATTCTGCTTTTCACTGGTTTCATTTTTTTCTGTTGCTCCTCAGTTTCCCCTGGCTGAGTGCTGTGGTAATTCATACCTTCTCACATACAATCATCAACAACTTAAATCTCCTCTCACATATACCTCATTAGCATTAAATAATCAGATTCTACATATAAAACTACCCCTTGTCACTCACTCAAAGTACCCCTGATTTCCCTTTGGTTCAGTAGTTATTAGCATTCTTAGAATATTACCACTTATAACCACATAACTTCACCAATACTACAGCCCCATAGGATATTATACAAGGTATTGATTTGTAAATAAAAATTATATACACAAAACATAGATATTAAATACTTTTCTTCAGTTTATACCTTCTTTGGTCTGAAGTTGTACAGCACAGTTGTTCATATTACATAACTACTTTTTCTGTCATTATTATCCTCTTTGGGTACTAGTCACATTACATTCCTTATATACAGAGTTACTAGTTACATTGGCTCATCTCTCTTACTCTTTCACTACTCTCTTTTGGTTATATACCTCTGAAGACATTTCCCCTTTCTCTTTACTGCCAGGATCAGCCCATCTTGTTCCCTTTTGTATAAGTAGAACTCCCCTTAGTTCTATGTACCCTTTATGCATGCACTCCCCCTTTTATTAAAGTACATTTTACATTTACCTTTACCTTTGAACCTTTTACCCTTTGCATCAACATTTACACAAATAACAGTCATAACACATACCCCATACTCTTTCTCAGTGCTTTTCTCACTCCTCTTAAGGTCCCTGCCTCAGATTGATTAAAAAACGTAAGTTCCCATTAGTAGCAGCAGTCTAAAGATTAGTAGAAATATAGCCACACCTCTTTTCTTTCTTTTTCTTAGTGAAAACCTTTCCCCTCAGCATTAGTCAAGGAGGGAAGCCTCATCAGCACCTGTAGCTTCAACATCTTCTACTTACTAGATTTGTTGTCTATATTCAAGCTCTTTCATGATCCTTTAGGAGTTCCACACCGCAGGAGTCACTATAGCAATGCTAAGTGCAAACTCTGGAACAGATGAGAGCTAATAATTGTTCACTCAAGCATAGCTCAATATCCCCCCTGGGGAAGCTCAGTTGTCACTCTGGTAGCTCAGTATTGGCCCTAGTGTAGCTCAGTGTTCAGTTTGGTGAAGTTCAGTTTTCAATCTGGTGCAGCTCAGACATGACTGTTGGGAAGAAGGATGGCACATCAATGAGAGTGGGAATGAAGTTTCCACAGAGAGATGTACCTATTTTAATCAAAGCTGAGCAGAACTGAACAGCTACCCAACACTTATGTGCACAGAAGCCAGAAAGAGGTGTTATGAGAAGGCACAGCCTCTGGTTGTGCAAGGTAGAAAAATGAATACCCATTTTAAAGTAAGTCAAGGAGTAGCAGTGGATAGATAGAGGATAGATGAGTGAAGTTGTCCAAATGTCACTTGCCATCAAGTGATAATTGTTGTTTCCTGGTGCCCTAATCTGCATTTCTTGAAGATCTGAATGCTCCCAATTAATTTTATTTTAGAGCTGAGAGAAATAAACTTTCTCCTCAGGTAGATTGGAGTCAAACATGTTGAATGCAGCAGAAGAGGCTCTTGTTTTCAGCATGTTTCAATATAGACCACAAAAATGTAAAACCCTAATCAATCCAGGGAACATCTCTGGTTCATACTGATTTCATCAAAACAACAAGGTCTTCCCAAAAAATAAGAATATAATTGATTGATTTTCTGGGAAATAATTTGTGCCATCAAATTTTCCTTCATTTGAAGTGTAGGAGACCACAAACAAATCTGAAAAATAAGCCAGGATTAACTATAGGGGTTTAAAAATTTACCCAGTTTTTCCATGTTTATAAACATGATACCTTCCAGGTAAATTGTTTCCTCTGGACCTGCATTTATACCCAGTTTTTTTCTGGGTATTCTAATGGCATGATAATTTCTAAAAATTAATTTTGAAATTTAGCATGATTTCTGGTAATTTCAAATAATCAGAAACAGTATAATAAATGGAATGAATCTTTCTTTTTTTTGTGTATGCAGTTTTGTTTGTGTACCCAGTGTTTCTTGAATACTGTCAGGTATGTCCCAGTGTTTCTTGAATACTGTCAGCTATGTGTATGGAACACTTTCTTAATGTGTATAAAAAGCCAGGTACTATCAATGTGCTGAAAGTTTATCTGAATAATAGTTACTATTATTCTCTCTATAGTGTCCAAACTATGCACAGAGGATAACCTAAACTCCTTATGATTGCCAGATTTTCTCAACAAATTAGTCAGGAGAAGACTAACAGCTAACCATGTAGGTTTGGCTATTTTTTCTTTTCTTTTTAAGATACTTGTAACAATGTAAGCTGTTACTAAGCAGCTGGCAAGCGCTTAAACTGATTGTCTACTGTCAGAGGTGGTACTCTTGCAGCAACTGCTTTATAAGGAACATTCCAAGGTCTAAGATAGGGAGGTTCTAAGTTAACTTGATAAATATTCCAGTAAATAAGGTGGGTTGGATAATACAGGGATAACACTACTCTAAACAGAAGAGAATATTCAGGGTACTTACTAAAGTGGTAAAAGGTGAATATGCGGAGGATCCAATCCTAGGCCAGGAAATGGCCTCCTTTTATATTCTGGAGGTCTTCAGGGGAATATTCTAGAATGTTGGTGTATATTCTGCTCTGATGTATTACAATTCAAATGCACTATGATGTAATGGAATTTGTATCAAATTGAGAAAATTATTTTCTATGTCCCCATGACCTCATAAAATGTATGTGTAAACAACCACATCATGGGCCAATTCATATGATAGAACAATACTGGGAAATTACCACACACTTGGGTAATTTGTTTCTTATTAGCATAATTTTATCATTCTTATATTTATGCAAATAAGGTTATTGTCTCTCAGCTTTTATGACAATAATTTTTAATCCATATTTTATAATTTTTATTCCTTCTTCTTACCAAGTACCTTTAATATATGATCAAGTACTAGAAGGAGTAGGAATTTATTGGTGGTTTTAGTGAGCTACCCCACTTACCCACTTAATTTTACATTCTGAGTTGATTGATCTAAGAATTTTTTATGATATGTTATTATTTACAATAGTACTACATTATTTTTATTATATTTTACAGTTAATTCAGTCCTTTTAGGAGACTCTGGAGTATCTCTAGGACTGACACATACCCAGTTTTTGGCTATTTTTTGCTTGTTAGTTTTAATTTTTTTGCCTTTTTACAAAAAAAACTTCTATAAATCTTTTTGGCCTAAAGAAAATCAAGCCTCAATTTGGGGCCCCTGTAGCCCATTTTGATGGCGATTTGAAACATTTCCACAGGTGGGTGGAAACGTGTGATACACAAAGGATAAAATATCTGCACCTAACTTGCAAGCACAGAAATTTAAGGGCACCAAGAACTGTGTGTTATGTCAGTTTCCCATGAAATTTTCTATTTACATATTTCTCACACTCTATATGCATAGTCTGTGAGTTTATGGGTTTTGGTATCTCACCAACCCAAGTATGTACATAGATTTTCCTTACAAATAGTCCACCACCAAAATATATTTTCCCCTTGGGGGAGTTCCCGGTTCCAGCTACTACACTGTGCGCAAACTGTGACCCCTGAAATTTGAAGCAATATTTTGGTATCAGAACATAAAAAAGAAGTGTTGCATGGGGAACTTGATAGAGAAAACACTGGTAGCTGTATGGATTTGTTTTCACAAGCCCAATGAGTGCAAATGCCTCACGTATTTTATCATCCCACATACGCTATGTGCCCTGAAATTGGTAGGAATGGAGTAGAATCAGAACATGAGATATAAGAGTTGTGTTGCAGGTTAGTAGTAAATATCTGGCTTAGTGAATAGCTTTTTCAGTGCATGTCTCAGAAGGCCAAGAATGCCACAGAATTTTCAATTATGTATGTGTTATTTTGCCTGAAATTCTGGAAATAGTTCTACTTAAGTGTCAAGTAAATAACTCTGAACTGCGGCGAATTTGTCAACCAGATTTGAAAGCCGTGTTGCATAGACATTATGCAATATCATCAAACGACTTGAGTTCAAGTCACGCGACCCTGTTGTTGAAACCTCAGACTCGACAAGAACAACAATCATCTAACCACTATCTGCCATCCCTTAATTCACTGCCAATCAATCCTTTCTGCAAGAAATTCTAGTACACCAATCAACTGAATTGAATAGAAGACAAAGATTTAGGAGGAGTCTGGATAAAACTCAAGTGGAGGTATACCCAGTCCCCAACCATTTCAATCGTTTCTTTTGTTCTCATTCATTCTTTATTGATCTTGTTTCTTTATTACAGGCTTGCTGTTATTTCTCTTTATCTCTTAGAAAATCTTCTGTCTCTATTCATTACGTCTTCAGCTAGGTCTAGAAAAATAGAAGGTACATATTGATCTTGCTCTCTTTATCTCATTAAGTTATCAGGCTCATCTTTCTATTTTTCTCTATGTATTTAAGTTTGTTACTGCTATTAGCATTTTATATTAGCTGCAATAAAGTCATTGACCTAAAATCCCTACATTAAGATCATGAGATACAAGGTATGTGCAGTGGTAATAATACCTACTGGTGTATATCTCTTTTACCTCACCATCAGATTCCACCCCATTTCCAATGAATTAATGGAGAATAATATATATAACTTGATATCTTTCGGTGACATTGAATCAAAAAGTTATTCACTTAGCCAGATCTTTCCTACTAACCTGCTTCACACCCCATTTATCTCATGTTCTGATCTCAATCCATGTTTTGAAACTTCAGGGCACATATAATATGTAAGATGATAGAACAACTGAATGTTTGGGCTTGTAACAAAAAAGTTATATAGCTACCAATATTTTCTCTACTAGGTCCCCTGCACAACACTTATGTTTTATGTTCTGATGCCACAATACTGATTCAACATTCAGGGCTCAAATCATATGCACAGTTTTGTGCCCTTGAATTTCTGTGCTTTCAATTTATGCGCATAAATCTTAAAAAAAAAAAACAGGTGGGCAAATTTATGCAAAATAAAAAAAATATTTTTTGGCAGTTTTGTTTTACTGATAATGGATCTACTAATTATTTCAAAAGATTTTTAAGCAAGAATTTAGGCCAATTTGGCCATTAAAATACCTCCCCACAAAAAAGGGGAAAAATGGGTTCAGGGGAGAAAAAAATGTATCTGGAAAAACAAGGTATAAACCCAGAAAACCCAGGTACATTTATTTGCCCCCTACTTATATAAAAAGAAAGATGAAAAATAATTTCGAAGTTCTTTATAATGTAGTAATCCAACCTTCAAAATCTTAATAACCACTAGGACCCCCTCATCCCAATTTAATCAAAAATCTAGGTAAGCATTCAAACCAAAAACAAAAAACCCCCAAAATGGAAACATTGGGTTTTCCCAAAAAAATGTTGGCTGTCATAAAACTACGAACCCTGGGTGTAAGAAGTAAATACAACGTTGTGTAAAAATGTTCAATATGATCCAGGTATTCTGTCACAAAGTAATGCATGTATCCCACAGCATCCTTACTTCTCAATTTGGCTTTCATTCTGAGGCCCTTTGCATTGGCATGATGAGTGTTATTGGTGCCTGGGCTGGGGTCCAATTTCACCTGGGGTTGCTCAGCTACCAACAGCTTGGATCCTAATTTGGTTTTGCGTGATGATGGTGGCTTTGGGTACATCAATTGTTAGCCAATAATGGAAAAACTAAACTTAGTGCCAAAGAAGGCAAAAAAAATAACAAGAGAAAAAGCCGATATTCAGATAATTCTGAAGTAATAGTGATAACAGAAATGACTAAAGGAATAGAAACACAAATGAAACAGAACTAGAGAAACGAGTGGGACAAAATCAAAATCAACACAGAAAATGGTATCAAGCCAGACAGCGGAGCAAATGATGCAGGAGTGATAGAGAAAAGTGGATGAATGAGACAACGAGAGAAAGTCGGGAAGATTTTAAAAGGCCAGAACCATTAACAAGCCAGCACATAGGGCGATTGTAGTGGCAGCGGGGAAGAACTGGGATTCCGTTTGACGTGGAGTTCTTCGCGGCGAAGCAGCGCCAGTTTTGGCGCCGTTCTTGGACCCCGAACTGGAGTTGCCGTTGGGGGTAGCCGTAGCAGTCGCAGCGGGCGCACCGCCGGCCCAGTAGTATGTCACGCCCTGTGGCACTGGCGAGGCTACTGACACACATTCAGAGGATGCTGGCGAGGCCACCGGTAGTGGTGTCGTCGGATCACCTTGGTGGAAGGTCTTGGGCCCAGGTGGTGGGTATGCTCCAACGGGAAGATCATAGTTAGCATTGCAATTGGTGAACCCAGGCGTCTCATAATCTAAAGATAAATCAGTTAGCCCTGTCAGTATAACGTGTACATGCTATGCAACAGTAGCAATCAGTTTGACTCACCACTGTTATCAATGTGAAAAGAGGCGGGTAGGAATGACAGAAAAACAGTTCGATTTAATTTCCATCGAGAAACAATGGGACGATTTTTTGTTATAGGAGACTCACCCAGGCATGACCCAAAGACAGCCCATCAAATCATAAGTGTTCTTACAGTACTCGTAAGAATCTCCACCATGACAGGCTCTCAAACAAAACACAGCGTTTCCCGGAATGTCGCACCCACCTATTATTTTTTGAAAAGAAGAGGTAATCAGCTTTGACATCGCATCAGCAGATAGTTCAACATGAGCCCAGTCTGCTGACCCATGAATTGCATGAAATCGTGCGCCCCGTCTACTGCTGCCCCAACTGGATTCCCAACACCTAAAAAGAAGACGAAGGAAAATCATACCGATCAATCACAGATCGACGAGAAAACACAGATAGTCCAGGAAAGAAAAGTTGCTAACCCATAGCCCCATGATTATCATATTCGCCTCTGTCGGGCGAGAGGGCAAGAGAGAAGAGTTAACTGTGTGACATATGACAGAATTGATTGGAGTGGTTAGACGGAAAAAAAAGGCTCACCCGCAATCATTGGGAGATAGATTCATTTTGGAAGGATCGTAAGTACCAGATATCTGGACATATTTATCGGTGTGTCTGAAATGAGAAGTCTTGATGAATCCATCGGGAATAGCTATAATTCGATAAGGGGTGAATAGTGGAGAAAAGAAAGGAGAAAGTTATGAACTGTGAGTGTTCCGAGTCGAAGGGGTGTAGACAGAATGATGATCCAATTCATAGAGCCTTGTCAGGTTGGAGAGAAGATATTTACGCCTAGTGTCATTCACTGGATTTGTGCAATAAGCTACTGCGTCGGCTTCGGCATCTACTAAGTTCTGCTTAGTTGGATCCGGAGGCATCAAAAGACAGAAGTCGGTGGCACTAGACGAAAACCCAAAGCAATGCTTCAGTCTCAGATGATGAAGTGTCTTCAAGTTGAACTATCGAGCGGTAATTCATGCTGACCTGTTGATTCGAATTTGTCGGCCCATTCCATTGAGTGAGGGTGGAGGTAGTCCGTTTGATGCACTCGGGGGCTTCCATGAGCCTACCGCCGCTGTCGTCACTGGTGCTGGTGGAGGTCCTGATCCTCCGATATTTTGTACTGTAGGTGGCTGGCTGGGAGCGGCAGGAGCAGCTTGCTGTTTGCTGAAGGCAACGAGGGATGCGAGCAAGATAAATAACTGGGCTTGAACCATTTTGGAAAGGTGGTTGGTTGGAGGAATGAGTTGAGATCTTAGGAGGTGGTTTGAGGTTATGACAGTCCAATGGCGATATGGATTAGTGAATCCTTCGTAAACAGGGATGCAGAGATATACTGATGGATTAAGGAGGGAATGTAAGGAATGATTTGCTAGGTAGAATTTCGACTGGCTTGGCCGTGCAATTGAAGAGCGCAATGGGCATAGGGGGGAGTGCAGTCCCCTATAGTCAATCGTCTAGTGGAGGGGGGAGATAATTGAATGGAAAGATCTGCGAGCGGCTCGGGATTGCCTATGGTAACTCTACTATTGTGAAAAAGTTATCAGTTTGACCAAGCTTGACGACTTAGCGGGATACCAAGCTTGTCCGCAATGTTCACTTTTGATTTGTCAACAGCTGTTGTCGTTTCTGTTTTTTTTTTTTTTCTCTTTTCTTCTTTTTTTCTTTCCTTCTGGCAGATGTCGTCCAATGCTCACAAGGGAAGCTGGGAATCTCAAGAAAGCAGAAATTCACATCAGCTTGGGAGATTGACCAAGGGGATTTTACTATTTCCAGACAGCGCTCGTTGATGACTGCGCGAAACCATACACAGATGCATAAAACAAGTAATCTTTAGCAGGAGAAGCGTTGAAAGTCAAAACACTGCTACCAGTTACTGGTGGGTGACCACTGCGTATACACACATGCTTTTTTTTCCTTCTTTTTTGCCATGAATAGGTGAATCGGGATCAGCCTGAGCCCCGACGAAACAGAATAGCTTGAAATCGGAGGGTCATTTCTCTGTATAAATGTTTTACCTCGGACGGTTTATTTGCCCTGCTGAGCATTGCCCCCCTGTAGAACTTTCCGAGTTGTGCAGATAACACACTGCAGTTTTCAATCATCGATGAAAATCATTCGGTTGAAGACGGTCAGCGAAGTGTTCAGCAATTGTCATAGCCAATCAGCAGGATGGAATACATACATGAGAGTGAATGTTGAAGAGAAGAGGCAGGATTGCTCATCAGAGCCTAAAGGTAGACATGTTGATGTAGAACCCTCAAGATCTCGGGGAATACGGAAGTGATAAGCCTAATGGATTATTTGATGGTGCCTGCTCCACTTGTGACCAGGGTCAAATTGAAAACCAATGAACCTTCTGGTGTTGAAGGGACATACATATTTTTTTCCATGAATGCCCTTTTTATTTTGTATTTCTTCCGGATCAATAACAATCTCTCCTCCTCACCGACATCCATAGCGGCAGTGGTAGTGCCGGGTGCGGCGGGCCAGCAATAGATAGGCCGGCGGAGGGAATTGGGTTAATTGAGTTTAAACCTTATTTGCGGGTGTTTTCAAGCTCCTAACCCTCGCCAAGTCCTCTGGCGTGGGACCACTCTTGAACTGACCCTCAACCATCTCAACATCTGCTTCAGCTTTGTCACACTTGGCGGCGTATCGGCTCAGCTTCCAGACAAACAAACACCAACGAATAAATTGCCAATTCAACATGCCACCTTCCCAGCATCCCGTCGTTGGTTTGATCGGGATGGGTGAGATGGGAAGGATGTATGCAGACAGACTAGCGAGCGCTGGAAATTGCCAGTTACGCACCTGACTCGATCTAAGCATCCTTCATGTCGACCGGCGGCCGGCCCTACTAAAACACCTCTTCTTCTATTTTCCTAACCCCCATCAGACTCCTGGTATGTGATCGACCCGAGAAATTCGTTCGACTCCAAGACGACTACAAACGTACGATTTTCTCTGGCTGCTCTTAACCAGTTCGAATCCACCCCGGCTGTCTCGTTCGTTGATCGGTGCTACTGTTATCAACAGATCATTCCAATGTGACCGTGGTCACCAATGGCCATTTGGTCAGTCGAGCATCCGATCTGATCATTTATTCCGTCGATTCCGAGCATATCGAAATGATTGTAGAACAATACGGACCATGTTGAGTATATTCCTACCATAACTTGAACAAAAATTCCTGCTCAATGTTGTCTCCTTTTTCTCGTTATACTTACTTCTCTCATCATGGTGGATTTCCCTTCCCCCCCCTCCCCTTTCTTTTTTATTCTCAATAGCTACAAAACTTGGGGCGATCGTCGCCGCGCAAACATCAGTCAAAACCCCAGAACAAGCTGCATTCAAAAAGCATTTACCAAGCGACACGAAAGTCTGTTCGATTCACTCTCTTCACGCTCCTTCGATTCCTCCGGATGGTCAGGCATTAGTCAGTTATCCTCTCTCCTTCACCATCCTTTGATTGGCCATCACCATCGTTTATTTATAAACTATAAGGATAATCATCGGTAACCCTGGGGAAAACTCCCGGATCAGGTTTTGATTCCTTTCCGTTGCTCGGTTGCAGAGAAGCAATGGGTAAAGGACATCTTGTCACCTCTCCAAAGTCGATATGTCGAACTTAGCTATGAAGAACACGACGTGGTTATGGCCAATACTCAGGCATGTACACATGCTGCCTTTCTCAGGTTTGCGCTCGTTTCCTAGAGTAAAAATTGATAATCCGCATCCTGATCAAAATTTCCAAAACATCTTATCTTCTAGTATGGGTACCGCTTGGCATGCGACTGGCCGCTTCCCATGGGACTCAGGTCGATATATCGGTGGTATCGAAGTTGCTAAGATCAACATAGTACGCCTTAGACCTTTCCCCCCGCTGTGAAAGATATAAAGCATTTACTCTTCAAACCGTTTGCGCCGGCTATATCCCTTAAAATCTGACAGACTCTCCGGATATACTCATCCAAATGGCATGTTTACGCTGGCTTGGCAATTATGAATCCAATCGCAAGAATTCAAATCGATCAATTCGCCCGCTCAGTTACCGAACTGTTCGTCATGATGGTATCTAATGATGAAGAAGGGCTGAGAAAGAGGGTTTATGCTGGTCGAGAGCATGTCTTCGGACCGCCCAGTTCACCTAGATCATCGCCTCCGGTGTTTCTTTCAGAAGAGGTCTTTACAAATTTCGCAATTGGTGAACCAGCCTCTGGTCCTTCACCTCCCAACAGTCATCTCACAATCCTTGCCATCGTTGACTGTTGGCGTCAACTTGGTTTAAACCCATTCCTTCATCTTGAAATTGCTGCGACACCTGTATTCCGATTATGGTTTGGATTAATTTACCATCTCTTCGATTCTCCCGAAAGACTGGACAAGGCGATACACGCCGCCTTGCATAACCTCGACTATCGTGCAGACGATTGTGAATTCTTACTCGCCGCTCGTGGATGGAGTCAATGCATTAGTCATGGCGATTTTAAACTCTATCAAGCCCGATTTCAGCAAACTGCTGAATTTTTCAAACCTCGGATCGAGGAGGCTAAAGTCAAAGGAAACGCAATGCTCAAATCCATTCTAGAGACTTGCGCCTCCGAGTAACACGGCTATCTTCTCTCTGATTTAGCTTTTATCCTCCTCGTCTTTGTAACAAAGTTAATGTTAGTTGAACATCGATAACAAATGCTTTCTCTAGGTCATAACTTTACCCTTGCAAACGAATATACCCAAATGCCCAGCCAAGAGTGCTATGTCACTGGCCATTGGTATTCATGGGTGCAATTCTTACAGGACAGACTAGCTGTTTTGTCAAATTGGCTCGTCATCATCCCAGCATGAATTTTTGGGACCTGCTGAATTTAAAACAAAATGTAGAAAAAACAACAACAAAAAATCAAACCCACACAGAAAACGCAAGAGAGTAGTAAAAAAGAAAATCCTTGGCCAACAAGTCAGAGCGTCCGGTCATACCATGGTCAACATGATCACGCGAGCAAAGAGAAACAAAGAAAAGAGGAAAAGAATAAATGTGTACATGGGAATTTTAATCTACAGGATGTTTTTTACAATCAGAAAAGCGATACAGAAAACTGTTCGAAGATTTGGTGAACGTCCTACCAGTATGTTTAGGTACGTGCTCTGCGGACTGGTTTGTTTGTGTGTTTTCCGGAAGAATTTTTTGATGACAATGATGATTCCTTGCATTCCTCCACGGAACATTTGTTATTTTTGTCGCATAGGGAAATGCAAACCTGGTCGTCTTTGCAAACTGAAACACAGTCGCAGAACTTGCTACAGGCTTGATTGTCATCGTTTCCGTTTGAGGAGTTGGAATTGGGACCGTCTTCAGATTTGTTCCTGGGTTTTTTAGTTGAGGAACCCTTTTTTGGTTTCGAAGTAGTTGGATCGTTTGGATCTTCGATCTTTGACTGGGCAGAACCATCATCCGTCTTACTCTTCGGATCAGTGTTTGAGTTATCGCCTTTTTTCTTGTTTGCTCCAGAAGATCCCTTTCCAGAATTGGTTGGGTCATGAGTTCCGTTGCGAAAACATGTGTCTCTAACACTGGGTTTCCATCCTTTAGGTGGCATGTAGGCACTTGCCGGCAACGGCTTGTACCCACCGTATGCACCCGGGGCTGAGCCGGGGTCTTTATTCTTCTCGCCTACAGCACATTTAGTCAAGTTTCAACGTGTGTGTTCACCACAAGAATCGCCACCGGTAACAAGCTCATAGCTACTGAAAATTTCTCTGCTTACAGGGGAGACCACACTTAGGATGCTTTGGGGCTTGGGACGGTCCTTTGAAAGAATCAACTTGTGACTTCGACCACCGTTTTAGCTTGCTACTGTCGAAGCCAGGGTAGTTGCTATCATGTCCAGGCTGCATAGAGTTGGCCTTTGGGGGTCCGTCGATGTATTTACCGGTCAAACTCTCCTCCCAGCCAAATGCTCCAGTTTGCGGATTGGCTAGATAGATAGAAATTGCATCAAAAAGTGCGTTAGATTTGGTTCATGAGGTTCGACTATGAGACTGAAACAAATGTACTGATAGGATGGACGAGATCTGGGAGAACCGAACGAATCCACCAAAATTTTCGATGTGTTTGGTCAGTATTCATGAGTTTTGCAAAGAATGAACATGTCGGACTGACTTCCTGGAATTCCACCTGTTCCACTATGGGGGATGGAGAAAGGTGACGTCAATTGAAGATGTCTCTGCGCACTGAAAATGTCAGGAACATTACTTACTGCCACCAGAAGAGATGCCCACCCGTAAAGCTGGGTACGACATCATCAGGCCCAGGGAAAGTGGTGAACGCGTGGGCAGTACCATAAGGCTGTTTCGTGAGGAGAAAAAAGTTAGGCAAAGATTTGCGCTGTTTCAAAGAAAACAGAAGGCTTGCGCTTACACAGCCGTGGTAGCCGTCAAAGACCCCGTGTACGACTTCAAACCAAGCAAAAAGTTGGACTAAAGAATATCGAAGAGTGAAGCTATTTAAACAGACGTCGCAAAGAGAGCCGAATTGCGTCACATACCTTCTGGGAAACGAAGGCGAGTGTTATATGCACATTCAGAGACTTGAATCGCTTTAGTGCTGACGCTTGCTAAAACACGAGCGCAAAAAGAAGAAACAGCTGTGTATCAGACTTTTGATTTCGGACTCCGAGGTTTTGGAAAAAAAAGGGAGGGAACCATCTAAACATCTACCTTTGTTATTTGCCAGCCACTTGTCTGACGGCCTGTAGTTGGAAAGGTAGCCACTGGCGAGATCCCGGTTCGCAAAAACCAGTTCCGCCAAGAGCAAAAGCTTCACGATAATCGTGCTGCTGCGGAGGCCCATTCTGACCTTGCAAGCTGAAAGATAGGAAGCTTCCGAGAGAAGTGTCGCTTATAAAAGGGGTACCTCTGAGGCTTATTATCGAGTTCTGTTCAACGGTCCTCAGTGGATTTTGTCGATGGTGGTGATGAGGAGTGACAATCAAGCCGCCCACTTATACCTTATCTTTTAAGGGGGACTCGGGCAAGGTTGACGATGGTGTCCGCTTGAGAGTGAATGTCTCCTTACAGCAATGTTCTGATTGCTCCAAACCTCAGGGTCATACGCCTTCTGAGTTTGCAAGGGTCAATAGCTTACATTAAAGCTGGGCTTGATGTACCCCTACCCTCAACGCGCACGCTGTGATGTGAATGGATCCTAGCCAAGATTCAACCGAGGGTTCAAGGATGGACAGTCTGTCTTCTTACCATACGCTTGATTGAGGGGTGTGTACTTCCGCTCCCCAGCGGAAGTATACACCCTTGGCCCGATTCACTCACAGAAAACAAGTACTCGACAATTTCTTGTTTGCTTGGTTGCACCTGTTACCCCCTGTAAGTCTCTATCGTCAGGTTGTCCCTCGTGTTGACGCCTCTCTTCTTTGTAATGAAGGGTACACCCTGAAAGCTTCTGTGTTCATTCTGATGATACGTGGAAGGAAATGACGAGCACATAGCCACCCTTCTGACTTATTATTTTTTTTTTTTGGCGAGTCGACAACCATCTCTGCCTCCCTCCGGGGTCCGGGGGACAAGACTCAAATTTGTGTCCTGAGCAAAGCTTGCGTTGGAAAAAAGTCACCTAACTACAGTAGACACCCCAATCACCGAGTTCCAGAGGACTAAAGTCCAAACCTTGGCATGAAAGATTCATTTCTAATGATATCACTCGTTTTTTGAGTGGGCTTGGGGAATTGGGCAGGCGCTTGATGTCTCCTTGAAGCAATGAAAGTATTTCTTAACAGGCTAGCAATGCATATTGACAAGCCTGTACTATTATTTTTCTTCAAGATATTCAAGAGCTGAATGCCATTCTCTCTGGAAATGAAAGTTGCAGCATTACTTTGAGCAAGACCAATCCAAAACCCATGGAATAATGTGTTGATACTTCACCTTCAGAAATTTATGTGGACCAAGGAGACAATGGGTCAGGTTTGTTGGGATCAGACTTGATGATCAAATTTATTCTAATAAAATCAGTCAGATTCAGTAGTCTACTAAAAGAATGGTCAACAAGTGGTTGAGCTGAAAAGGAGATTATAAGCATATGGTCATAACTAATGAACATATGCAATTGGCATTGTAACTACAATGGAAGCATAAAATGTGGTAATTTTAAGAACAGAAAGAATTAAGACATTATACATCAGTGATGGAATGAGTTCAAGATGATATTGATGGAATAAGATGAAAAACATCATACAATATGATGGATAAGATGAAAATGCTTGTTGATTTGAGAGAGGATGTAAGACTGTAGAGCATGTGAGCGGACAAGGATGCTAAAATTCTTACATGGTGTACTCTCAAAGATGTTGACCTGTAATCCCAACATTAAGTGGGCAGGCTAGATTCAAAATGATGTATGCATGTTGTGTATGCACACTGAAGAAAGAGTAAAAGTTTGTCACTCAACAATCCTCTGTTAGAATTCTGTCATGCCCAGAAGAGGGCTTATTTCCTTCTTGTTTCTTTTTCTTGGGTTCAATAACCCACTAGGCTTGTCATGTATTTAATCTGTTCCCACATGAAATACAAACCCTACTTAGTTCCAAGCCCTTATTTCCAGACCTGCTCCTCTGGAGACTTCTGGTCAGCTGTTCTGAGTCCCTGAGCATCTTGTGCTCTTGATCTTCTTAACCCACCTTATTCCTTCCTAGGCCCTTAGGCCATATTTCTTTCACCCTCTGGATTTTCTCCTCAGCCTTTTCAAGTTTATTCAAAGCCGCATCCCAATATATCACTGCAAGAAAAACTGGCTTCGCTGTCTGTAGTTGACATGTGGCATGCTCCAACCATGCAAGCTGTAATTTTCAGTCTGCCTGTTGACACATGTTGCTGACTTGGAATAGTCAGTGTGCATTGAAGCTTGGTTCAGTCACCCTTTGAGAAAGGTTAGATTAACACCACCTGCTTTCTTAGAGTATCTGCATGTCAACTTCTGGCAGTTGAGTACAGTTCTTTTGCAGGGTATATCAATACATTAATTCAAAATGAAGTACCCTAAAATCCTGTTCCTTTCCAAACTCTATGATCTCAGGAAACTCAGAAGATTCAGGAGGAGCTAACTGGGTAGAACTCAAGTGGAGGGACTGAGATTAATTTTTCTAGATTGCTTTTTCTTTTATTTTCTCTGGTTATTGATCACATTTATTTTTACTCATGCTTGTTTTTTATACATTTTAAAAGAAGTCCCCCTCCTTTTCAATCTTCAAAGTAATTTCTTATTGATTCATGTAAAACAAATGAACATGAGATATTAAATTCAATAAAACCCATTCTTTCACATTTATTTTATTCATCTATCTTACTCTCTCTCTTTATTTTTTCTTCTTATCTTGGTAGATGGTTTTGCTACCATTAATCTTAAATGAATTTCTAAAATTGATTTATTTTCTCTTAAATTCCTACAAGCTTTATACCCTTCACCAAAATATTGGAAATGATGAATGAACTGCTAGATTGTTTGGGACAGGGAATAAAATGTGTGTGTGGGATAATCAATCACATTCCCATTCTCTTTCAAATCCTGAGATCATTATATGAATATCCACAACTGTGTACATTCAAGGTATACAGTTTCTGGTGCCAAAATTATGTCTCAAAATATCTATAACCAAGGGGCCATACATGTTGGGAACCCAATTTCAATCTAATCTTTCTGTTTGCTGAATTATAGGTAAGAATTTAATGCAGTAGGGGCTGGATAAAGACATTTTCATTGGTTCCACTGGCCAAGGAATTTTGATGTGAGGAGGGAGGGTAAAACATTTACAGGCTACCTCCACCCACAAAGATGCTAAACCCATTCATGGGTAATTTCATACTTTAGTTGAATGCTCCTATTTCAGATGCTCACTTTGTAAGGGTTAGAGAATTGTGCCAGTTCCCTGCTTCCTGAAACAAGGGGAATATTTTAAGGTGGTTGACATGAAGTAACTCTGAGGCATCTAATGGTGTTACTTGAAACTTTTCCAAAGGTTAATTTAACCAAGGATCAATATTCCTGTTCATATTGGGGAGTGTTGTTTGCCAATGATGTTCCAGAGAACCTTTTCTAACAGGTGGGTAAAATTTGTGCAACTTACACTCAAGTTTCATTTTAATGACTAAAGTATTGCGTTTGACAGACATTTGACAGGCCAGAGACAATTTATCTCAAAAATGTCTAATGAACACAAGTGGACTTCCTAATTGTAATTATTAATAATTTCTCAATGTGAAAATATTGATTTTGTAGGCCTTCACTGCCAGAATGATTGTATCAGGTCCCCACATCTGGCATTACATCAGTTGAAAAAAACTGGTATTTACATCAGACAAGACTGGTATTGTGTCTACCACAACTGATATTAAATCTACCTGAAATGATATTGTTTCTATCATCACAGATATTGAATCAGTTTGACCTATTCAATATCAAAAACACTGAGTTTATACCAGATTTTTATATCTGACATAACATTTTGGCCCATGAGCATTACATCAGATGTAAAAATCTGATATAAAGTCAGTCATGTTGATATTAAATATTTTGAGCTGATGCAATATCACTCATGATAGACATAATGTCATTACAGGTATATGTAACATCAGTTGTTGTGGATACAATACCAGTTTTTTCAGATGTAACATAAGATTTTTTCAACTGACATAATGCCAGATTTTCAAATCTGATACAATCATGTTTGCAGTGCTTGTTAACTTGGGAAAATAACTAATTTGTAGAAAGTGATAGTTTTATTTGAAAGGATTTAATGATGATAAAAAAAACAGCAAAAATATTTTGATGAGGAATTTCTATAACAATCACAATGCACCAGAAACTTCCAGCAGTTGAAATGCAGCATACTACAGGGTAACTTCCATTTTAACTCCATGTGACTCCACCATACCCTGTCATGCACAGTGACTGTGCATCAAAACTTGGTCCAAAAAACCTTTGAGAAAGGCTTGAGTATCAATACAAGCTTCCCTTGAGCTTATGCATGTCAACTTCTGGCAGTTTCTAGAGTTTTTCTTGTAGTGATAATTTCTGTTTTATAATCTTCTGGTTTGTATTTCCAAGGTTTCCATGTTCCTAACTTTTTTCTTCTTACATTACCTGAAATAGTCCTTCACATAACTCCTTGTATCTTACTTGTGTAACTCTGTTTCTCACACTCATGCCATGTTTTACCACTTCAAAATAAAATTTCACTCATGAAAGCCTAATAGGGCCCAGATCTCTTATCAAGAACCATTCCCCACAGAATCTTGGTGTCTCCCATGTGAAGCATAGTATACATTGGAGGATGTACAGAGTCCAGTGTTTGAATGCTGGCAACCCCAACCCCTGACTGCTACCCCTTCCAACCTTGGACAACTATACCCTCTTTTCATCTTCATAGCACATTATTAGCTGTTTCATTTCCAAAACAACCCATCAGCACACTTAACTCTGCTTACCAATTTCATCACCTTTCAGCTATTATGAATAAAAACTAGCATAGTACCCATCTAGTCAGAAAGTCAGCATAAAAATTCCACTTCAGCTGAATGTATTGTATTTCCAAGAAATCTTGGACAACACGTGAAATTTTTGTGAATATGCCTCTCAAAAGTATGCTTATGGCATGCTTGGGTGTACAGACTTGCAGATATGCAAGCTGTTCAGATATCACATCTCATCCAATGGGGCCGGGATACAGATATACAGCTATATACCTGTATAGCTGTATCCCGGCCCCATCGGATGAGGCATACAGCTTTCCTAACCACCATCCATGGAGTCACCAGTCAAATCCCCTCACCCAATATTCTATTCCATCATTTTTGATGATTCCACCATTATGACTTCCTTCTACTATAACCCGTTGGTCCTCACCACACCAATGTCAATCAACCCCACCATAAGCATGCCGTCAACCATGCAATCTGGAACTCTCAAATTTACTTCAGCTGCCAACACTCGGGCAAGTACCCCGGTAGGCAACAGCGATACGGCTGACAAGGTCTGTAAATATTGTTTCTACTCCTCTGCAACATCACAACTGACCAGCCCAATAATTGGTATGAAAGGGTGAAACGGGTCATCCAATAAAGGTTCACATTGGCTTCAAGCTCGTTGTGGTCTCAAAGAACAAGAATAAGGAGAAGATATGGCTCCCTGTCAACTCATCCGCGGATTTTCCCATCAATGTCGTCGTCGGTCAGACAAGCTTCAAGGATTTCCAACACCTGGTCGCCGCCGCTTGTGATACTCACTTCCCCAAAACCGGCTCAATCATCATCAACTCCCTTGAAGGAATCTCCAAGCACCCAATTGCCTGGTTGGCAAGTATTCCTCGCTGCGCCAAATACAAGAAGTCCAACAACGTCGAGTTGAATTACAAGGCCGACTATGGCTTGATACTGCTCATGAAATCGGCCGCAAGGTGATTGGGCTGATGGTGAAGATGTCAAATCCCACGGAAGCCAAGAAACAAGCCCTCAAGGAGGATCTCCTTGCAAAGCAAGAGGCCAGGGCTTCTGCTGTCAGGGAATCCGCCTCCAAGAAACGCAAGGGGACCAAGGATCCAGACAATGACTTCTTGGCAGCCTTGGATGAATCAGGGTCCAAGATCGATGCGGATGACTTCGATGACATCAACCTCCATGTCAGGAAGATCTACAATGCCCACCCAACCAACTCAGCTTACCATTGCAATCTCCCTGCCTACATTTATCCGTCCAACCCTTGTTGTTTCATCCCATTGACCGCGGCCGTGGTTGGTAAGTCTTACTTACCTTTATTTCTGCCTCCATGCCGATGCTAATCCATTCTGGGATGTTTTACAGATGGATTGCAAGCCCGGTGTCAACCTTCACTGCCCCCCAAGCTCGCTAAAGTATGTCACCGTTTCACCATCCAAACGCTGCCGTCCAGATCGGCCTGTAGGTGGAGACTCCCTCGGGCTGTTGAGCGAGCTTCTTGGTAACATCGGTGCCACCCATGGCAATCCAATCAGTGATGCGCCTCCGTCATCCCCTCCAAACCAGTCTAACATTGAGGCGTACCTCAAATTTGTGGGGGTCAAGAATCCCGCGCAAGTCAGTGAAATACTGACTGCAAACAATCTGACTTCCCACAAGTTGTTCCGAGCATCCTCCGGTTTGGCTCGCAAGGATGTCAGGGACCTTGGTTTGACTCTTGGCACAGTCACCATGCTATTTGAAAACACCACCAAGTTTGACAAACACTTGGCCAGTTGAAGCTTTGTTCTTGCCTTCCCTTGGTCCATTGCCTATGTACTACAGCTGCTCTCCTATGAAATCTATCACAACTATGTCTGCTTCTGTCTGAACCCGACTGCCCCTACTGCACAAACCGCGCTGATACCCACCTGTACTACTACCTCACTCGATTCCCTCGCCTGATTCTTGCTCTACATACTGCTATCACTGACTGCTCAGCCTACTTCCCTTATATCCACCAATACTACCTGCACGAGTCTTACTACCTTGACATATTGGGACTGCAACTTATTAATGATTCGCACCAAGCTTGATGCCTCCCATTTACCTCATTGCAAAATGAATATTACATAAAGTACTCAAACCCCAGTGATGTTGCTCACAAGATGCTGTTTGATCCAAACTGAGTAACACACATGTGAGTAATCCAGGGCTTCCTACACACAGGATGCCCCAGAACCTATCATTGCATCCAAGCCAAAAAAAAAAACTACAAATCTAACAAGCCTCAAACCAAGGCATGTTATATCCACAATGGAAATAAATGTCGTAGCAGAAACGTGCGCTGACAACTCTGGTAAAAGTCGACCGGATGATCCACTCAGGTTCCAATGTATGAGTCAGTGCCTGAGTTTGAAAAAGGGTGCGCTTTAATGCAGCAAAACAGAGCTCAATTGGGTTGAGCTCTGGGCAGTAAGGGGGCAGATACATGATGCGAACCCCTGCTTCATAGCACAATTTCTGAACGCGGCGGCCCTTGTGGATCTTTGCATTGTCGCAAACTAGGATTGAGTTTGGGCCTGGGTAAGAGCTCATCCATGGGAGCTGTGAAGCCATTTTAGCCCAGTTTAATCAACACATCAGCGGATAAGCTGATTAAACTAACCAGATCCCACTTCAAGAAGTGTTCAAACTTCTTGGCAGTGAAGGTGTCCTCTCGGACCGTCAGCGCCAGGACACCTGTCATACCAATCGCGGGCAGAATGCTTAGTCGTGGGGGGTTCTGGCGGATGATGTATTGAGCAGATGGGGTTCCTACCGCCAACCAAGCAAAAGTAAAAGCAGATTGCAATCACATACTGCGCTTTTGTCTGTGTTACAAAAATTAGCCCACGTACACCGCCCACTATCTCTGGTAGGTAGCTCAGAAAAACTCACCTGTGAATACCAGGAACTCGGCCGGGTAGTTGCTGATCATCTCGACATATTGGAATTTCTGTATTAGGCACTTTCTTGAATTGATAGTCTCCGCCTTCTTAAGGGTGATTGAAAGCTGATTAACGAGGTTGTCGTGAACAGCCTGGATACTCAGCAGGACCCCCGTTCCGTCATATAGCTTGTCTCGTATCTCATCCAGAAATAAGCCGGGCTCGTCCTTGAGCATTTGGATCATGAATTCTGAATCCTCCGATGATAGCAACTTGATCCAACCTTGCTGCTCGTATGTATCCGGATTGGCAATGACCGACCGCGTCTCCTTGTATAGAGCCCGCCAGCGGCTTAAAGACTGCCACGAGACACTATGGCCAACAGTGGAGCAAATATCGGGTAGTGGACTCCCCTGCAATGAAAGACGCACCACTAAGACCTTGATGGCAGGTGCATAGGCCACAAAAACCATCACGAGTGTCCGAGTGAAATTCTAGTCGAGGCAAGGATTGGGATGGGCCTTTTCGCAGGTTGGGCTGGGGCAGCTCAAAACTGCTGGGTATCAGCAGCATGCAATGCAGCATGCTGTATGAGAATAATACATCATACAGCATACCTCATAGTTGAGATGTATTGCTTCGTCAATCTTCTTATTTTCTTGCACTTGGGCCATTGTAAAAGCCACTTTTTGGGCATAAATCCATACGTAGGATTTTTTTTTGAAGAAACTCCGTCCAAGATTTCTTGGAAACACAATATGTTCATGTAATTACACAGATACTTGAAGATGGATAGTATGAAATTTCAAATCACATTTTCACTTCCAAAATAAACAAATAACAATTGAAAATACAGCAAACTGTGAACAGTGCTAATGCATGGTGACTGTGTAAACAAACACCATTCATGTGAATGGGTAGAGTTACACTGACAGCCTTGCTGAAGTACGCTCAGTTTGAATTTCTAGCTATATTTCAGCAGCTTTTTCACATAGTGTTAAAGACTTTTTCCTTTTGTTTCCCTCCAACTACATATTTTTGTGATGTGTGTTTGTTTGCATCTGCCTGCCGTGCCAAATCACGGCGGGTCTCCTTCGGGGAGTCGGGGGTCCATTCGAAGCTCTGCGTTCGAGGGTTTCGGTGTACATATGTAGAGCTTGATAGCCAGCAATTTCTGAATTCCAGCACTAAAAAAACCCACTGTCGAAAGAACCAGATGTCTAAAAAAACGTACGTCAACTCGATCCCTATCCCTTCGAGGACATCTGCCTGAAAGCTAGTTAACGAGGGTTTTTTGAATTTTTTATATATTTACAGGGCTGCCTGCCCGTTATTGATCCGACACCGGTACCAGAACCCTTTCCCTCCGCCGCCGTTCCCGCCCAAGCTTTTGCATATTTCGACAGACCCGGGCCGGTATGCTGGTTACCGATTTCTACGGAACCTTGAAAAGGAGCGGGAGGTACCACTGATCTCAGATGCCGATCTGGGGATGCCGATCGAATTGGGAATCGAGGCTGATGGGACCTATGGGCTCGGGGCCTATTGGGAGGGAAACCGAGAGGGTCGGTTAGAGCTGATAATTTCCAGATACGAAGCTCGATGGGTTGGTTTCCATAAAGACATTAATTATTGTTCTTATTAGGCATCTGTCCCGATTCAAATGCCACCAGGCCTCTCGACCCCGAAGACTTGGCTCTATTGGCTGAACCCCCGCCGGCGCCTGGCTCCTCAATCTCAATCACCAACGGCAATTCCCAGAATCATACCCTGACCGTCCAGGGCAGCTCTCATTCGTCTACTAGTGCCTCCGGTTCACCTGCCCCGCGCTCCCTCCATATCCCTGAGCGGCGGAAGGCAGAGGTTTCTTGGCTACGGAGGACCGAATATTTTAATGATGTCCAACATAAATCTCGTGATAGCATGTGAGTCAAACAGCGCGAGGATTTCTCCTTGTATTGAATATCTATCATTACTGATAATCTTGCCCGAACCAAAAACCACCTTACAGTAATAACCAAAAGGCTAGAGCTCAACTGCCCGCACTACCGAAAACAAAGACCGAGAGACTGGCGCATATTCATTCGACCTTTGACGTAATCACTACTGTACCAATCGAGAACCTGAAGCACCCCACGAAACCGAATCTAAAAGCGGTCGAAGCATTTGAAGTTTTACCAAACGAGTCAACGTGGGCCAATACCTATGACTTTTATCGGTTTCAGGAGAATCCGACCGACCGGCCCGAGCAGAGCTCATCGATGGTAAGTTAAACAGCTCTCTTTTTTACCCTCAAGCGACCCATTTCGTCCTTGGTTTGAGATTACTGATCGATTGCTGTTTTCGTGCTCCTGCTCATCGACGATAGTCAACCACTTTACCCGATGAAAGGCTAGATCATGCTATCCTAAGGCCTGTGGAAATGAAGGTCGGAGGTCCAAGGCTGGCCTACTTCCTGCCAGAGAGCTTGGAGGGGGTGAATAATTACAAGCGGGCCAAAGAAGAGAGGAAGATGATTGATGAGGAAGATCAGGCTGAAGATTTGAAGGAGGACGATCCAGAAGTCGGGGCAGAACCTGTGCGTTTTAGAGATACAATTTATCTTAACGTATGAGAAAAAGGCTTGTCCGAGCTCAGATAATTTCTTATCTTTGCCACCAAGGTGAACGAGCTACGTTTTGTTCGAGATTACGAGATTAGTCAAGAGCGTCCGATCAATCAATACCTACTAATTTTCGATGATGGCCAAGGCTCAGGCCGTCGGAAGGCAGCCTATTTTAATCCAGTGGGTCATTTCAGGACGCTACGCAAGCGAAGACCAAAGGTAAGAGGCTCTCTGAAGAGGCTTATGTGATCGATGGGCGGTTGCTCACCCTGTCCTATCTTTGCCTCAGCCTCAAGAGCCCGCTCACGAAGACGGCGAAGGAAACCTACCGTGGGACGGCATCAGCGTCACCCTCCAGAACAATCCTGAGGCAATCGAATCAATCAAGGTTGTCCGCAAGGAGCTACTGACCTCGGTCTTAGAACCCTAACTTGATCTACTTCCCTCGCATCCGCTGGACCATGGCTCTCGCGATCATCTAAATGGCGGGAATTGCTAAAGAGTTATCAATATAACTTTGTATATACCTCATGTAACTCACTCGTACTTTGTTATCCAGTATCGGCAGCCATTCCTGCGGGCTCTGCCAAAAGAAGAAAAGGAAAAAGAGGAAGAAAACAAAACCTGGGCTAGGACTGTCAAAACTCTCTCGATGGCACATATGTCTCTATCGTTGTTCTTTTGTGAACAAAAGGCTGGGTGACACTTTTCATTCATTAGCCAAATGAGAGCTGGATGTGAAGAAGGCAGTATTGAAAGAGCAAGACGATCAAGTACAACCGTTCCCGTTTATTGGTGGGGTGATCACATATGTAGACCATACAGATCACTATTTTGCCACCACTTTCTTATGACCTCCTTCTCTCCTCTCAATACACATTCTCAAACATTGACATGACTCTACACCCCCCCATGGCTCACTAACACACTCCAATCGGGCTTTTTGTTTGACCATGTTTCAAAACTGTCATCTGCGTCCAATTTTCTTGTGTGTGTGATCCTATTGTTATTTTTTCTTTTTTCTTTTTTCTTTTTTTGGGGGTTGATTGTTGGCTGGGCCAAGAGCAAACTTAGCGCAAGTCCCATTTCACTGCTGCGGGCTGCGTTGGAAGACAAGTGGCCTCACTCCTGTCGCATTGCGCCAGGGAGGGACTTGCATGGCAAGGCGTCCCAAATGGCCTGGATTCTGAGAGCAAAATCTGGAGTTTTGCTCAAAAATCACCTCTGACCACCATGACACAACTTTAACCGGGGCCAAATCAATTTAACCTGGCTTCAACATGATCATTGAACCTGTCCCTCCTCTGTACATCCTACCACCACCAGCCAAGGTCCCATTGGTCCTCAAAGTTGAAGACATTCCCCAATATTTCCCTCTGTGCCATGCTACAAAATCTATGTTTTACAGTTTTGAGAATCAGAAAAACCCAGAATATTAGGGGGTATCAAATATGACCAAATCCAATCAACGGGTTTCACCAAATCCACAATTATGAAACCAGTCAATAAAAATTCCAAATAATGCAATTGTTTGCACTAGATGTGTCAAGTATCAACAACAAAAACCCATATATAATTACAAAAACCATGATCCTCCACAATTCAACCAATCACAACTCAGGATTCAAACTTGCCAAATTTACAACCCCAATACAATCAATAATCCTCCACAATTCAACCTCAACCAACAATCAATTGTCCCCAATACAACTCCACCCAATCACAACCCCAGATTTGTTCTTCAGGTTTCCTCAAAATTTGGTAAGGTTTGTTGATTATAAAATTTCCCTTGAAAAAAATATTAATCCATAATTCCCTGATCCCAGAACAATGCCTCTCAAAAAAAACAAATAAATTCATCACCGGAAAAGGAAAAGTGATAACAAAGAAGTCAGCAAGTACACTGGCAGCATAATTGCCTAGGTTGAGTGCATCCCAGTTAAACTAGGATGCAAACAACCAATTAAAAGTAGGTTGACCTCAACCAATGAAATATAAAACCAAGGGGGGTCCCTTGGATTTATATTTCATCAGTTGTTTCCAACCAAGTTTAAATTGGTTGAGTGCATCCTAGTTTAACTGGGATGACTTCATCCTAGGAAATCATTCTGGCAGTGGTAGGAAGAAACCCATCAGCAAGCAAGCACAACATGTCTCTGACAATGATACAACCAAAAAACTACTGCTCACCTAAAGAACGACAACTTCCTTGTAATCATTGACTGGCTCAAAATCCAAAAGAATTATGATTTGTGCTTTGGAACTAGTAAGGCACCTGTGGTTGAAAGGCCAGTCAAAGGGAAGATTAACAGAGTTAAGCTTATGGCAATCAATCTGATAAATCAATCCCCTTCACAAATCAATCTAACCCCCAGGAAGATGAAAGATTGTTATACAGCTACAAGGACAAGTACAAGAAAACACATACCCAATCCCTCTCCACTGGCTTTGGACTCACAAATGAAGACCAATTGGCAGGAATTATCACCATTGCTGAGAAGCTTGACAAAATGTGTCCACATTTTCATGCCACGCATCAGCTGATGGGGAAGAAACCATTTGTGACACCCTTGTACAAATTCAATGCTCAAAATGGTGATTAAGAGCTCTGACTCTTCTGGTCCCAAGGACAACAACTTGGACAAAAATGTTGAGAAAGATGACTCAGATAATGTATCTGTGGATTCCAATAACTCTAGGGCTCCAGTTGTAAGATCAATCAGTTTTTTCATCATCTTTTTTGATAATTGCTAATATATTCAATATTGTTTATACATGATTGCTTAGTAAGCAATCTTGGAACCTTGAGAAACTGGTGAGAATAGGTCTGAAGGAGGCAGGGAGGGTGAAGAGGTGTGGTTGAATTTCTTTTTATTACTTGTGCAATTTCTTCTCCAAACAATTCACCTTGCCACTAAATAATTTAGGAAGGAGTTGGACCTGCCAGTGGTTGTGACAATCCATCAGATGAACATGAAGTGGATATCCTGTTTTTTTATTTGATCAATTAATAACTGTTTTTAATTGATTAGCTGAAGCCCCATTTGTTCCAATTTTTGAAATTAGCAAGGACAGGGAGGAAGTATTTGTCCTAGTGGAAAGGCTAAATCATCTAAGCACCATTGAAGGGCTGTGGATTCCCTCACTGCCAAAGAAAGGGCCCTTGACACAAGTGACTCAGAGGATTACTTGCCATCTGATTTTTGAGAAGATACTCAGTCACCCTGAAAGAAGGAGAAAAACAAATTGTGAACAACTTTGACACCCAACAATGCTGCATTGGATTCTCCTGAAAATTAAAATAAACCATTGCCAACTAAAACACCCAAGCAGAAGAAAAGGGAATCAAAAATTGACAATATCAATCCTAAGATTCAATCAACCTCAGGGCCCAATACCCCCAATCCTTTCTCTCAATATGAAGAGTATGTGTTGAAGAGGGATGCAGGCCAGTTGGAAATTTAATCCTTGCTCTGATATTCTTTCACTGATGTGCTTTGTCAAATTGATTCTGTATTAGGAAAGGCCCAAGTGGCTTGTGACGGGCATTGATAAATGCACGCCCCTGGCGTATGCCAACCCAAAATGGTGTGTTTTGCCCGCACACCATTTTTGGTTGGTGTGTTTGGCGGGCATGCTGTCAGCTATGTGTATGAAACACTGGCTTAATTTCTATAAATAAGCCAGGTTCTATTGAGAGGTTATCTGAATAATAAAGTATATTATTCTCTCTATAGTGTCCAAACTATGCACAGAGGATAACCTAAAACTCCTTATAATTGTAGATTTGATATACAAATCAATCAATTGGAGAAGACCAACAGCTAACCATATAGGTTTGGCTATTCTTAGTCTTTTTGGCTGAGTTATAGCAATATAAATTGCTATTTAAGCAGCTGGCAATCACTTAAGCTGATTGGTTACTGTCAGAGGTGGTAGTCTTTCAGCAACTGCTTTATAAGGAATAGATCAAGGCCAAGGATGGGGAATTCTAAGGTAACTTGAGACTAATTCCAGTAATAAAAGGTTGGGTTGGATAAAGGGAATACACTACTCTAATAGTAGGAGGAGAATATTCAAAGTACTTACTAATGTGGTACTGGTTGAATATGCTGAGGATCCAATCCTAGGCCAGGAATTTGGGCAGGCACGCCAATGGATACCCCATAGGCTATGGGTATAGCCTATCAGAGACCATAGGATATACACATAGCCTATGGGATAGGCGGGCCCACCCGCATACATATTGGTGTGTGGGTGGGCTGCTGTCAGGCACACCAATCAGGATTGGTGTGCTTTTGAAGCATGCCAATCCTGATTGGAATGTTTCAAAGGCACACCAAGGCTGTTGGTGTGCCTTGAAGCCCGCCAAACCCGCCAAAAAAGGCTGGTGGGTGTGGAAAAACACACAATTTTGGGTTAGCATGCCCCTGTAGTGGGCGCGCATTTATCAAGTCCCACTTGTGACAGCCTCAGTTTTGAGATGATGAAGAGATGATGAAGAAAATACACCATTTAAAAACCACGGATATCCACATAAAATGGCTCAGAATTCTCAAAAGTGAAATTTTGTGGAAAATCCTAAACTGGTTTTAATTGTGGATTTGGTCATATTTGATACCCCTAATAGGGGGTATCAAATATGACCAAATCCACAATTATCTAATCAACTGGTTTTGAAAATCCACCATTTTTAAAAACTATGGATACCTATATAAAATGGTTCAGAATGCTCAAAAGTGAAATTTTGTGGAAAAACCTAATTCACTGGTTTTAATTGTGGATTTGGTCATATTTGATACCCCCTAATAAGGGGTTTGATTTAGAGGGAAAAAAAATCAACCACTCAATGGAGCTTGAGGAGAAGAAGTGGGATCATGGCATTAATTTAGAGGAAAAGAAGTGGGAACATGGAATAAAATTAGCCAAGAGGAAATTATTCTGGGAAAGGGAGGAGAAGGATAAGGACCAAAGGTTTGAGATGGCCAAGATGGAATATTTGGCTTTTTAGGACCACATTGGTAAGAAGTATGACCTGGTGACTCAGTGTGTGAAGAGTACAGAAGAGATTGAAAGCTTGGCAAATTTATTCAAAAAGAGTCCACCTTTTTTGGCTTTGTTCCCACCCAAAAAATCTGATGTTAAATATTAGAAAGAAAACAAAAAAATCAAACTGTCAATTATGTTTTAAAGAGTTATCTAAAATAGCATCCATATCTCTAATAGTCCAGTTGCTTTTAGTTGGATGATTAATATAGTGACTGTCTATAATAAGCTGAATGGCTTTATGGGTTTTCTTGGGAAGTTGGCAAGATCTCCCCATTTGCGTATGTGAAGAATTGGGTGCATTTTTTGAGGGAAGGGTCAGGTGAGAATAAGCAGTGGCTTTCCATGCACACTCAATTATACCATCAAATCCTTCAAAGTTGATGCCACAAGAATAATCTGGGAAGAAAAAGTAACCTCCAGTGACATGGAGATTCTTCTCAACTAGCTTACCAGTGTGTTTCTAAATGGGAATCCATAGGACAAATCTGAAGGGTGAAGAATTGGTATCTTGGTGTGGTGTGTTTGCAAACTTCCCAATGGTAAAAAACAGTTGTGAGTTGAATCCTTTGTGATGGGCTGCATGTTGGGGAGCTAGTCCAGGGGCTTTGAGTTGAATGTGTTGTTTATGGACCTCACAGAATAGGGGTTTGGATAGGGATTGGAGGCACTGGCCAATAAACTTATCAATTTTTGGAAAATCTTTTTGAAATGCTTCATAACCAAGTCAATCTGTAGCAACTTTGGAAGAAATTCCTGTTATACCAATTTGGGATTGTGCCTTTTAACATTTTTGCCATCCTAGAATGTACATTTCACCCAAGTATGCTGGTCCATTGGATTTGTTGGAATTTTAAAATTTGGCCTGCTGGATGGAATGTTTGCTGAGATATTGGTATTGTGCTCTGAGGTCTACATCCATGGTTGAGAATATTAGGAACTTCACCACAGCAATGACCTTCTTACAAGCTGCATTGGCCCAGAAGATAAAGGAATTTTTGTAAAATTGGATGTTGGTATTTGGATTGGGATTTGAGATGTGAACTGTAATATAGGACTGGCCAGCAAAACTTTGGCCCTTTGACAGCAAAGACTTTGAATGGAGGATTTCTACTTTTTGTGTTTTATTTTTTGATTACTGAGTTGTGATTGCAGGGTCAAATGAACCTTCTGCTTCATTGACCCCATTGCTGCCACGTATATTTTGGTCTTGATAGATCACATTGGCAATAGATTTGACAAATGATGCAAGACTTTGATTCCAGCTGAGACATACTAGGAGGCATGTGGGGATTGGGATTGGAGTGTTGCTTGCATGTAGGTGAATTTGAATTTCTTTGAGGATAAATTTGATGTTTCTGAATTTTTGCCACTATTTTCATTGTTGGTAAAGGCATTGTTTGAGAAGGTGCTATGTCAGCTTGCTACTAGTTCAGAGACAACCTGACTAGACCAAACAAAATAAATAAATAAAATATGATTAAAAATTTAATAAAAGGTAATAAATGAATGATAATAAGATAAAACAACATAAAAAAGTAATATGGAAATGATAAATACATTATTACCTAGTAACATAATGATAAGTAAATAAATACAATAATACATATGAAACAATGAATATTTTAATAAATAATAAGATAAGTGAAAACATTATTACATAATCTTGAAGAGTGTGTAAAATAACCTAGGGTACTTCAGCCAAAGTACCCCAGAAAACTTAAAACTGCTAGTAGTAAAAACAGGGCATTGATAAACGCACACCAATTTTTGTTGGCATTTGGAGCCTACATGCCAATTTTTTTTGGCGCTTAGGGTCTACACGCCAAAAAAAAATTGGCGCATGGGAGCGCACACCAAAAAATTGGCATGTGGGTCCGACACGCCAGTTTCTTTTGGCGTGTAGGCCCCGCACGCCAATTTTGTTTGGCGTGCGGGTCCCACACACCAATTTTTTGGCGTTTGGGACTTATCCTAAAGACAGAAAAACCTCAAACAAGCTCTCCACCGTCCAAAAAATGCTAACAAATCCTCTAACTGGAGGGCCAAGCCCGTTGGGGTGTGGTTCAACTGTGTTCCAATTATTAACACCAAAGATCTCAAGAAGATTAAAACAACAGCTGATCGATGTCTGATCTACAAAACTAAGCTCCAGAAACTCTACTCTCATCCTATGGGACTAGGTCTCTGGGTCTGGCTAAAAAATTGCGGTGAATCACAGAGCACGCTGTTGCCCTCACACCTCCAGTCTTGTAAACTGGGCTACTCTCCCTTGACGTTAGCAGATCCCCACACGCCAACAAAATTGGTGTGTGGGAAATCTGTTGAATATTGTGATCCACAGCATTCCAAATATCAGCACATTGGATAATGACTTGGTAGCCTAGTTGGTAAAGGCAGCACTTCTAGTATAGTGTCTTAGCTTCAAGCTAAGGTTACTGGTTCAAATCCTGCCCAAGTCAATCATTTTCTGCTAAATGTCTGAAAAATGCTTTGTTCATTCTAACAAAATCTCGTTGGCCGGCCAGGAGGAGTTCCTCCCAGCTGACAAGGTTATACAACCTCGTCGGCCAGGAGAAGTTGCTCCTGGCCAACGAGGCTGTATAACCTTGACAGCCGGGAGGAACCCTTCCGGCTGACAAGGTTGGATAGCCTTGTCGGCCGGGAGGAGTTCCTCCCGTCCAAGGAGGTTATACAACCTCATCAGCCAGGAGGAGTTCCTCCCGGCCAACAAGATTGTATAACCTCATCATCCGGGAGGAGTTCCTCCTGGCTGATGAGGTTATACAGCCTTGTCGGCCAGGAGCAACTCCTCCTGGCTGGCCAACAAGATTTCCCACACACCAATTTGTTTGGCGTGTGGGTATCTGCTCACGTAATTGAACCGGTGGACCGGTTTGATTACGTGAGCGTCCCACACGCCAAAAAATTGGAGTGTGGGACCCGCACGCCAAAAGAAATTGGTGTGCGGTGCCTACATGCCAAAAAAGAATTGGCGTGTGGGACCCACACGCCAATTGTTTGGCGTGCGCTCCCACACACCAATTTATTTGGTGTGTAGACCCTACACGCCAATAAAATTGGTGTGTAGGCCCTGCACTCCCAAAAAAATTGGTGTGCGGGTTGGCGTTGGCGTGTGTTTATCAACACCCGTAAAAACAACTTAAAAGAATGTTACTACTAAGTGCTGAAATAATTATTAGATATTAAAATATAGAATAAAAAGCATAAATAAATATACAAAACAACAAAATAATAATGTATTTAAATAACAACAATATAATATAACCACATATAAGGGACATGATGTAATTTAAATATATTAATACTAGTGACAGACTATATTATTAATTTAATTACAAGGTACACTAAGGATGATTCAGAGGAACAAAGACCACAACCAACAGGAAGTAAACAAAATGAGAACTTCCAAAAACAATAATTGAACTACTGTTCAAAATAAATATAATACATCCTTAGTGGGAAAATGTCTGTTGACAGATCTCTGCAGTCATGCATTCCCAAAGAGCCTGCATGACAGGGATTAAATAAGAAGCTCTTGAAGCGCCTACAGAACAATCAAACAAAGTATTCTCACATTGTACACAATACAAATCACTAGTAAACTTGGCCAAGTGTGATCAACAGGTGCATATGTCATTTAATCAATACATTTTGACATGTAATTAAAACTTTGATCAACGGCTGGAGGGATCCCCCCGGTCGAGGAGGTCATACAACCTCCTTGACCAGGGGGATCCCTCCGGCCGAGGAGGTCATACAACCTCCTTGCCTGGAGGGATCCCCCCGGTCAAGGAGGTTGTACAACCTCCTCAACCGGAGGGATCCAAGGAGGCTGTATAACCTCCTCAACCGGAGGGATTCCCTCCAGTCGAGGAGGTTGTACAACCTCCTTGACCGGGATCCCTCTGGCCGAGGAGGTTGTACAACCTCCTTGACCGGAGGGAATCCCTCCCGGTCAAGGAGTATACCCTCCTCGACCGGAGGGAATCCAAGGAGGCTTATTCCTTGACCAGAGCTGATGTCATGCGTACATTCCTGTGTACGCATGACATCAGCATGTATATAGGCAGGGGCGTGCCCCTACCTATATACACATAGAAAGGGTGTGCAGTTTGCACGCCCTTTTCTGAACAGGGTGTGCGACCGCACGCCTGAAGTGTCGCACGCCAATAAAAAAAAGGTGTGCACGCAGCACACCTTTTTTTTTATTGGCGTGGGTTTATCAACCCCCCTGAGCTCAGCCAGGGAAAATTTATGAGAAACAGAAAAAAAATAAAACCAGTGAAAACTGAGCAGAATCAGTGAAACTGAGAAAAATCAGTGAAAAATGAACAGAATTAGTGAAACTGAGCAGAATCAGTGAAAAATGAGTGGAATCAGTAAAAAAAGAGCAGAATCAGTAAAAATGAGCATAATCAGTTAAAACTCAGCAGGGTGTGGAAAATGCACAGGATCAGTCAAAACTGAGCACAATCAGTGGATATTGAGAAGAATCATTAGAAACTGAGGAGAATCAGTGGAAACTGAGCAGAATAATTGGAAACTGAGCAGAATCAGTGGAAACTGAGCAGAATCAGTGGAAACTGAGTAGAATCAGTGGAAAATGAGTAGAGTCAGTGGAAACTGAGCAGAATCAGTGGAAACTGAGCAAAATCCGTGGAAACTGAGCAGAATCAGTGTAAACTGAGCTGAATCAGTGAAGTGTGATCTGAGTAAATTAAACCACCAGTGAGAATCAAATATACAGGAAGAGTAATATTGGAGAAGCTTTGGAGCTGCAACCAAAGTTGCAGAATGTCACTTGTCATAAGTGAGCATTGTTTTTTCCTGGTGTAGTCACTTGAAGTAAATTATAGTGACTAGAAATGGGATAAGGGATGGAAAAGGAGATATGTAATTTTAAGATTATAATAAAACCTCACTCACTAAACTTTAGTAAGGTGAAAAGGTTTGTATGGTAATAATCTGGGGGAAATTCCCTTTTTGAATATTACAAATAATAGTAACCCCAACTTCCAAGGTAAGAACTCAAAGATTTTACATTGCTTGGGCTCAATTTAAGAAGATAGCCTCCTTGTAGGAGATATAAATAATTCATAATATATAGGATAAATTCATGGAGAGATATTAATCTCTCCTACAATTAGAAATTCTTATATTATATAATAATACTTAGTTTATTAAAAGATGAACATTCAGATAAAATGAATATGTAAAATTGTGAATCAAATGGTAATTGATCTTATGAATTTATTCTAATTTACTTAGTTCATTTTTGAATTCAATTCCTTAACCATTGGGCTATATGAATTGTACTGTTTTTTAGACATGTGGGCTATTGTCTCAGTGTCTTAAACCAAGCCTGAATTGGTGATCTCTCTCATTTGACAGGAGCCTTGGATTAATCTGCTGACCTGCCTCCCTCCTGACCAAGATTCATGGTGGACCTTCTACAGCCCAGAACACCAACCAAAATACCTCAAGGACAAGCACTGGGTTTTGAACTATGTCTGCAAGTCCACCACCTCCCAGGATGTCAGAGCTCTGGGTGGCAAAAGTAATTTTTTGATTGCTCTGGAGATCATGCTGCTAACCAGGAACATGCTTCAGTTGATAAATGCTTACAATCCACCAGGAAAAACTACAGGTGTTGACAGGATATGGGAATTTCTGGACACAACTAACAACAGAAAGATTGCAACAATTATCAGGGTGGACTCAAACCCCCACCACCAACTCTGAAATCCACCAGGGACCCTCATGTGCACAAGGACACTAGGTCTCTTGTCTCTTTGTGTGGGAGACACAGACACGGAATTGCCTCTGAAAACTATTCCCCTACTTTCCTATCCAGCCGGGGGTCAAAAAAAACCATTGATCTCACTTGGTAGAATCTCTGCGCCTCACACAGCAACACTGGTGGCCTCCACCAACAAAAAAAATTTGCCAGGGGTTCAAGTTCACCAAACTTGAAGTGGTGGCAGCATGATCCCACTGCAGGTTCACAATTTTAAGCAAAGAGGAGCAGGCAAAGCTCCTGTTGTCCGGAAAGTCACAGCAACTGCAACTTATTAGAAATTCCCCCAATGGGGAATGTCTACTTTTTAGTGTTGTAAGGGTTTTATCCACTCAATAGGAGGTATCAAATATGACAAAATACACCATTATCTAATCAACTGGTTTTGAAAATCCACCATTTTTAAAAACAATAGATAGCAGTATAACATGGTTCAGAATTCTCAAAAGTGAAATTTTGTTGGAACAACTAATTCACTTGTTTTAACTGTGGACTTGATCATATTTGATAACCCCTAATGTCTATGGATGAAAGTCCTGGAAAATGGATGGCACTGAGGAGAGATTCTAGAATCAAATTTTATTCATTTCTAGCTCAGTAGATAGTAGGATAAATGTGTTAAGATCTATCTGTTAGTATAATACACAATCATAATGAAAAGGAAAAATGAGAAAATTAAATATGAAATAGAATTGTAATAGGGGGTATCAAATATGACCAAATCCTTAATTAAAACCAGTGAATTAGTTTTTTCAACAAAATTTCACTTTTGAGAGTCTTGAATCATTTTATATAGATATCCATGGTTTTAAAAAATGGTGGATTTTCAAAACCAGTTGATTAGATAATGGTGGATTTGGTCATATTTGATACCCCCTAATAATGAGAAATGGTGGTGCTTACCTAGCTCAGAAGATAGTTGGATAAATGTGTTGAGATATCTGCTGAGCTAGGAGGGGGATGGGCCGTGAGTGTAGATGTAGTGTTGGAGATTTGATTCTTTAATTTATATTTGTGAAACCGGTGTAGAGAGGTTTCACACTAGGCTTATGTCACCAGCAGGGTATCAAATATGACCAAATCCACCATTATCTAATCAACTGGTTTGGAAAATACACCATTTTTAAAAACCATGGATATCAATACAAAATGATTCAAAATTATCAAAAGTGGTATTTTGTTTAAAAACCTAAATCACTGGTTTTAATTGTGCATTTGGTCATATTTTATACCCCCTAATAAAGTAATAAAAAAATAAACTAAATCAATAACATTACAATAAATTATAGCTCATTGACCTATTGGATAATTCAGAATATTATTACCAATTCTGATAGAGCACATAAAATAAACTAGGGTACCTCAGTCAAAGTACCCTAGAACACTTACTCCTTATATCAATGAAATTAACCTAAAGAATACTCCTAATTAGCGCTAAGTATACTTACCAAGTATACAAATATTTGGTACATGAATTGTGCTAGTATTTAGAGCTCCATTAAACACGGGATAATAACCTAAGGATACTATGAAATTCTCCTTTAAACCTATAAATAATATATTCAATAAAATTTGACATAAAGATCACACTGTTTATAGCCTTTTAATATTGTTAACTATTACAAATCACATGATAAATACATGAAATTCATTGAAAAGGGAACTTCTGAAGTGTCCTCAGATGATATCATGGGATTATTGAGAGGCTGCACTATCTATTGATATGCTGTACCCATAGAAACTTGATAAATCACATCATTTATTTCTACTAAGGTGAACTCCTTATTTCTGGTTTTCCCATGGCCAAAGGCACACTATGTGGTCCACCATAAGGGCTACAGAAAGGCATTTAAAAGGTATTTTCCTGCCCAGTAGATCAGTACTCAATACTGAAAGCCTCTTTTTCCTCAACCCCAACTATTTCCAGTATTCAAGATCACCTTTACAGCTGCTTAAAAATTTCCAGTTTACCTTGAGAAATACTCAACTCCTCCTCTAAAATAATGCAGTAACTCTTATTTCATCAAAAGTAGTGGCCTTTTCATAGCCACTAATTTTTCTGGGAATCTAAACACCCCTACTTGCAGACCCCAGTTTAAAACACATACAAAAAGCCTCTGATTTGTCAGAAACACCTTTGGAGGGCACCAACAAACACCCTTGCTTGCAGGCCTCTCCCAATAAAATTTATGATTTTTCATTCATAAAAATATTCAAATAACATATTTCTTGATTTGCACTTTGTGTAGCTAGAAGGAGATCAGTCCTTGGAATCACAGAGTGTGGTATATTTCAAGAAGCATGGAAATTGGTATAATCCACATTTTTAACTGGGTTAAACAAGAATCAAAGGATATTTGCACAACATGCCAACTGAACTTAGCACTAGCTTGAGAAAAATCCTTCAAAGTTTTCTTCTGACTTCCACTCAAATAACTGGGGGGTACAAAATGGAGGTTTCATACATTTACAAGAAGGTAATTGATTTCAAGTGCCTTGGTAAAAGCCATGGTGTTTGTAAAACAGAAGCCCTTCCAACAAGTGGTTTATAAGATTATTGTTTTGGAGATCAATGGAAATAGGCATTCCTCCTTGAAAAAGATAGATGATTGATCTTGAAACTTGTTCAACATTAATCCAAAACATATTCCAAATTTCTTCTGAATATTGCCTTTGAATTAAGTTACACCTCTGATAACTGTTCCTCATTGAAATAAATTGACTTGTTTTGTGGCACATCAACAGAGATTTATGGGGGAATCAGATTTCAAGACAACATGGAGTTTTTTGAATTTTATGGATGTATCCAGATTTATATAATCTGAAACTATTAGGGTGTCTGGAAGCAGCCCATATTCTGTAACTCTTTTGAAGGAGTTTGACCAATCCAAACTCTATCAACCTACTTGAAATGATGAATTTAAAAACAAAAGGCAAAGAAGTATGTATCTTTGCCATTACTGGTCTGCACCACTGTTGAGACATGTTTCACAAATTTCTGTCACCAGTTATTTGTTGGAGAAACTTTATATGTTTTGATAACTGTAAAAACTAATTTCAAAAATGAAAAACTAATAGGATATAATACATGGGACAGCGTTTTTGGTCACACTAAGTCTATCCACACAGCCTTTGCTCAAAAACCCATCACCACATTCCAAAGATCATCCAAAGCAATTCTAGTCACCTAATTTTTTCAATTGATTTTTCTTCTTTTCTGACCAAAAAACTTCAAATATGAATATCATTTTTTTAAAAATTACTGTACACTTATTGAGCTTGGCTTTCCTGGCTGGAGTTCAAAAATTAGAGGGAACTTACCTCAAGAGGCCAAGGGAAATAAATGAACCCACTGAACTAGGTATTTCAATATTTCTTTTTTCCAAAGATGAGTGCAACTCTACCCCTGTATTGATAAATTTCTTCTCTTTCAAATTATACTTCAAGAGTGTGAGTGATTTGATATAGGCTGAGGTATAAATTCTAGGCTTTACTTTTGCATTCACTGCTAATTAATAATCCTCCAAAAATAAAGGCTCTCATGAAATGAACCTAGAATGTCAGTATTTTAAAATGTGCTACAACTTCAGTGTATTGAACTCATAATCACTTAGAACCAATGTTCTCAATTAAAAATGTTCTAGGTAATCATCCTCTCCAGATTAATTCCAATAGATTATTAGCTGGAGATCCAAAGAAACCAAGATATGGATTGAAAAATATTGCACTTGAAAGAGATGTAGGCTCTGCATCAACTTTTATGGGTATGTGGAAAACTTCAAACACCAAATTATGTACAAGTTTGATTATGATGATTGATTTTTATTTCCATCCAAATTTTGAAGAAACTAGGAGTTTTATCAAAAGTGGTAAGATTGTCTGCTTTGAAATATGTGAAGGTGGTACAAAAGAGATGATTTTTTTCAAAAACATTCAGTTTCAGGTAGGGAAGTCTGGGATTTTTACTTGGAGACTCGTGATAATATCAAAAAATGGAGATCAGATTACTTGCAGCTACCAAGTACACAAGCACATGCTTCAGAAATGGATAAGAAATTGAATGATTCAATCCATGCAATCAAAAATTTGGTATTCAAAAGAATTTGGCAGCTAGAAAACATAGCCTATGAAGGTTCAACAGTTCTAAATGAAGACACTGTGTTATTGATGTTTGAGAAGGTAGATCCAGAATGGATTTCTTCCTTTGCAGATTCTCAAAATATCAGAAACATTTTGGAATCATCAACACACAGGAGAGAATACCAATCACTGATCTGTTGCTGGAGTCATATTGCATTAGATTTTTTGGTTGATTCACAAAATCTTGGAATTATATCTGAACAAAGCATCCGGGTTTTCTTGAAAAAAACAAATGGAAAATTCATCTCAGACTTCATAATTTACCACATTGACCCAACAGATCTTCATTTCCGCATATTTATATTTGATCTCAGGCTGAGCCTCAATGAGGCACAATTTTTCCAAAAGGTTTCTAAAATATCAAAATGTGAGTTCTAAGTTATCTTTTTTTTGAACTGATGAAGGATTTTTTCAAACACTCAAAATAATATAAAATTTGTTTTTGGGAAGTTTTGGACCATGAAGGATGGGAAAAAATTGAGTTCAGATTTCTTGAGTTGCAGATCAATTCAGATTTGAAAAGAATTGAAGAAATTCATCTGAATGATGATCTTACAGTTTTACTTGAAACTGCTAGAAAATTTGTTCAAAGGATATCACCTGAGAGGAAATCACCAGAGTCTCAGGCTGTCTTGAAGGAACTATTTGAGTTAATAACTTCAGAACCCAAGGCCTTTGATTATGGGAAACCTGATGAACAAGTTGCAATTTTCAAAATTTTCTATGACACTCTTAGAATCATTGTGCGCTACCAATCTAGGAATACATCCACTGAATTCCTTGAAGACTACCAGAAAACAGATTCCTTCCAGAAAGTAAGATTATTTGAAGAGAAAATTGGTTTACATTATAGTTATACACATTCAACCTACTCAAGACTCTATGAAGCTATCAATCATATGAAGAAAGAAATTCCAGGTCAAATAAAATTTAATAAAGAAATTTCAAGACTGAAGCAAACTAATAGGTTTACTATATGTAACCCAGTTGATTCAAATGAAAACAGAAAAATTTCAAATTTCATAATTGTTAAAAAACAGGAAGAATTCTCACTGGAAGCTGAAAATTCAAATCACAAGGATACTCCTCTCACAAATCTTCCCAGATATCTACACAGTGGAGCATCCAAAATCATGAATTCTGATAAAAAATTGATAGCTCAGATTGAGAGATACGTACACCAAATAAATGTGGCAGGTGGTTCTGGAAGTATCACAGCTTTGAAAAATTTGATTAAAAAAAAACTTGAATTCAATGAATATTGTCTTTCCCAGATGATTCAATATAACAGGCAGTTTTTTGATTTTCAATAGAAATTCATATTTTGAGAATTTGAATTTCAAAACAAGATTCTCCTTAATCATGAGAGCTCTTGTATACCAAGAATTAGTTTTATTATATTAGGGGTTATCAAATATGGCCAAATTCCCCTTTAAATCCAGGCAATTAGGGCTTCAGATATGTGTATGAAACACTGGCTTCATGTCCATAAATAATTCAGGTACTGTCACTGTTCCAAATGGTCATCTGAAGAATAATGTATATGATTCTCTTTATAGTGTCCAAAATGTGAATAGGGGATAACCACAACTCCTTATGGTTGTTAGATTTGATATACAAACCAGTCAATTGGAGAAGACTAACAGATAACCTTTTAGGTTTGGCTATCTTTTTTCTGTTGTCAGCCTACATGATGCCAAGGATAAGTCCTTCTAGCTAAATTTGGTGCAAAATATAAGAATTGAGAGCTTAATAACTCTGAGATAATACATAAGGGATATAATTCCAATTTGACATTGGGCATTATAGAGTAAAAATAAAGACAAGTAGTAATAATCATATTAAATAAACTTGATATAATTAAAAACAGAGGGGCCTGATAAATCAGGGGTGGTTTAAATCCCTCCAAGTTCTTGTGCAAATAATTCAGATGAATTAGGAACCTGGAACACTGGGGGGGCCTGTTTGCACAGGGGTGTTTTAAATCCCAGAAAGGAAATGGGGAATATTCTCAAGAAATAAGGGTTATTAATCACTGGTACAGTCAATGCGGGAAAGCTTGTCTTCCCCCTCAGCAAAAAATGCAAAATATATAAATAAAAAACTGTGAAAATATAATATCTAATATGATATCTACCCCTGTATCCACGGTGGGAGGCGCCAGGCTACCACATCAACGTTCCCCTTCTTCTTCCCTCTTCTCATCCTGTATATCCAGCTCCGGTTGGCGCCGGCTACCCCCCTCTCCCCCCAGCAATGATGCATCCACCTCTTTCCCGGACCAACCTTCACATCCACATGCATTCCGGCCATACTTGTTGTACATCTGGCTCAGAAGTCCCTTGGCTTCAGCGGTTCATTCAACAGGCTCAGATTACGATGGCCTACAACCCCCTCTCACGAGTCCTGGTTCCCGAGACCCAATACAACAAAGAAATTGGTTCCAATTGGATTGCCTATGAGCAATCTGACCATTGGGTGCTTGCCAGTCAGGTCATCCCATCGCAAGACAAAGGCGGCGTGGTGATCACCTAAAGTTCAATTCGGCCACATGGTGTCAACCCAGCCGACGTCATTTCTTTAGCAAGCGTTTCCCCCATGGTCCCGTTGATATCAACCGCTGCAGCCCAATCGTTGGTGGTCTCGGCTCTACCCCTTGGCCTGTCAGGGTCCAGTTATCCGGCACATCCGGTCGTTGATGCTGTGGCTTCTAATCAAATTCATCCTACCCCATCTACCCGTGTATCGGTCAAGCTAACCGTTGAGTATGTCATCTGGCTATCTCTCCAGGACGCAGCGACCAGCAAAGAAGCGGCCGGCGGAGGAAGTGGTAAGCCCCCGGCCACTTGGACCAAGGCGGTCTCAAAGCACCCCCATCATGTATGGGAGGCCTGTCCAACCAACTGGGATTGGGCCCTGGCAAAAAGCAATATCATTTCTCTTTTGGGTTCCCGAGAATACTTGGCCCCAACGATGATCAGCACCGACAAGAAGGGGTTGCTGACTTGGCAGGCAATCATAGCAAGCAATCAAATCTACGGTGTCAGCAAAAAATTCTACATTACGAAGGAAGAAGATTGGTCTGATTTTGCAAAGGCCGCCAAGGCCGCCTATCCTGCCAAGGCAATTAGTCTGCGGATCCACCAACAAGACCCCGCATTGTAGCTCGAGATGAATTGATGGTAAGTGCTTGGGCCATTCTCATTTCGGTGCCGTCGCTCACCCTATCCTTATCTGCCTGACCACAGGATGCGAAGGCCAATGCAATGCTTGTCTTGCTGAATGGTACTCCCGAGGAACGAGCCCCTCTTGAGCACACCCAGGCCCGATTGACAGCTAATGTGAGCTTATACATTTCTTGCTTACTCATCTCGCTGGGCTGATTATGACTAACACAGCCTATGTGAATGTTGTAGCCTGCAGCCGCGGTGGATCAGCCAGCCAGTGAGCAGGCAATACTCCTCAGGCAACACCACATAACCATGTGTCACGAGTGCGGGGCCCCGCCCGGCGAGGGCGAATTTGCGATGCATCCATCTGGCAATGGTTGGTTCATTCGCCTTGGTCACAGTGTGTTATGGGCCTGGGCACGCAAGATGCAAGACCCTGCCGTTACTCTAGACAACCCCCCAGATTCCCCAATGTTTGAATGGCAAAGACCATCATCTCCAAGTAAGAGCAAGCGCAAGGTTGGTCCTGGTTTGGAAACTCGCGGATCTCCGGGCCATTGGGTATTTCAAGCGGATATATCATCAGGAAAGGCGTCACCTGTTAACCCACCAATATCTCTATCCGTTTCCGCTTCCAATAACAATAACACACATAGCAAAGATGTGGCGTCCTCCTATGCCCCCTCCATGTCAAACTCGATGGAGGTCCTTGGCGGTTCAAGCTACTACCAAACTAATCAGCCCCGGCAATCACAAGAAACCGTCCATGTGCAGCGTCCCTCCCTCGTCGAGTTGTGACTCCAACCGCTTCGCCGTTCAAGGTAAACCCGATCCACATGTCTCCATAGAAGGTTTTCTGCGCCACTGTGAAGTGTCAGCTGATGATTTCCACACAAAGTGGAAAATCAAAGAGCACAACATCACCCAGTGGGGATTCTTCCGTTGTAGCACCAAACAAGAGTTAACCGAGTTGGGATTCAAGGCCGGACCGGGGCGCCTGATCTGTGATGGCGTTCAAAGACTGGATGAGTACTGGTCTGGAGAAGATTCAGATCATAATGTAGGGTCCCCTGAGCTTTAGCTCTACCACCAACAAGTTCCCCACATATGCCCAACCCCCCCTCACTCTAACATACATAGTCAGCCTGGTCTATTATATCTACATCATTATTCTTATTGTCATAAGCCTGCTTCCTCCCCTCACTTGATCATAGTCATGACAAATCCTTCTGATGATTGTCAGCCATGAAATAAAAACATCCATTAAACGCTAAGCGATTTACAATCACATAAGAGCTATGAGAAATCAGATTGCTTTGAGCCCAGCACTTCACACCAATGACTGACACCCCGCCGTTGATTAAAACTTGTCTCGATATCTGGCTTGCAGCCATTGAGACAAGTCCTGCAAGCCAGATAAATGAGGAGCTATCAGCAATCAGATTGCTTCGAGCCCAGCCCTTCACACCAATGACTGATACCCGGCCATTGATTAAAACTTGACTCAATATCTGGCTTGCAGCCATCAAGACAAGTCCTGCAAGGCAGATAGCTTAACATTCCTGTGTATGAGTGATAGGTGATGTTAAGCTTCACAAACTCCTCATCCCATGTTGAGTGAGGAGAAATTAACCATTGTGTATCATGTTCACTACACAATCAGCTGTGTCACATATGAGGCGAGAGTAAACATTCACATGTCTTACTGGAGTGTAAACAGAGCCTTCGTGATGAGAGAAATAACAAGACATGATATTTAAGTTGTTTAAATAACATAGAAATAAACTAAATCAGACACAATCTCAGTAACCACAATCTCAGAACAACACTTGCATGAGCTCGGCGGTTACCAAATGGGAGACAAAATCCCGAATAATCTCAGTATCCTCGGGCTCTCCAGTCAAGACTCGGCATCTCTTCAGATGACTCTTGATAACCAAAAAAGCCTTCTCAATCGGATTGAAATCCGGGCTGTATGGCGGCAGATACTTGTGGATGACATTAGCTGAGTCGCAAATGAGGCCAATCCGGCCACCATGATGGATGCAACAATTGTCAATCAACACAACACTCCGAGGCCCTGGAAATGGATTCATAAAGGGCAGCTACAGTTAGATTGTAGAATAGCCCGAGAGCTCAACATACCAAAACGGATTCCAAGAAGTACTCAAAATCTAGCCTGAGAATCAACCCTTGCTGAACCATTAGCCCCACTAAGCCATTGGTTGAAACACCAGGGAGCAGGCTAAAGCAAGTTGTTGCAAACTCTTGCTCAATACGTTTAGTCGGCCTGCCTACTGCGGATCGTCCCATTCAACGATGTTGGGTGTCCAGGCAAATAGATGACTTGTCTGTGAAGAGATCATACAACATTATCAGCACCAGAGGTAACCAGAGATCTGTGTGACTGGGAAGCAAAACCGCTTACCAACAAAAACAAGGAAATTAGCCGGGAAGGATGATACCTCCAAGGACCACAGAACCCGCCGCATAGGACATTGCTTTGGGTGGACGTGCCGGACCACTTTTTGGCTCATACCTAGGCGGATTTTGAGATCATCGTGAATGGTCGAGAGCGGGTACAGATTGCCAGACGCTTCGACGACTGCTTTTTGGATTTTGTCAAGGTAGAGAGTTGGGTCTTTGGCAATAATGTCCAAGATGAACTCGTGTTCCTCAACGGTAATTGCAAGGGGACGGCCTTGGGGTAGGTAGAGAGAAGCATTGCGGATGACTGACTGAGTACGCGTCCAGAGGTCTTTCCACCGGGCAAACGACTTGAGGGAAATCTTCTTGTCGATAAGGTCATTGATAAAATCTGGTGATTCTCCTCGGATCATCAGTTTGACTGCAATGGCCTTGGCCTCGGGGCTATACTTGACAAACACCATTGGTGGGGGGTTGACAAACGGTGGATTGGATGGGGCCAGACGGAAATGTGGAGGTGCTGAGCCGATGGGTGGTATGGATTGGGTAGTGTATCTACATCTGTATGTACATATGTATGTGCCACCCTGGCGCCTCCCCTGTCGATACAGGGGTAGATATCATATTAGATATTATATTTTCACAGTTTTTTATTTATATATTTTGCATTTTTTGCCAAGGGGGAAGACAAGCTTTCCCGCATTGACTGTAATAAGCCTAGGGGAACTTGAGGATATTCATATTAGAATAAAATAAATAAAAGAGGTGGAAAAGGGGCTTAAGTGCAGGAATTACTGGGTCTATTTTCTGAGTTGTACTCAGTCTAAATCATTGTGTTTTCTTTTTCTCTCTATCTTGTTTTACTCCTTGTCAGCACAGGTATAGCTCCTCATCCTCCGTCTCCATCCTCCTTCCTGGATCCAGTATTCTGATCCTGTATCTCAGGTATAGCTCCTCATCCTCCATCTCCATTCTCCTTCCTGGATCCAGTATTCTGATCCTGTATATATCTCAGATTACTTATCTCTTTAACAATTCAGGGTGAAAAAATGACAGTGGTGAGCGCAGTGAGCATTTGAGAACCTGGACCAGACAACAAGTACATGATCAACTTTCTTGGGGACTCCACAAGTCATGAAGATTGGGTAAGGAAACCTCTTGCACTTGAATACAAAAGCATTCAGAGGAATGTGACCTGAGCAAAGCTAGTGGATGGCTAACTGGATGGGGAAAATTTTCTGAGGGGACCCTTTCCATACCCGTTTCTGCATTAGCAAAGAGAGCTTCTCAGTAGCTAAACTGTATTGGATTGAGTTATTGAGGAAGTTTGGATTCCTGGCTTCCGCTGCTTTTCCATCAGCCAGCTCATTCCCCTGAAGGCAAACATGGTCTGGGCACCAACATATGATAATCTGCATGGAAGTCAGGATGGAGTCAGGCACCTCCTTTATCTGATTTAAAGAAGCTACAGGGCGCGGCGGTGGGATTCGCCTGAGGGTCTGCAAATCGCCAACCGTATCCATATTAACATCTGACGACGCGTCTCGCGTAGCCGTCGCGTCGATTCTGTTGTGTATTGACCCGGCGAGTGTGACAGGCGGGAGCCTGCCTATGGTTGAGTGGGGAGGGGGGGGGGGACGGTTGTACTCTATCCATTATGAGAAACATTTCTGCCCATGAACATTTTAGAAGAGAGGGAGGGGGCACCATCCAGAAACTTAAATATGAGAATACATAAATAAGTTCGATCTGTGTATAATTCTCAGTAAATTCTTGTCTTCAACTCTTCTCAGAAGTAAATTAATAAAAGGAAACGGAATCTAATTGTACCAACGAACAAAATTTCCAAAAAAAAGAGTCTCCAAAACAGGAAGAAATCAACCAAGCTGAAAAAGAAAAAAGAAATGAGACATGTGTTTGCGGTGAAAGGGAGGCAAGTTACAGGGGATTAAATCTTCCATATCTGAGTGACAATGTCATCAACAACGATGCTCTTCGAAACCTCGTTCTTCCTGGTAAGTGTTGGGGAAGTCGAAGGGTTTTTGTATGATGAAGCCAAAAGACTAAGTGCTGGTGGTTTTTTAATTAGTCGAGTATGCTCGGTTTCGATTAACTGGAAATACGAGATATGGATAAATAGAAAAAAAAAACCGACAAAAAAAAACAACAAGGGAATTTTGTGAATTTGTGAATGTTGATTTTTTTTCTCGATACATCTCGGAAAAATCATTGTGAGAAAGGACGTACGCTAGAATAAGTGTGATCGAGGAAGTCTTCCAGGTCGTACTTGGGTTTATCAAACGATTCTTGAAAGACTTTGAAGAGGGTGGCAATACTGGCCAAGTAATGGGACCTCAGGCCGACGAATTCCCATGCTGAGCTAAATATCGCCTCGGTCTTGAGAGGATCGGGTTCGTCAAACTTGAAAGGATCTGTATATGTCCCCCCCCCCCAAAAAAAGGACACAGTGTGAACAATGATCATAGAATAAGCACCATTGAATCTCAAATAATGGCTGTGTTTAAACAGATAAATGGGCTTACCGCTACTTTCAAGTGCTTTGAGTGTTTTAGATTGGTCGTCTGGGATTCGATGAAGTAAGGACATAACGGTAGGATGCATTTTGATGAGGTTATAGCAAAACGGGACGACGGTGATGATGGCGCCTGGGGTGGCGAAAAGACTGATGCGGGCAATTTTCTTGATAAAGGATGCGACGATGTTGACGGGGAGATGACTATATCGAGCAACAAAGAATCAGTTTTTATTTTTTTTCCAAAAAGTGGGAGGGAGGGAGGACGAACGTAGAGGATAGGAAGACTTCGAGCATCCGGAAGAATCGTGGTCGGTGGCGGGTGTGCATGATCGACGAATCGACGAGTGCGTATAGTCTGGTGTAGAAGTCAGGATAGTCTCTGCATGGGGGGGGGAGAGTATCCCAAGAGTCAGTTTGGTCAGTTTGGGGCAAGAAGCAAGAGTAGGAAAAAAAGGGGAGTGTGATGTACAAGTTATGTTTGGTTATGAGAGTGAACAGGGCGTTCAAGGATAAGACGGAGATCGAGCCGCCATAGTCAAGACAGTCGACAAGGAAATCCATGAGGATCTTGGGGTCAATCATGTGAGGGATGACTTGGTCATGGAGAATTTTGAGGACGCGCTTGATGTCGGCCTCGGCGAGACCTTGGAGGCTCAAGAAAGCGACCCAGCAGTCTGAGAAGGCTTTCTGGTGGGCCCGGAGCGAGAGCAAGGGGTGTTCGTTCTTGGTCCGCTTCTCCAATTCTGGTTCCTCTTCTGAGTTTTCAGACTCGGTGGGGTCGTCGAATATCCCCGTACTTCCATCGCTCGCCACTTTCGTCTTCTTCTTGCTCCTCCCTCCCTCAACATCTGTACCCACAACTTTTTCGCTTCGTCGTCCCACTCTCACTTACTTTTTGCGGCTTGCCTGTCCAGAACTGGTCAAGCTCGTCTACACTCGTTGGCATGGTCGTCAGAGATTCTAAGTACACTAGCAGGTTCCGTGTCAAGCCATCTTTTGAGCTGCCATCAGAAAGATCTTTGGTGGCTGCTACTTTAGCTTTCTTCTTCTTCCCACGTCCTTGTTGGGATGAGTCGGGGTTGAACGATTGGCAGAGAAAACTTTTTTTAATTTAACGGGACATAATCAGCCAAACTTCATAATACTCTTCAATATGATATATTTAAAAAAACGATATGAGTAGGACTGACGTAGCGTCCTTGAGGAATCGGAAGCGGATGTCATCACAAAAGTTGAGGTAGCGGAGGATGAACTCGGTTCTGACGGAGAGGGGGACTTGATGGAGATCGTTGGGGATGAGGAGGGCCTTGACGAGTTTGAGGAAGGTAGAGCTTTCGAAGCCAGCAGGAGGGAATTTGAGGTAATTTTCCGGACCAGTCTGAGGTTGGTGAGAGTATTTCAGGGAGTGGATAACGTCTGATTCGCAACGGACGAGGTTCATGAGGATCGTTAGACAGTCGAGCTCGATCTGTGAGCCGGCTTGCTCATGACTAGGTCGACGGATGAGAGAAAGTAGATAGTCTATGTATTGGCTGTACTGAGCTTTGAGCCAATCCTTGACCAGTTTGACGGCCTCTTCTTCGGCCTGGGTCTCAGATCGTGATGGGCTGGCATGGATCCTTCCCTGACGAATGAGTGATGAGAATATCCGATGGAGTGAGTAAATCAGTGCATGGGTTACTTGGCTCGGTTGGTGGTTGTTGGTTTTCTTGTTCTGTTTCTCTTGTTCGTTGACTGCCTGGGAGAGTCGTTCTAATAGGTCTACGATCGGGTTGAGGTCCTGGTTTGGTGCTAGTTTGATCTGTTGTTCGAGTTCCTTAATCTGTTTGAGGGTTTGCTTGATCGTTTTGATATTAGTATTCGGTTGGATCTGGTGATTAGTCTTGATCGATGTTGAGCTGTTTGCCATCTTTCAAGTTGAAGGTCAAGATACAAATTTTAAATATCCACAGCCACATTCTTTTTCAGATCGAGCCTCAACCAAGTTTGGGTTAGGGTTGGAGGGGCTTGACTAAAACACGACTTAAATTACATAAGCCCCCTTTTCAATTATACTCTGAATTCTGGGTTTTTGAATATTGACGATCAATTCAGTACTATTATTTCATCCAGAGCATCTTCAGTTGTAGAAAGGATGGATTAACATAAGGGATTTTTGTCAAGATGGCTTCTCTCACATAACTTTTACCGATCCTAGCCTGTTGCAGGTGTGTTTGTAGGTCCAGAATACCTCCACTTCTATATGGGTGTTTTCTTTGGGTCAGGACTCAGGTGGTCAAGGAATAAGTTCTGAGTCCAAGCGGTTAATTTGTTGAAACTGCCTGTAAAACTCAAGAAGCATTACATATCAAGAACTCAACCTCTCAAGCTCAATATCATCGAGTTAATCAAACAGCTTGGCCTTTGAGCTCCACATCTTCCTCTGCCCTTTCTTCTTTCAATCCTCTAATTCTCCATCCCCCAGTTGGTTTTTGTTAGATAGTCTGTCTGCTCATGCACCTCTCATTAAGGTTGGTAAATTGCTTCCAAAGGTGAGCTGCTCACCAAATCTAAACACTTTCTTCTCATAACCATTTGTAGGAATTAAGGGCATTGACAAAGTTCAATGTGCATGATCTTTTTGGAAATATTGATTTGATGTTGTGTTTAGACATCCTTCAACATAAATACTTACACACTCTCATTACTCATCTGAATTGTAAACTGGCTGGTTAACATTGTCCATCCCAATTATTTTGGACGACCTTAATGCTGTGGGAATTCAAGATCAAGACACTCTATCACAGCAATATGCAACTGTCATGAGCCGTATTGCGGGCCTGCCCGCACCAAAGCCCGCACCACATGTAGATAGTCTATCACGTACATGTCACAGACAGACCACTATATAGTCTGTCAGGACAAGGATCCACATCTCTTCCTCATCCTGCAATCTACATTATAGGATCCCGAAACCCCAGAAACCCCAGAACCCCCATAGCCTTCCTCTCCACAGATCAGACCATAACAGCAACAACTAATAATAGTAAAAAAGTTTATAAATTAATAGTGAGAAAGATTAAAGATAAGAATTGTTGGTCAAAAGAAAAAAGATACAAAAAATAAGATTCATGAAGTAAATAATTACAATCCTTGCAATATCAAAGATAGCCAAATCCATCAATTAACCAAAAATGAAAAACTGATCTGTGGGTTCCAAAAGGGGTTGGAAGAAGGAGCAGAATAGTTTAAGAACTTTGGGTTTTAGGAAACCAGTCAATTGTATGATGATGGATTTGCTCCTATTTGATACCCCCTTGAAAATATAAGGAACACTACTCTGAAAGTGTGAAAGGTATTCAAACAGTTAATATTCATAAGCCTAAGGAATTGATAAAAAAAATGAACTTCCTGAAATTTCTGAGTCTTCTGATATTATAGCTTTAGGAAAAGAGCTGGCCATTAGTTTCCTTGAAAGTGCATCAAGGGATATTTAAGTTTAATTTAACCTTAAAAAAGCTCTACCAGGATGAAGATCAAAGCCAGGTTATCTTCAAGGTCTAACCCAGAATTCCCATGATTCCAATGGATAATTAATTTCTTATAATGTTGTGATATCAGGATTATATTGCAACCCATCCACTATCATTTTTGGGGGAGAAATCCACATGGATATATAAATGGAAAAGCATGAATTGATTTCAATTCCATTAAATTGGGAAAACTATTTCATAGCACCAGAAACAAACCTTGGAGGTATCAAATTCCATTCAATTATTACAATATGATGTAAATACCCTGAACTTGTGGTGTTATATTACCAACTACAAAAAATACAAAGAAGAGTAAAAGGGAATTACAGCATTTTTTTTTCCAAACAATACTTGGTCAGGAAAAATATATTTTCACCTGATGTCTGGTGAAATAAAGAAACAATGGCTGTAGCTTTATTCTAGCTCTGGTTCCACTCCAACAAGGTTCAAATTGCCCCTTTGTGTTCTACAAGGGGCTTGTCAACTTGCTGTACTCTACTCCACTTATTGTGGCGTGTAAAGTAAGGAATAAAAAAAAGATCTTACACTAAAAGGTGTAATCAAAGAATATAACTTATAACAATATTTACTTCAGTGTTATAAAAACACCAAGTAACAAAAAATAACAGGTTATAACCCTGCTGCCAAACTGCTGTTGAGGGAATAATACCTCAGAAGGGCTAACCAGACTAAGACACAGTTCTTCCAATCAAATTAAAGAGTATTTAATTTATTGGGGAGGGGATTTGTTGAGGAATTTTAACTAGAAGATAGTATATAAAGGATAAAGGCCCGTCCTCCTTACTTACAGGAGAAGCCTTTGTAGCTTATAATAAGTTATCTAAGTGTATTTTAAAATTGATGGGGAGGTGATATTCAATTTAGTGAAGAAAACTTCCTCTTAAATAATAAAATAATTATTATTTCACATGCTTGTTGGAAGCAGTGATCAGGTTAAGATCACCAGGGGGAAATGAGAACCCTGTTCGTGATATGATGTGAAAATGGTGTCATTTCTATTTAGAATGACCCCATAATTATTTCACAATAAATTACTTAGTGGGAAATAATTATTTCAGCAATGAATAATTATTTCACTAAGTATTACTTGTGAATAAATTTTCTAGGGACCAGAGCTTTTTTTTTTTTTTTAAAGTGTAATTTCGCCGGTAGCATTGCACACTACGAATATTCAATATGTATTTATGTTAAACTTATGACGCAGTTTAGCATAAGAGAGTGTGCAGTAGTCAGAGAAAACTTAAGAGGAAAAAAGAGGAGGAAAGGAAGCAAAATAAAAGAAAAAAGAAATGAAAAAGGAAAGGGGTGAAAAAGAACAATGGGTATTTATTGGATGATGTGGCCTGCTAAATCTATGAAGAGATGTAGTCAAACCATCCGGTTGCTTTGATGAACTCAAATATAGCAGGGTGCGCGTTGGGGTTTTGCAGTAAGAGGTGTGGTTGGTTCCAATCCACCCTAGCCTTACTTTTACATGCTTGTTTGAGGAGATTCTTGTGTTGGGATTTGTAGTTTGGGCAGAGATCAAAGAAGTGGCTGGTTGTTTCTTGCCCTGCACAGTGAGGGCAGGTGGGGTCGAGGCGGCATTTACTTTTGAAGAGGTACTGATTGAGGGGTGAATGCCCAGAGCGCAGCTGATTGATGATTGATGTTTGCAATATCAGCAGCGAGGAGATTCGCTTCTTGAGGATGATGGCGGGAGGATTTAGGATTTGTGTTTTCATTGCGGTGGCAATTTTTGAGGCATTGGCAGGTAAAATTTGATCCGGGTGAGAGTTCCGGTCTGTTGCTTCCTTTGCAAGCAGATCAGCTGCTTCATTGCCACGTATTCCACCATGACCTGGGCACCACGTTAGATGAAGTGATAAATCAGCTGGGAGCGAGATACCGGTATTCAGTATTTCAGTGAAAAGATACTGCCCCGGTTTTGCAATATTAAAATTTTTCATTTGCTGGAGCACCCCCTTGTTATCCGTGAGGATGAACGCTTTTGTAGCCGAAATGGTTTGCAGGAGGATGGTCAGTAGTTGGGAGGCCAACAGTACTCTGATGGCCTCGCATTCATGGTTGGAAATCAATTCATTGACACCGAGGGCAGACAAAAGAGCGATGTCATGATCAGGGCAGATTGCTGCCCCAGCACCCCCTTTTACCCTGTCAAAAGAGCCGTCAGTGTAGATTACTATGGATTCTCGTGAATTAAAAATAGACGATACTAAGTTGGTTGTTTCTTGGACTGTGTCGTCTTTGGGTGTATTCATGTTCAGGAAAATCGGGTCCGTTTTGAGTTTAGTGCGTCGGAGTCCGTATTCAATACTGATTGACTCCGGATTCATTGACAAAAGCTGGTCAATCTGGGGAGTGACGATAGAGACATGGCGTCCCAGCCAGGCGGCCTGACCAAGCCTCGCTGAGCCAGGATGTCTTGAATCTTGTTGTCCAGGCGTTTTCGGATGCACTTCCGTGTGTAAAAACTGATTGCCGCAACCTTGCAAAAGGCCGCAGCATCCGGTACCGCTGATCGACTAGAATGCCACTGTTTTGGGGTGGATTTGAAGGTACCCAACATGAATAGGGCAGCGAGGTTGTTAGTTTTATCTGCTAATTGGGTAATTTTAGCTGAGTTAGCGGAAGTGCCCCAAGTGGGCGCCCCATACGATACCCTGGGTAGTAGCACTGAAGTCATCAGGCGGACCCGATCCCATTCACGTAGCCCCCACCGTGAATTTCCTAGGCAGCTCAGTTGTTGAATGGTGGTTGCCGCCCTGCGTTCCAGCAGGTTGAACATAGAGGAATACGTTAGTTTATTGTCCAGAAGGATACCTAGCCACTTGACCTCTTTACACGGGGTCAGTAGCTGGTGCCAAAAAGGAAGGGAGAGGGAGAGTGAAGTTTTCTAGTTAGCCATATGAATTGGGCCTTCTTCCTGTCAAACAAGGCCCCAAACTTAGCGCCCCAATGCAGAGATTGATTTCCATGTACTGAAAGTTTTTCTGTGGTTTCTTCCAGAGTTCTGGCAGCCACCAGGTGTACGACATTGTCAATGTATCCTATAGAAACTTCATCTGCAGAAAGATCAAACGACTTGATCAATAACGAATTATTGTAAAGGATATACAATATAACAGAGAGGGGAGATCCCTGTGGGAGGCCAATGGCTATATTAAAAGGGGATGAAGTATAGTCGTCCATTTTGATCGTTGTTTGTCGTTGACTGAGGAAAGACTCGATGATTCCTACCAAGTAGGCTGGACACTTTGAATGACAAAGATAATGTATGGGCCTCTGGGGGTGAACAGAAGGGTACGCGGATTTAACATCCAGAAACAGTCCCGCCACAAATTTCTTCTTGTTCCATTTGTGGCGGACCCACGTGTCTAAGAGGACCTGCGCGTCTTCAGTGCCCGCTCCCTTTCTTCCGCCGAGGTGACCATCAGCAAGAATCCCTTGCTCTTCTGCCCATGCGTTAAGTCAACGTGCGATGAGTAACTCAAACAATTTGCCCGTGCCGCTCAGGAGGGTAATTGGTCTGTAGGAGTTTGAATCAGTGTAATTGTCCTTCCCTGCCTTTGGGATAATGGCAGTGACCGCACATTTCCACATAGCTGGGAAGGAGCTGCTGGCTAGAAATTCATTGAAATTGTCCCGGAGAATAGGAGCAAGAAACTCAGCTCCAAGTTTGATAAGCTCGTTGGCAATGCCGTCTATTCCGGGGGCTTTCCTTGGTGAAATTTTCTCGATTCCTGATAAGACTTTGTCAAGGGTGGTAGCCGGGTAGCAAACAATGTGCAATGCTGTTCTGGGTGGTATATCAGAGATTTCAATAGGGGCTTGTATACAAGAGGTACCACAGAAAAGCATCTCCGCCTGTTCCGCCTTGTCAGTCATGATTGACCCGTCCCTCCGTCAAAGGGGGAGGATGGAAATCATTCTGTTCTTCTTGGTGAAACAAAGCGCCTTGAAAACCGTATCATCAGATGGATCATCCAGAAACTTCCACCAGGAATTTTGCTTGAGCGTCTTGATGGTATCGCGGAAATAGATATTCCATTGCCTGTAACATTCTGAGGCCTCCGGGCTTCCAGTCAGTATGAACCACCTTCTGGCCCTATTTCTCGTCTCAATTATGGGGTCAAGGGTGGACTTGCACCACCAAGACTTAGCCTTGGATTTATTTACGGTGGTCGGTCGTCCAAGATCATCCTGCAAGGTCTTCAAGTTCTTCGTAAGCGCCGCCATCTCTTCATCCCTAGAATCAAAGAGTGTAGAGCGGTGAGATTCAGCCAGTTTCTTAACACAATTTTGGACCTTAGATGAATTTAGGACTGCCCAATTTGGTCTGGATCGGCGGACTTCTTGTCGATGACCCTCCAGGTTAAGTCGAATAATGATTGGTTGATGATCTGAACCGTGATTCTCCAGCGGGACTTCTCCACTCGAAATTAACTTAGAAGCTAGAAAGTTTGCCCAAGACAAATCAATAGTGTAAACGACTCCACGGGACGAATAAAAGGTAGGAAGGTGCTTAGGGGAAGCAAGACAGAACCCGTTTTTTCCGCATATCTCCAAGAGATCCCGTGCTTGCCACTGGTTGGAGCAAATTCCCGGGGGGATCCAATGCGGATGGTGTAGATTTGCATCCATGCAAAATGATGCTTGGGATCTGTCAAGAGTTGTGGGTGTTGAGCCACTGTTGGAGAAGCAGGCCAGCTGGGAAGACTTTGGGGGTGTTGTAGATGTTAATCAGTCGAAGGGTGAGTTTTTGAGAGATGATGATATCAAGCGCTAAGATAAGTTGACCGCATCCACTCAGCTGATTTATGTTTCCAGAGGGAATATCCCTTTTGACGTAGATGCATGTTTGATGGTGGTCCGTCCATTTAGCGGGCCTAAATTCAAAAGCTGTGAAGACTTGCCACTCCGGATGGTCCGGAGGGGAAAAAGAAAAAGGGTTTAACCCAGGGTTCTTGGAGGAGAATAAAAGTGAAGTCAGATGATTGTTGCATAACACTTAGCGTGATTTCACGTGACGCGTGGCAATTCAATTGAAGAATTTTCACATCTCTAGAGAGATGGGCCTGACACGGTTCAAAACTTGGATACATTGCATTTGAGGAAAATACTGGGCTATGAACAATGGGGGGAACTGGAATTGGGGGAGGGAGGAGAGAGGAAGGGGGAAGAGGGTAGGAAGAATGTAAAACATGGGTTAATATGGGTGTATCTATCATTGAGAAGAGATATTTTTCCTTTCCAGCCACATCTTTTCGAAAAAAACAGGTGACATTAAACGGTGTGTGGTCAACCTTGCTGACTCCATCAATCTTCATCTTCAAGCCGTCTTTGCATAAGACACACGTCTTGATACCGCCAATGCCTTCAGGGCATTCTTTGATCACGTGCTCATTGCCGCACTTTCCGCATCTTGCTTTCTCCCGGAACCACTGACCAAAGTGGCCCATCTTGAGACATTTAAAGCATTGGGGGGGGCGGGGTTTAAATCTTGCAGTGTGGTGGTAGTTGTAGTCCAAGAAGATTCCGGATTTTTCGACTCTTGCCGCTGTCTCTTTGTTGCTGAAAGCCAAGACCAAGGATCCGGCGCGTTTGGTTGTTTCAGAGTTATTCAACAGCCACTTGATGTGGACCAGGTCGCCATTGGAAAAAATTTTCTCTCCCGAGATTTTTGAGATAGTGGATGGAGCCAACGGATCTAGGTTGTTCGGGATGCCATGGGCAATAACCGCATACGTGCTGGGGGTTGCTGCCAGGTGCGGTGTGGTAATCCATACCTTTTCACATACAAACATCAACAACTTACATTTCCTCTCACATATACTTCATTGTTATTACATAATCAGATTCTACATACAAAACTACCCCTAGTCACTCACTCAAAGTACCCCTGATTTCCCTTTGGTTCAGAAGTTATTGGCATTCTTAGAATATTACCACTTATAACCACATAACTTTACCAATACTACAACCCCATAGGATATTATACAAGGTATTGATTTATAAATATACAGTACATAAATAAAACACAGATATTACATACTTTTCTTTAGTTTATATCTTCTTTGGTATTAAGTTGTACAGCACAGTCATTTATATTACATAGTTACATCTTCTGCCTTTATCATCCTCTTTGGTTACTAGTCACATTACATTCCTTACATACATAGTTACTAGCTACATTGGCTCATCTTTCTTACACTATCACTACTCTCTTTTGGTTGTATACCTCTGAACACATTTCCCCTTTCTCTTTACTGCCAGGATCAGCCATCTTGTGCCCTTTTGTATAAGTAGAACTCCCCTTAGTTCTATGGATAAATCATGCACTCCCCTTTTATTAAAAGTACAGTTTACATTTACATTCACCTTTAAAACCTTTTTACATTTACTTTTGCATCAACCTTTACCCAAATAACAATCATAACACATACCCCATACTCTTTCTCAGTGCTTTTCTCACTCCTCTCAAGGTCCCTGCCTCAGATTGATTAAACAACCTAAGTTCCCATTAGTAGCAGCAGTCTAAGGATTAGTAGAAATATAGCCACACCTCTTTTCTTTCTTTTTCTTAGTGAAACCCTTTCCCCTCAGCATTAGTCAAGAAGGGCAGCCTCATCAGCACCTGTAGCTTCAACATCTTCTACTTACTAGATTTGTTGTCTATTTCCCCTTCAAGCTCTTTCCTGTTCCTTTAGGAGTTCCACAGCGGGTGCACCTCTTTTGACCAACGATGTTTGTTCTCCATCAACCATTTTTGATGAGATTTATTTTTTGAGAAGAAACAAACCTCTCCCGATTTGAGTACTTGAGCCGCTCGAATCAAGACCTTCTCTCCTTCAACTTGCGCGTCAATCTTCTGAAGGATTTCATTTGCTTGTTGGACCAAGCATCCACAAGGAATAGATTGAATTTCAGATTGATTGGGGTCCAAGTGTATGATGGCCTTGCCCGGCTTGAGGGATTTTAGGAGGATTTGTTTAGGGGGGGGTGATTGTTGGGGCTCTTGGGGTGGTCGAGACGCCTACCGCCTTTGAGTACAATTGCTTCCCTGTCTTGGTTGGGACAACCGGGGTGGGGACTCCTCGATTGTTTTCTAGAGCTTGTAGACGTGACTCGTACGACTCAGTCATCTGATTCATCCTTTGTTCTAGCCGGTTTAAACGTGTTGATTCCGCGTCCATCATCATCTGGATGGCGCCCAGCAAGGCCGGGTCGATGATGATTGCTCCATCCGGCGTTCTGTTCTGCGGGTTGCCAATGTAACTAGCCAGATATGCTAGGAATGCCGACAAGGGGGGGGATCCAGGTGGTCTGGTTGGGAGTCGCGACGAAGTCGCGTCCTGGACCAGAGCTTGAAAAAGTGCTTGCCCTGAGTGATCATTAATTTAAAATCACATGTACTTATGTAATTAATACATACTACATAAGTTATGTAATTAAATACATATGTAATGTTATAGTATATATTCCTATGGGTTATGCTGGGATTTTCCAGGATTTTCATGGAAAAAACTATACCAATAAATGGTTCTTTATCCATTTATTGCGTGTTTGAAAATTGATTTGCCAAGGATTTTCTTCAATTAAATTTCCTTGGATTTTTGATAAAAAATAGATATAATTTTAAATAGTTTTATTAATATATTTTACATGTGGTCATGAGTGTGGCTTGAACACAGAGCCTTATGAATAAACCAGATATTTCTAAGCTTGTTCTTAACTGTTAGACTATTATCCAATTGTTGAAACAGTTGAGTATAATTTCTGCTACAATCAGAAAATCTAGTAAAATGAAATAAAATAAACAAATAATAATACAATTAAATATCATTAATTTTTTCAGCTTACAGTTTCAAGTGTTAAATGTTGTATGTAATATCTTGGTGGCTGACAGGGCTGCACATGATGCCACTTTTACTAATTATGAATAGCTCATTGAAACTAGGTATAACCTTCACTGTATTTTGATGGATGAGAATCCTGGAAAATGGATGGCGCTGAGGAGAGATTCTAGAATAAAATGTTATTTATTTCTAGCTCAGCAGATAGTAGGATAAATGTGTTGAGATCTCTGTGTTAGTATAATAAAAAATGATAATGAAAAGGAAGAAAGATAAAAGGAAAGATGAAAGAGAATTGGAATAATAAGAAATGGTGGTGCTTACCTAGCTCATCAGATAGTGGGATAGCTCAGCAGATAATTTATATTTGTGAAACCTGTGTAGAGAGGGTTGACAATTTTACCCTTCCTTCTCCCGAGAGGAGGTGCTGGTTTTACTAGGCAGACTGGCCACAAAAAAGGCCTCAGGCCCCAATTAGATTCCAAATGAAGTCCTCACAACTATCACACCTCTTATGAACCCATTACATGCCAAGTAACACCAAATATATAACACAGCGGTCTTAAAAATGAAGTGGAATGTACACATTTGTGCGGATGGAATCCAATCTTGCATGATTCAGTTACATAATACTAGAGGCTGAAATGAACTTTTGGAAGAATACATCTCTCCCTCTGAGAAAATACCCCAAGTATTTACATACACATTTATTTGATTTGGCTTGGTTGGATACTTAAGACCCACAGTCAAAACATTTTTCAATTTTTTTTTCCCACTATTCTCAAGAACAATCCTAGCATGATCTACCCTGATCAATTTATGACTGTTACCGGTTACCAGGCCACGATTCCCATTCTTTGTGGATCACAAGAAGAAAGTCTACAAGTAGAAGAACCATGACAAGGATGTGATTAATTACAAAAGAATTGGATTGATATTTTTTGGGCCCTGATCACATTTCAAAGGATCTGTGCCCACATTCAGCTTTTTTCAGATAAGGATCTCTCTCTGTGTGTGTGATGCTACAGGGCTGCTGTGGGCACTATGTTTTTTTATTTAATAAACACACACTAATGTCTGAACAGATTTCCTTCCACTTAGATCTAGATGATTAAAGATTGGAGTTGTTTATGAACTGAACCATGGATTCTTGTGTATATTTGTATATGATGGGCTAAAGGGTCAAACCAAGTCAAGAATGGGCCTGGATGGTCTAGCGGTAACCATCACCTATGGAAGCTTGGTGTTGCCCCTGTGCAATAAATCATCTCACTCCTGAGAGAGTGACAAGTCCGGTGTTTGAATCCCGGCAAGCCCAACCCCTGGCCACTACCCCTTCCAACCCAGGACAACTACACCTCCCCCTTCAATTGCAAACCCTTTATTAGTTGTCCCCTTACACAAAAAAAAACCTCTCTTTCAATTTCAACACCCGTTGCCCGTTTACAAACCAACCTGAGAAGGTTAAAAACATCACACCCCCACCACAACCCAGTAGATCAAATTGTCTAGATTACCGTGCACTCACAGAAACTTAGGTCCTCATAACACCAAGTGCTCAAACAATTGTTACAACTTAAAAACTTGTAGTTTGAAACAAAATGATATTCATAGTGTGCAGCAATGCCAATGGCAAAATTGCACTTTAAAAAAAAAAAAGGCAAGATGGATAAAAAACTGTCTCACTTGGATTTGGAACCCCCAAGAGCTCAAAGACCAAATGTTGGAAAGACCAACACTGTTTTCTTGTCCATCTTGGGTCTCATCAAGCCTTTAGTCCCTCAATCCCAGACCGTGTCACTACACAGAGGAAAATGGTCTGTATCCCCCTCTCTCTGAATTCACAGGGACTTGGTGTTAATGTTAGGCCAGGGGGAGGGGTTCAACCTTGGGAATGCTGAATGATGCAACATGTTTTTCTCTTTTTTTTTATAAAAAATATCTGTTTTTCTGATCAGTGAGTTATTTCTCTAACAGCTAGTAGCAAAAAAAAAAAAAAAAACAATCAAGATTAGCATGTGGCGCAAGTCCCTCCAGAGGAGCCATTGGAAGGTGAGCTCATGAGGCATGTGTGCTGAGTTAAGAGTCACCTTAAATTTTTCCTCTTCCTCTTACACACACACATAATGTACAAAGGGACGAGGACCATTAAAAACTCAGCACCTCTCACCAGCCCCTTTCAAAAAAAAGAACGCACACATGAATGAATTTACACACAACATATGAATTAACAAGTCTACAAACTAATCTAAGATACATACAAAAGAGCAAGGAAGTTTTTTTGTTTTATATATAAATATCTTTTTCTCTGTCGTTGAAAGATTTTTTTTTGTTACAAGACCTAAATGCAGGGGAGTGTTGAGAGAATCGATATGTAAATATAGATGTATATCTCAAAGATTTTTTCGTTCATGATGATCAAGTGGTGGTGGTTGTTCAGTAGTGGATGGACCAAGGAATTGGAACTTTTTTTTTTGTTCTTCTGCTACGCTTACATAGTCAACATGAAGGCTGAAATTAGGATTTGGCAAGAGAAAGCAGCTGTGGTTTGATTAGTGAACTACGAAGAAAAAAAATGGGTGAGTTCGATTGCCCCCGCAATGACTATTAGTTTGTCGCAAAGTGATAGACTATAACGTCTTGGTTTTGTAGGAACCAAGGCTGCCTGTGTGATATTTGAATGGCAAGAGATCAGTTTCTGTTTTTTACCCCTGGGAGTTTGACCATCGATTGACTGACCCCAACCCATAGCAACAAAGGGCAACCAAGTCCATCTTCTCGGATTGGAAATCAAAAAGGTGCCCAACCAGATCGATAGTTCCGAGTAACTGGATAATCATCTTTGGAGATCAGAGCTATGGTTTTGTAAGATAGATCAAGTCAACTTTAGACTGACGTGTAGAAAGTTAAAGAGCCCTTGAGCTTGACGAGGCGGTCGACCCAAGCGTGCATCTCGTCGGCTTTAATTGGGAGGGGGTAGTTGCAAGTCAGTCACCATGTTGGACTTTGAGAGTACTATGGGATCAAACTCACTACTCGGGGCAGTCTTATTATCTAACATGAACATCATCATTGCTCTAGCCAAAATACCTGTCATGTCGAGTGAATCGTACAGGTTAGGAGACTTTGTCCTGAACAAGTAAAACAAAGAGAACTGACCAATGTGATTGTGACCGACAGTTCCCAGGCCTTCGTAATAGCCAGCGTTAGTCATGAGACAGCTCCAATCGTTGGCGGCAAAGTGTTGTAGGAAGAGGTTAGGCGGGGCATATTGGCTAGGGGTTTTGTTGCCTCGGAAGAGCTTGCGAGTTGGAAGAAAGCCCAAGTAGGGTCGCTTGTAGCCGGTAGCCTGGAGGACTCAGGATCGTCAGAGGCTTTCTTTTTTTCCCTCCCGTCGATCCAAGCTCGAGCTCACCTCGACAATCACATCCGCCGGAACTATCTCGGACTCATGCACGCCGAACCGTTGGACTTCAACACCTCGGGGGAAGATTCGATCGATCTGAGAGATAATAAGGGAACAATAATTGGTTAGCTTGGGTAGGACTAGGTCTCGTAATGTTGAAGTTACCTTAGCTCGAACGTAATCGGCACGATTCTCGCGAACGAGTTTTAAAAACTCTCCATTGACGATCGGTGTTTTACTGTACAAACGACTAGCTGGTTTACCGTTGTAGGCGGCGGGGCTCATCCATTTCAAGTCAGTACCATAGTGGTAGGCCCGAAGGGCGTTTTCGGCAATTTGGTCAAGGAAGCAGGGGACGCCGAATGGATTAAGGGCGAGGAGAGTGCCGATAATAAGGTTTCGAGGAATAAACCACTAAAATATAATTGATAAGTTTACGCATGTCTCAGTTACTGGGGATTTTTTAAAAAAAAGACAAGTATATATGCTCCTCCCGGCGCACCTTGTCGGTCCGGGTGACCAAAACCGCGGGAGTAGCGCAGCCGGACTGGACGGCCAACTCGAGAGCTTCGACGGCGCTAGCGCCACCGCCAATGACGACCACTCGTTTACCGGGCCAATGAATCTGATCCAATTCACTGGAATGGACCATCTTTCCTTGAAAGGTTTCACGACCCTCAAAGTTGATTCGTTCGGGTGGGCCGCAAGTACCGACGGCCACCACGATTCCATCAAACACGCCATCGGCACCGTTGTTGATCAACCATTTCAAGGGCTGGCCATCCGTGGCTTGCTGGCGGGTAACTTGTTCGACGGTAAACTTGAGGGTGGCTCCCAAGAAGATCAGATCGAGGTATATACCGAGGGTGAAATTTAGGAAAAGTGCTCACGTTGAAACGGGTACGAGAGTTCAATCGATAGCTTTTCCAAATTTTTTGAAGTTCGGACAAGATTTCTCCCTAGGAACGTGTAGGGAGAGGGGTCAGTGTTTTTCTTTTCTTTTTTTTTTTTGATATAAGATCAAGGCTAGATAGGGGTGAGTATGTATACATGAGATATGTGCCAGGTGATAAGGTCAAGTGGTATGCCCATGTACGGTTGGCAACTTGGTGTATGGTGGTGAACTCAACTTTTCTGACTGGGAATTGGTTTGACCACTTGACGGAAGGATGAAATCTGTACATGAAGGAATCCAGTTGGAGGGATGAGTACTAAAAGTGGAGAGAGAGACGTATGTAGATATATACATGATTCAGTGATTGGGGAGCTGGTGGATGTTATTGGGGGTTTGAGACTAAACCTATTAACTCTGGACCAAATCCCACCGATGGTGGGGGATTGTTCAAAGATGATGACCTCAAAGCCATGAGCGAGAAAGTGAGCGGCGGTTGAGATACCGGTGATTCCGGCGCCTACGATCGCGATTCTTCCGAGTGGGTTAGGGTTGGGTTGATGAGTGATGTGATGGTTAGTGGGTGTGAAGAGATAGATGATTAGGTTTTGGATGAGGCCGTAGGTGAGACTCCAGAGGATGGTGATTAACTTGTTGAGTGGGGTGAGGATGGAGGATGATGATGGTGGTGGTAGTGGTTGTTGTTGGGGAGAGTCGGATATGGTTGAGAGGCTTGAAGGAGGGGAAGAGAGTGAGAATAAGGAGGTAGATGAGGAGTGAGGGTGGTTGGTGGATAGTGAACTTGGTGGACTGGATGGGGCTATCGAGGTAAAAAAAAAAAAAGAAGATATAAATAGATTAGTAGGTGTTAAGGTTGGTTTGGTTATTAAGTTTTTAGCTTACATCGATCGATGAATTGGTTGGTGGTAGGAGTAATTAGTTGGACCATGGTGTGTTATAAAAGGATATGGGAAGAGAAGGGATGGGAATAGGGAAGGGTCAAGAGTCGAGAGCTTATAAATAGTCAAAAGAAAATAATAAATACTCAGATTAAAAAAAACAGGAAATCCACATGAAACTTTCCAAATCCATTAAGCGAAAGGCTTAATCATTCACAGGCTTCAGTTGAGATTAATCATTTAAATTTTAGTCGGTTTTAAGAAGAAAGAAGAAAACTGATTTGGTATTTGCAGAGAGACAGAGTGTTAAATTATATCACATGTTCAATATTTAATCTACCCACCCACCTACATACATAAAAATCCTTAACTGCATCCATCTCTCATGTGCATGATAATCAGACACTTTTATTTAGCTAACAAGTATTTATTTAAATATTATTGTTTATGATCCAGGTTTACAATGTTCCTAGGAGTTATCCAAAATTATATAAATATATACATCAATACAACACTCATCATTCCAGTAAGTAGATCACTCAACTGCATCAATCCTAGGATTCCACCAAGACTGAACGGCCTCTAAACCTAAGAGATAGACAACCAATGCGTTCAAACTACTACCAGCATCTAATCCACTAAAACCCCCCCCCCCCCCAAAAAAAAGATATAAACTTTAGTTAACAAGATATACTAAATCTTCCTCCCTATCTTTATCAAATTTCATTTCACCTCGACAGTACATAGTTATACTTCTCAAACCATCTCGGACGATAATTCAAGGCCCAATACTGCGACAGAAAAGCCGCCAAGAATCCAACCCCTATCCTAAACTCCCACAAAATCAACTAAGAAGACGATCCAGATCGGACAAGTGAAAAAACAAAAGCTTACACGTTGGTGGGAATCTGGGGAGGAGTAATGGCCCCATGAAGGAATACTTCAAACATAACCATCTCACACGTTAGACCCTTCCCTCAACTTGAAAAAGAAAAATTAATAACTCAACCTGGAATACTTAGCTTCCTCCAGACGCTCTTGGGATCGTGACGTGAGATGTACCAAGGTATGATAGGTAGAAGAGCACCGATCGGAAATCCCCAAAACAAAATCCTATATTTACCTGATCAACCAAACTCAATCAATTCAACCTTGATCTTTCCTTCTAACTTGCTGTCAACCATAACAATAAAAATTAAAAAAACACCACACACCAGAAAAAAATTTAAGGGGTCCGATCAAACCCCCTGAGTTCTCTAAGATCATCAGCCTTCAAACATTATCCTCATACCCCAATCTCACTCAAACTCACAAATCACTGAGGCCGAGTAAAAGATTTCAGGCTTTCGACCGGTCCATTGGCCACTGGGATCGACCACCGTACCATCTAACATGTCTCTCTTATCGGCAATCACCGAACGAATAAAGATATAATTGATCACCGCTCCGATCGAAGTCCCGACGATCCTTTGAATAAGATCAAAAAAAAAAAAAAAAAAAAAAAACTCGATATCAATCTCAATCGATCTGGATCCCTCTACAATCAATAGGATCATCATTTACTGAAATCTGAACATATCCTTGGGTGGTATCTCTGCAAGGTCAATCAGGGGGAGAAGAAGAATCGCTTGGATTAACTGGCTTGGCTTCCTCCTCAATCAACCCAGAAATCGACCCAACTAGCATAAATTCCTAATTTCAAATCTGACGCCAGATCCAGGCACTGACTCATCGTCATGTAGCCATACCTTCCATATTTGATTTAATCAAATATCAGCCCACTATCTCCCGGGTGTATGAACAAAGTATTGACTTACACTTTAAACGTGATATTGGCCAAAGGTCTTCCACTGTGGTTAAAGTCATAGATTAAGGAACCAATTCGGTATATTAGAAACAGACTGCCCTAAACGCCCTCCTCACTAACACTCCACTCACGGCAAAAGAATTCCTGCCACAAACTCGGCTGGAGAGACAAGCAACAGATCAGCCGAGAGATGTATAGGATGAACTAAGAACCAAAAAATCATTCACTGATCACGTTCAATCCAATCTGCGTGTTGGTAGTAGCTTTGACTGAAAAACAAAACAACGTGAATTTTAACTACTGCCTGAGGAAGGTACAAGGGCAACACTTACTGATACCCTAACGGTGCAAGGTGATCCAACACGATTCATGATTGAAAGCAGTCAAATCGGTTTGTAAGAAGTCCTATCTGGGCAGGCTAGATGTGAGGTCTTACCATCGGAATAATAAAGAAAGTCGCCTTATAGAGGAGATTAAGAATCAGTGATATATATCCGAGATCGTACTAAAAAATAAAATAAAAAATAGGTGTACATACCATTCCTAAGGCTAGAAATAAAGCCCAAACAGGACACTTGAGGAATTTAGTCCAAGAATCAGCTGAGAATCGACAGGATGAAAACAGACTTGTGAGATTGACACAACCTGTAGTGGATAAAATAAGACGACGAAGATCGAAGCAAGAAACATCGTGCCGCCGATCCATGCGTACCAACTTGCGGGTACGTTTTCATAGTTCCTCTCCATAATTTCAACATGCACATCCTGAGCAAATCATCGGGTAGGGTCAGCTTTCAACTTTATAAAAAAAAAGGATATACTGCAGAGGTGAATTCGACCAACCGTGGATATCTTGTTCCGAGCTGAAAGGGCTGACTTGATGTCCTCAGAGTGGAATAGAAACACAGTTGTCACAGCAGAGGTCAAGACCGCAAAGCTAACACCGTAAGAGGCTGCGAAATAGGGAGTTAATTGAATCGGTCCCAGCTCTAAAAACGTCAGTTTTCGGTTTTTAGTAAACAAAACAAAACAAAAAACATTAGTGACCAGCGAATCCGCACATGCTTAAAATATGTTGGCTAACCTTGAAACCTTTGTTTTTTGTTTTGTTTTTTTGCACGGGAAAAGAAACATTAATTGCTTGATCAGGGAATGGAGGTAATCCAGATCACCGGGACTCACTTTTTCTCGTCTAGCGTAAAGTCAGCCTTTACAACAGCAGAAACGTTGTACTTTTGATAGTTTTGGTCGAATAGTCGGGCAGAGACGACATTATCGCCAAAGCTTCGATTCTACGACGACGGTGGCAACACGAACGGTCAGGCTTCGCGAGACCTTGAAGAATTTTGTGTGCCACTTACGTTCCAAAAGTCACAATACCACATCAACGGCACGAAGATCCACATCGAACATGCCATACCCACCAAGTAGTTAAAAGACGCGTAGAACGGTGTGTAAAGAGAGCCTACAACGGTCCGTGGTGAGTCATAAGCTGTAGATGCAAATTAGAGATGAAGCTCGGTTGGGCCTAACCAACTGATCCAATCACCGTCCAATCCAGCGAAACAGTCAATAGGCCCTTTTAGAAGAGAATTGACTAGTGAGTAAATGTTTATATAAACTCGAAGATGATAGTGCTCGAGATTTAAATAGATTGCGTACAGCTCCTGTATCTAAGAGTCCACATAAGTCAGCTACGAGGTTCTACATTTCGAAGTGCTATTAGTAGATCAGAATATCTCGCCTAGAGCTCACATGCAGATCCTAACACCCTCATAAATGTAGAGCGGTTGTTGATGATACATATCACCGAGATACTGGTCAGACTAGGGGCCAGCACAGATGGTAAAAACTGTTCTCGTGTGTAGACAAAAAACGACATTTACGATCATAATAAAATTGGTCATTGATCTCAGAAAAAGAAAACAAAAACAAAAAACAGTTCCGGCGAAAAATTAAAAAGAGACAGTGAGAGTGGTACATTTTGGAATTCCTTACCTGGTACACAAAGATCAGTAGAAAGATCGTCGTAAAAAATCTCATTCGAGCCTTGTTGAAGTCTCTGCTTTCCTGGGTATCATCGCCAACAGCGTGGAGGGTGTTATAGAGCGTGACGGATACCAATGAAGCCGGCCAAACCATCGCGGTAGGTCGAATCAAGATGGAATATGTCAAGCCTGACAAGCCGAAGCCGAGTAGTTGGGTAGATAGGATCAACAGTAAGGCCCCAAAATGCCCCATATCTTGCTGGAATTAAGACATTGGCTATTCCCATTAGCTTCTTTTTTGATTCTTTTTAGCTCCTTCCTCAAGGAACAATGTCGCTTTTAGCTCACATGATAATAAAGGTCTTGAACGGCTACTATATCTCCGGCATACGCCGCAGAAGAGGCACATCCGGCCAGTACACCGATCAGGATGTGTTCCTTGACGCTAAATTCACCAGGGTTCAGGGAGACCTCCCAAAGCCATCGATTCGTCCTGCGTGTAGACATAAACCCAAACGGATTGGGGAGTTGAATATTCCAAGCAGGTAATGTGACCGCCATCAACTTTCCAGCTGGATCCAGCTCGAAACTCAACATTAGTGTGGTGATCCAATGCAAGCATCTTTAGGAACCTTCAACCGACCTGCGTAGCTCACAAGGGTGATAAAAAATCCTCCGAGCCCGATCCCGTTGGATTTGAAGAAGAAGATTTGATTGATCCCTGCTCCCATTGCACCCAACACGCCGCCGATCAGCCATACCCTAATCGTGTTGGTCAACACTGTTGGGTCATCGGTCTCGGGTACCACTTTAGCAACCATATTCTCGGCGCTCCCTTCGGGGTGCTTGGGTCTTCTGTCGTGCTGATCCTCCGAGAAATCATGGAGCTGAACGGGTGAGGAGATCGAGATTCTTCCGTTTCGATTCTTAGCCTCGGTTATCCCCTTGGAAGCGCCATGCGACGAGGCCTGGTCCAGGATATCATCGCCTCGGATCGGCCGTAGTAAGAGATCCCCTTCCTGTTCAGCCTCTAAATCATCGTACTCTTGGGGCGGGTGGTGTGCATCAACTTGGACGTATCTCGCCGAGTTTTTGGACATGGTGCTGAGCTTCTTGATGTGACTATACTGTTCATTCGGATGACATTCGCTCGATCAGCCTGTCAAAGTATGTATGAGGTCGGGGAAATTATGTATCGGGTAGCAGTCAGAGTGGTCCGGCATTGAGTCCGGCCAGCTTGGACGGTTGAATCAAGTCCTCAAGAACACATGGGAAAATCAGTGCGCAGGCTGCATGAATCGACTGCGCAATGATATTATTTCTGCCTCCAAACCCGACCTTCAGTAAAAAATGACGGGAAAGAAAACACAAGGGTCTGTATTACACTCATGAAAATCACCACTTTTTCTTAGTATGTACAAAAATTGACAGTTAAGAATTGTAATTCTTCCACTTGGGCTATTAATTAGGTTTTGGTCAGGTCACTTTTGGTGCTGTACAACTTTAACAAAAACAAGTGTAAACAATTGTGTTGTAGTGCCGGTGTACACACCCAACATGTGCAGTAGCGGGGTTCAAGAGGAGGACAGGGAGGAGTAATAGAACGAAGAAGAATCCAACCACAGCAAAATTGAATATTTATACCAAACAAATGGTACAGGTCCTTAATGAAGTGCTGGGAGACAAAAGAACATTGCAGCTTGATTGATTGACCTTTGGGGTCACTCATGGAAGGCACAACGTTCTTGGGGGTCACGAGTCCAGAAATAAATGCCAAAGATCGCGAGACAAAGAAATTGACCTGATAGCCAACTACTCAGGGCGTAACGAAAGTTTTTCAAAGTTGGACCGGCCCGATGTAGTTCCAAGAAAAAAGTACTGATCGTACTCAGACATCCGCAGAACCCATCTCTCAATCCCTGCAAGCTAGCACAATACTGTGGATTGGTTCGGGCAGCAGAGGTATATTGTAGAGCGGAGAATAGAGCCAGCAGTGCGGTAGCAATCACATTGGCCAGATAAGTACCCGCTGGGAAGGCGTTGTTAATCGAAAGTTGGCGAGTGTTCAGCTTCGCAAAATGATATCGCAGTACCGTCCCTGTCGGAGCAATGATCATGCTGTACGTTACGGGTCCTCGCCACCGAATCGGACCCCAAATGAAAAGGAAAACTGATCCGAACCAGGTCAAAGGACCAGCCAGAATGATGAGAATCGTGGGTATATTGCGGTATGAATCATCATTACCTCGCGTGGAGCGTACCGAGGTATGGGGGCTAAGTCGACGCGTTCTTGAGGTGAGAATATTTTCAATGACATTTCCGAGGAAAATTCCAGTTTGCAGGGCAAATAAACATTGCCCAATAGTAACATATGTTATATTGAGCCCATCTAAGAACTGATGTGTGTGGAGGTTGAAGAAACACAATGTGGGAATCAGTAAATTAATACGCCCTGCTCAAGAAGGATTGATGAATCAACAAACATCACTCAACCGACGGCGCGAAAACTTAGGACTGTTGCTGAAAGTTTGAAAAACTTGTAACATCCAGCTGCTAAACGTAGTCACTGAGCCGCAAAAGCCTGTGGTGATCCCGAAGTATGACAACGAATGACTAGAAATGACGATGATAAGATATCAAAATCAGTCTTATAACCAGCTATATTAAGAAATAGAGGATGTTAACATTTTACCAAATCTAGGTTGAAGGGCTACCGATGTACCCATAATCAGGCAGCCTACAACTTGAACCAACAATAAACTGAAGACATTTTGACCGTTGAAATTTCCAATCGCCGTGATCCCGAGTCTGGTCAGGAGACCCCAAATTGCAGTGAAGATGAGAATAGAGTGAGTTTGTGCTTGGACGGCCCATGGGCGCTGAGATGCTTGATTGACTTCAGGAGGTTTGAGGTTGTCAGAAGCCCTATCGCGTTGAGGTGAATCGAACCCGACTGGAGTATCCTTTGCTTGATCCGATGCTTCGATTGAGAGACCGGATGGCGTGACCGTTTCACGCATCGCAAGCCGTCCAGGGATCACGATGATAGCCCCATCGTCTCCAGGTGCTTCAGGTGGTCCCATATATCAGTTGGTTGGAACGCTGAACCACTTGATCGATATATTATCCTCGGTAATGTTGAATGTCAGAGCGAGAAAAGGGCTAAGTTAGGTTCGTTTCGTTTATGTATCATCAGTCTGCATTCCTACGACGATATTGATTGATCTTGGTATTTAAGAATTTTGAATTTGGTGTATCCCAAGCCCTCGAACGGAGGCCCCGGGGGACCCCGCAAGGTCTACCGTTTGAGAGCGGGGTGGTGGGTGAAGGGACATCTAACCTATGTTGTGCGAGGGTTGTGAAGAGGTTCGTAAGGCGGTGGTCTAAAGAGACGGCAAGTCCGGTCACATAACGGAGGCATGCAGGGTTGAGCCTTGGCGCGCTCATCATAGGAACTTATTTGTGCCGAGGTGGTCGCGGGTACAGCTACATACATAAATTCGAGCAAGGCAGAATCGTTGTCGACGACTCAGAAATAGGCGACTGGCAGCATCGTGGCGGAAGCATTAATTCAAGCGGTCTCGTGGCATTCCAAGATCGACTGTTCGGTAGTTAGATATAAGAACCCGCTGGTCATAAATGTGCATCAATTTAACCCATCTCCAAAATTATCTTTCTGTTACAACAAAGCTTTGAAGCGCCAAAGCGTTGGCAGGACCAACATTCGTCTTTCTTCAATTTTGGTTTTATTTCTCTATTTTGTTAAGTTTCCTGCTCAATATTCGAACATTCGAAATTTGGTTTTTTTCAGTTCCATTCAATCCAACTCCTTTCACCTTTTTCAACTCTCCGACCCCAAAGCCCTTCAGCTACTCATTTCGTAGCCCCCTATCTCAAAGATGCCAACTGCTGCTCTACTCGAGAGTATCATCTTGGGCGGATTTGCCTATCTGGCCTATCTCCTATTCGAATAGCGAGTCGCGTTCTTCTTTGTCTGAAACTTGTGAAATTTATGCTTATACTATTCCACACTGAGCTGACGCTCCATATTCCTTTTCCTGAACACGAACAAATGCACCCATTCATAGCCGTGACCGAGGTAAGTTTTATGAATCACGGAACTAGTGGTAGTGGGAAGAGTGAATACTGACAACTTTACTTGTGTATTTTCATTTATCAAGCGATTGGAACGACCAAACGAAAAGATCCACTATTCACAGACGTCCCTGGACGGCCATTGTACGTCTTTACAGATTTGCTGGATCTACAGTCAAAAGCTAAAAAAATTTGTTCGATTCGATGCTCTGTTCCATTCCCTTGATTAGAATCGGACAGGTGAGTGTTGGCCTGTACTTCATATGTAGTGTTTATGTCATTTCAATTGCTAAAACAGCTTCCATTTCTTTTCAACCAACTCCGTGCCTCCTTTATTTTATCAAGCTTATCGAAAAGTTAACAAACATATCCCAGTGCCACGAGAGCACGACACTCAGGGGGCTAAAGCTTCGCCCAGGGTACAGTGTCACGCTACCAGGCGTCAGGGTAATTGATGTCAGCAAACCGGACTGGATTGAATACATCCAAAAGAGTCAGTCATTCCGTTCCAAAACGATCAAAATCAAGATTGTTTATTTTCCTGGTGATGCTTTCTAAAATAAATATACAGCCAACTTTCATAACTACGCCAAGGTGAGACGAGATTCCAGCTGGACTAGCAGACGCACCCCAACATTTGTAACTCATGCATGTTCTTCTTGACAGGGTGAGATGTTTCGAGCGGTCATGTTTGATTTGTTCGGTAATGGAATTGCCGCAGCGGATGGTGAAGCTTGGAAAAAAGCTCGAAAGGCCACCGCAAGAGTATTTCACGTAAAAAATTTCAAGGTCAGGCAGCTGATTTTATTTATTTATTTTTAATTGCACGCATGCTCAACACAACCTTTTGTGTTTGTTTTTATCAGACTGTGATAGAACCCAGTGTTGAGCATAGTTTGGATGGGCTCCTTCAAGTCTTACAAACTGCCAGTGACAAGAATCAGGACCTTGACTTTTGCGCTCTCTTCACTCGCTTCACTCTGGATTCATTTGTCAAGGTGTCGTAAGCTCAGGTTGCAATGGCGAACACCAAAAACCAAAAGAGAGAAGAGCTATACTAATCGAATATCCCCTTTCCAAGTTTTGGAAGGGCTTTAGGTCTCTACGGACAGGAGTCGACAGCAGGTACGGAACTTGAAGCATCCAACAAGAATATATGTTCTCCCGAAGAGTTTGCGGAGGCGCTCGACTATTCACAAAAGCAAATTGATTTCAGGTTTACTGTGATGACTTCATGGAAATTATATGAAAAGATTAACTACAGAGTTGGGCAACGAATGAAGCGCTCTTGTGATATAATCCATAACTACGCGGACACGTTGATCGATGAAAGAATGTCAAACATTTCAAGTCAAAACTTTACCGACAGTGAAACTTCTCAAAACGACGCTTTGGGGATGATAATGGATTATTATGTTGAGCAGGGAGAAATTTTGAATCGTCGGGCCCTCCGAGATGGTATACTGAGCTTCCTTCTGGCTGCCCGGTGAGTCAATTCCCTGAGAAGTTCTTTTTTCGTATTGTACGAATTTCTGAACCGTTTGCGTATTTTTCATCTAGTGATGCAACAGCACAATCGTTATCATGGTGTCTCTTTCATATTTTGATGAACAAAGATTCGATTTCTAAAATTCGGGAGGAAGCGGCTGAGCTATTGGGTGAAAACACTTCTCACCAAGGTCGTTTAACTCACAACAACTACAAGCAATTCACCTACACGTATGCAGCGATCCTTGAATCGATCAGGTTACATCCTCCGCTACCCCAGGTTATTATAAATCTCAACTCAATTTATAGTATTAAGGATACGTGAAAGCTAACATGATCAAACTTACCTATTACTCTGGCCTCTGTCACACCAGAACATGGCATTTGCAAAGGAAGATGACATCATTCCGGGAGGACCTACTATTGAGGCAGGCGACTGTGTTAGTTGGTGGTGAGTTTAAAAGTTGAACTTTCTACTTGTTTGGATTTTTTTCTCAAGACAAGCAACGCGTCGAAAATTTCTTCTTGCTTGCAGTGATTGGCAAATGGCCCGTGACCCAGAAATCTGGGGACCCGATTGTGGGCAATTCAAACCAACCCGTTGGATTGATGAAGCGGGCAAGATTCAAAACTTTGGTAGCTTCAAGTACCACGCGTTCAACGTAAGTTCTCGTTGGGTTTTATCAACTAAATCCTCAGGAGCGGAATTCGATCTGAGCACTCTCTCGACATGCTGATCAACGAATCTCATTTGGAAAACAGGGTGGGCCAAGGATTTGCTTGGGGATGAACATGGCAATATTCCTGGAGGTAAAAGTTATTGTTGAGATTCTACAAAAATATGATCTGGAGTTTTCCAAGGGGTGGTGAGTATAATGGCGAAACCTATGATGCAAATTTCATCGACTAGTACTAACCAATGTGCCATGTTTCAGGTTAGAAAATGTTCCCAAAACCGGAGAGATAGAAGGTATCAAAACAAATTATCCTACCCCACATCATGGTGCTGGTGTGACATTGCCGATGGAGAAACCCATGATGATCTCAGTGAAACCTCTGCTGGGAAAAAATGTTTAAGATTTAGCCGTAAAGAAACTCTATAGTATCCTAATGACTTCCTTTACTATATAATATAGTTAAACCTTGTATTGATATTGTAATATTTAACAGAATATTCATTGATATTGTAACATTTAAAATAATATCCTTTAAGAAATAAATTTCATGTAAAATCAGGCAAGCCATTCAATTAAACCACCACCAAATTTATACTCCTTCTGAAGTTCTAGTACGGTTTTTGCAACTCAAGGTAATTAGTAGTAAAAAGACGTCTATATAAATATAGATTGAAAATCATTGGATTGAAGAGTTGAAAGAGAAAAATTCCAATTGTGGAATTCTGTCACCTCACCCCCCAAAATTCCTTTGGTAGTCCAAACTAATCATGTATTAGAAAAATATAACTGATGACTTCTTATGGATTATGAAAAAAATTTCACTAAATCATCACACATGTGTAGAAATTGATCCCTGAAGTTGCAGATGTTTTGTAGTGACTCAATCATACTTTAAATAATATTGCTCTGTTTTTTCCTTCATCTGACATATTCCTTATTTCTTTATTCATTATACTTCTGTCTTACTCATTATACTTCTATCTTATTCATTATACTTCTATCTTATTCATTATATCTTTTACCACAGCTTGAAATAATGAAATCTTGAGAAGAGGAAAGAAACCAGCTTTACCGGCAGCAAGCTACTTTTTTTTGGAATTTGCCTTGATGCATGATGTGCTTCAAATTCTTCACCAAAACTTATCATAAAACATTCAGAAATCCATGAAATAAAAACCTGAATAGGTATTTCAAAATGGAATCCTTACACAATGTAATCTTCCAACAGCAAAAATCAATGATGAATTTTCTACAAGTAAAACAGCAAAGTATAAAGGGGCCTTGATATTTTCTGATGTCACTTTTAGACAAGTGAACAATTTTTTTTCCCCTGGTGTTTTAAACTCTGTTTTTAAAAATTGCAAAGAGCATAAAAATCAAGTCAGCTCAATTTCTTGTAGCTTCATAGGCTCAAACACGGTTCAATAATATCTGGACTGGATTTCATGCATACATGGGATTGAATTACTATGACTAATTACATTATATACACCTGTGTATTTTGGTTTAGTTGCCAGTTTTTTTTTGTTCTTTTTTTGGTATGCATGCTGAGGACACCTTCTATTGGTGAGAATAAATGGAGAAAGGATTTTTGTTTTTTGAAAGAAAAAAAAAGAAGAAGACAGAGAGATAGGTTGGAGTGATGTGGAATCTTCAAGATTATCTTGTCTATAATAACATTTGTAGCTCTATACAATTTTTTTAGTAATATCCTAGATAATATGTAAATATCTAATACCATTTTTTAAACATATCAAGGGGAAAAAAATACAAGAAAATTGATTTGTGGATATTATGTATGCTTACAACACTACAGAAGGCTTGGAATCAGAATCAGAAAATTTTACATACAATAAGATTGATATTATTTACACCTGTGTACTTATGATTTTCTTTTTCAAAGGAGTTCAATAAAGGCAAATGAAAATTTGGATGGGATTGATTCAGTCATTCAACGTCACTATTAATTGAAAAAAGAGGGTCCTGATTAGGTGCGAATACCACCAGATCTATTTCCAAGCTTTGGAGCTAGCTTAGTGGGGATGATGACTAAAGAGGTTGGAGAGAGGAGGGAATGAACTTTCAAAGATGTTTATTTTATTTTATTCTATGTTTTGGGAAATGGGGGGGAGGGGGGGTATAGTTTTCAGAAAAGAAATTTAGAGGTTTCAATCATGGGCTAAGGAGACATCTAAAGAAATCAGAACACCCTGCAAAATATTCATTCCTGGAACGACTAATGTTGGCAACAAAGGTATAAGAAAAAAAAGAGAATGTCCTTCAGCAGCTACTTTTCAGGGGAAAACCACACCAGAATGGGGTTGGAAGCGGTTATGTTTATCCTTTTGATTGAAATTCAATCTTTTGACTTAGGATGGTGATAAAATATTTTTCAGATAATTGGGAAAAATTTCCAGACCTAGATTTTTGAGGGTCAATTGAAAGAGAATTCAAGCGTTTTTATCCTACTCCACGCTCGACGCCAACCTCACTCCTTTCAGCGCTCAGCCTCAGGCTTTACGCCCAACGTCCTCGCCCAGTACTTGCCCATTCTTTGCCGTTTCATGGGCATACATGGGTGGGGCCTGTGGGGCAGCCTGCTTCTGGATGTAGTCAGGTAGGTAGGCGGTGGGATGGAAAAGGGTGGGTTGGTTCGCAGAGACGAAGCTAAAGATATTTCCAAGCCGGGATCAGTCCATCCAGACTTTTTTTTTTTTTTTTTTGGTCACGGAGACAAACTTGACGTACGCAATTGGAAGCTCAATCACTACAGTCCCGTTGGATTGAAATGTGGAAGTTCGACTGCAAATCCAATTTAAAGCCTGCATGTTACCCTTGGCTGCATCGGCTTGATTGAAAGATCTGAATAAGACCGCAAGTCGTCTTCGTCCCTAGTATTACCACAAAAGTTTCCGATCAATTAGATATCCAAGATCACAGCAGTTAAGATCACAAGAGGTATCTTACTAGTGATTTGTAGCTCAAGTAGGGAGCCCAAATGATTACAAAGATAAGGCAAATGGCGATGAAGTTGATCAAATGGCCTCTTCTGATCAGTGAGAGTCGTTCTCGAATTTCCTCATCGCTGGAACTCCAGCTGATGGGTTCGGCGCCATTATAAATGATTCTATTGATGTTTGGGCTCATGTATGAGTTACGAAGATAGGAATGTACGAAGAAGAAAGCCGGTATACTAACCGATGAACGATAAGGTTGGTACATATCGGGCCAACCAAACTCAATAAAAGGGCTAAGACCAAGTATGCGCGCAAGAATTTAGACCAAGTGTACCGTGCAAAGTGGTTCCAAATTGCAATTGTTCTGGTTTGCCATTCTTCCTGGCTGATTAATGAGCGAAGCTCAATGGGCTGAGGGAAAGGATGATTTTCCGGGTTGGTGTGCGAATAGAAATTCGCAACCACTTGGGATCTATGGGGGAAGGAAAGGGAGGCTGAAGGATTCGAAAGCAGCATTTGGAGTCCGTATTATTAATCCCGTCAGTCAATAATCAAGATATGCGAATACGCAGTCCACTGCGAAGCGTCATGAACGTGTCACTTACAGGCGGGAACGGGGATGAAGAAAGCCATTGGTTGATCAATGCCTTTATTTTGTGGTTAGATGATGTTAAGCTTATAAAGATCTATGAACCGAATTTTGGGGTTATTCTCCTGTTTTATCGGGTGGATTGGGGAAGATAGACTAGAGATGTGGGTGTGGGTGCTTACTATGGTGTATAGATTGAGCGTCTTGGTTCTCAAATTTGCATTATGTGACCAAGTGAGTTGAGTCTTGATAATTGGAAGAAGTAACCCAGCCAGAAATAGTTAGACCTCTGTCTATACATTCAATTTGAAAGTGGGAAGAAGGAGAAAAAGTGGGAAGTTACCGAGAATAAGTCAAAAGATGCAGGCTAGCAAAGGTGAAGTACGGAGAGCTGAGTCGGATGGATAGCCGAGTAAAGTCAAGGTGAACTCGTCGGAAGTAAAATGTTAAATTTAACCTGTTCCTCGTTGCGGGGATGAGATAACTATTACTTGACGGAAGTTGACATATAAAAAAGGGGGGATTGAAATTAACAGCTGATGATGTGGCCTCGACCTGGTTCCGCTGGTGATTAATTAGAATTATTTGATGCCTTGCTAAATAACTATTAGAATTCCCATTCAATGGGCCGCAAGAAACTTGTGATAGTTAATCCAGTGTATTGACGCTAAAGGTCGATAGCAATCGGATAGCGATACCTATTTACGCATTTGAATACAGTAAACAGCTTTTTGTGTATACAGCAACAGAGTGGACACAAGCATGGCGTAGGTGGCAGTTTCCAAGGTTCCCGGTTAGGTGTGTTAGGCCAATCATGCATGATTGTATATATCAGGTACCTAGATTCCGAGGCTAGCCTTTCCATACCCTCTCAGCCAAAGTTTTCGCAACCTGTACAATCGGAGCAGATTGTCATAACCCCGGTGAACAGAGAAGCAAGTAAGGTAGCAATGCTAGCCTTCCTATCGAGCCTTCAGAACGAGGCCTTCATTTTGTCGCTCCAGACAACGTTGTGGATACGCGTCGGGAACAACACAAATCCCAATGTCGGTCACAAGTCCCAAAACTGAATCAATCAAATGATAAATCTGAACGTCCGCCCGTGTCGGTGGCGCCTTGGATTTGGCGGTGCAGTGGGCAAGGAAATGGCTCGGAAGATGGAAACAGCCGAACTTGAACAAGTTCCCCCCTTGGCGCTAAGGAGGAAACCTAGTTGAGTTTGAGAGCAGCTTTCAACTTGTTGCGAATCACACCGCAGATTAAAGAACAAGTCTTCAACCAGTTGCTGCAGAGGGCTTAAGTTGTCGTAGAGGAATCCTTCCAAAACGAGCATCCGAATTTCGGGAGTAAGTTCATTTACTGGAATTTACTAACTGCTTCCTCAAGCTGATTCCATGGATGGTACCAACATGCATACATACAAGGTTCCAAGAAAGCCAAGAAGACGAGTTGCATAATGATAACCGGTATGCATGGCAAGGGATTGTTTAAAATTTCGGGCAGATTTTTCCTCAGTTTCAAGACAGCAAGTATTGTATCCAAAATTGAAACCATTTGCTGATTTATGGCAACTGAATTCACATGAGGAAATAAGCTTAGAGTATCCACAGTGGTCTCAACAAGAGCATCCACAGTTGTCTTGATAAGCTAACTTTATCAAGACGAGTCCCCACTTGTGCGCTCAATAGCGCTTGACAACTGAATTTATGGACCTCTATTGAGCTTCATAAGGTAACTGTGAATAAATTTCACAAATCTCCAGTTTGGTGAACCCTCCCACCATTTGACACCCCCGAGAACTCCCCACTTATCAAACTCCACCCTGTGTAGTGCTCCTCTGCAACTTGAGTTATTGGCTTGAGTTGCAGAGGACCATGGGTGTGGAACCAGCTCAGTACCTCAGCAATAGAGCCGGGTTATCAAGCCACAAGTGGGAAAACTCTTGACAAATTAACTGTTGAGCCCCCTAAGTGCTCCACAATTGTCAAATATTTATCAAAACAACTGTGGATGCTCTAAGCCAACTTTATCAAGACAATGCCCCACTTGTGCACTCTATAGCGCACAATAACAATCAGATCACTAGGATTCTTGATAGAGGTCAATAAATTTAGGGACCTCTATCAAGCTCAACAAGGTAAGTTGTCCCTAGCTTTCACAGGTCACTTTTTAGTGAACCCTCCCCCAACTGATACCCCCAAGAACTCCCCACTCATGCAATCCCACCCTGTGTATTGATCCTCTGCAACTCTCAAGTTATTGACTCAAGTTGCAGAGCACCACAGGTGTGGAACCAGCTTGTTACCTCAGAAAAAGAGCTGAGTTATTGAGCCGCAAGTTTGGACACTCTCCATGTCAACATTTAGCAAAGCAACTGTGGATGCTCTTAGAAAGCCAGGTTGGGTCACATATTTGATTCAAATTTGGAACGAAAAAGGACCCGTCTGAAGCTCCTGGAGAGGTTTGCAATGAAGGGGGGGATTGGGTTATGGATTTTTCTGAAAGGTTTATAATGGATGAAGTACTGTTATCCAATAATTATAGAAGAAATGTATTAAGATAAAACACATGAGAATTTTTTCAAAACAATAAACAAAAACAATACTGTTATTAATTTAGAATGTAATAACCATGTGTGTGATATTCAAACATGTCAGCCTGGGTTTGGAACTAAATGTGGTTAATGGTTGTGACTGAGGTATGTTAATGGTTAGAGACAGATGTTTTGATGGTTAAAGATCCTGTTGATTAAGGATAAATCACTTAATCAGCATTTATTTTACTGGGAGGCTTGCTATGATGTGCATCCAGATCAATACTGAGATATTGGTAGGTAACCAAGGAGATACTCACTTGGGTTTGTGGTTTTTACCTTAAGACAAAATGTGGCCAATCTGGGTAAGGTTTGAAAGTATTAAACAATAAAGTATCCAAATTTGGGGTATTTGGTGGAGCAAGGGGACTAGTCCAAGGCTATATAATGAGCTTTAATCTGCCTATAAAAGGATCCCCATTCTTTAATATACGCCTTAGAAACTTACCCAACTTCTACAATAGTTACACTCTTGTTATATTTCTAGGTAAGGTCCTTAGTTGTGATGGTTTAGCCCTGTTTTCTCCTTATAAGCTCTACAGTTTCCCCAAAAACTTTCCAAGTGCTCACAACTTTCCTGTTTATACCCCTAAGATCCTCAGTACTCCATAAGATTATTACTACTGAGTAATACCCCTTCTTTCCTTGAGAATCTCCACCATTTCTCTTCTGGGATTTGAACCGCACCTGTCTTCAGGCCAGTGTTCCCATGTACCTATATCCTCTATTTTGCAAAATAATTTAGAGGAATTAAAAAACCTGAATTGTAAGGACCCTCTATTTTTTTCACCAAATTTAACTAGAAGAATCACTCCTTGGAAGCATGCAGGCTGACACAGGGGATACATAGTTGTTCAGAGGCCAATTATTATTTCCAGAACTTTATAAGACAGGAATTATGAGTGCTTCTAGGACCAGGAGAGAAATTGGGGGCTTCAGGGAGAACAATAGATACATCAGAGGATACCTCATGTCAAGGATCATTTTCCTACTAAGGCTGTGTCAACAGATACATCTTTTATCTGGTGTCCATATTTATTTAAGAGAGAATAATCAATAAGTTATTGCTTTATCTTTAATACAGTAATAATTATGTCCTAAAATGATTCAAAACATAGCTCAGTGGTAGAAATAAATTAAGTGATATATTTACTTGTGGATTGTCAGCCATAGAGATACCTTAAAGTATCCAAAATACTTCAAGAAATTTGTGAATATTATAAAGTAACCCTGAATTCCTAATACTTAAACTATTTTCCTTATTACAGAAGATACCAACTGAAAGTGGTACAGAAAATTATACTCAAAATAAAAAGTGCATAATTATTCCACATGTAAATAGAAAATAACTGTTATAGAAATAAATTGATATAAACAAATGAGAAAATTCCAACCCATGACCTGGGTAAAAAGGTAGAATATTTAATTCTCAAGTAGAATAAATCCTTGAAGTGGGAAATTCCCATAGAAATAAATATATTATACTTCAAAAATCCTGGAACTTGAAAATTGGTTAGAGAAATGTTGCGCACAAAGTTAAGGGAAATTGTGATGAATAAACACCACTGGTGTACCTCACTAGAGCCTAGAGAGGTAATTTTCCTGGAAGAAAGATATATGCAAAAACATTCCTTCCAGAAAAAACTGTACAAAACTTGGTCCTGAAGGTGCCCTGATGACTGCATTCACCTAGGAGAACTTGTTTTTCAATTGCTTCTCAAGTTTCCTTGCAGAAAAAATCAGCTACTGACAGGCCTTCTGAATTGAAAAAAAGGGTCTTCAAGATGCTGAAAAAGACAACTTGGAGGCACCTCAAAGTTTCCCTTGTGGACACATATTCTCATGTTTAAAAACTACTTTATCTTGGATAATATTAATACATGTGTACAAGTGGCTTTCTGTAAGCGCTTAGGAATTCCAACTACATTGTTTAAAGAGGCCTATACACTGACTAGAAAGGATTCCTCAGAATCCAATAAACAGTTAGTCACAAGTGAATATTCTTTCATTTCTTTGAAAAGTATCCCCTTATCATAAAACATCACCCTTCTACTGGGGAAATTACTTAAAATATCAAGATCCCTTATATCCTCATTTTAGCTACTTTTTCCTGGTAAATACTTGAATTGAGACCTCAGCCTCTGCAAAGCAGCCAATCAGCATAACCTCTTAACAAGTATCCTCTTAATTGTTTTATTTATTTATTAATAATAATATCTTGTTCATAAAAAAATGAATTGTGCAAGGGGGTTAATATATGTACCTGGATTTTCCTCATTTTTACCCAGTTTTTCTGGGTACTTCTTTTCTCCCACCCTGCACACAAAAAAACCAAGAAACTGGTAGCAGTTGAGATGAAAGAGTACTGCAAAGGCACCTTTTTAATTTTGCACATCAACTGCCTGCAATTTCTTGAGTTTTTTTTCCCAGTGCCCATGCTTATATCAATTTTTTTTTCAGGTATTTTAATGGCCTGATGAGCTCACTCTCTTTTTTTCAAGAAATCATTCAAACTTCGGAGATCAATTATCAGCTCAAAAAAAACCACAAAAACAATAATCTTATTTTTGTTGTTTAAGATTTCAAATTTCACACTTTACACTGAGTTCTTGTTTACACTGATTTCTTTGTGCCCTGAAATTTCTATTCTTGTAATGTATGCACAGACATTCTATCCTATGTGTATGACATATTTCCACCTGTAGAAGTATTTCAAGATGCCATCAAAATAATGGGCCACTGTAGGGTCCTCCAATTGGGGCATAATAGTTTTCCAGACAAACAAAGATTAGAGATGAAGTAAAAATAATCAAACAAGAAATTAAAAATACACCAGGTGCACAAATTGTTTTTTTTTGTGATTTTAAATAACCATATATCATAATAAATTAAAGAATGATTTTTTTCAAAGAAAAGGGATCAAGCCAATTGGGCCACCACAATAACCCCCCAAAATAACTGGTTGTAAATGTCCCAAAAAAACTGGCTGTAAATGTGGGGGTGGGTGAAAAAAATGTACCTGGTAAAACCAGGTATAAAACCAGAAAGACTGGGTACATTTATTGGCCCCCTGATAAAAACTCCTGATCATCTACTGAGAGTCAACCCCTTTTAGCGTCTAAGAGCATCCACAATTGTTTTGATAAATATTTGACAACTGTGGAGCACTTAGGGGTTCAACAGTTAATTTGTCAAGAGTGTCCCCACTTGCAGCTCTCTATTTCTAAGGTACCAATCCGGTTCCACACTTGAGTCAATAACTTGAGTTGCAGAGGAGCACTACACGGGGTGGGATTCAATGAGTGGGGAGTTCTTGGGGGTGTCAGTTGGGGGAGGGTTCACCAAAAGTAGACTTGGAAAAGTTATTCACAGGTTACCTTATTGAGCTCAATAGAGATCCACAAATCTATGGACCTCTGTCAAGAATCCTAGCAATTCTGACTTTCCAAAAAATCAAGTGTAAATCAACATGTCCGGGCTTCTTGTCCTCATGAGAGTAGCATGAGTGTTAAACTACTTTACAGTATCTCTATTGGATCTTCACACTCTATTTCTTCACTTTATATGCCATTCACCTATCACACACATGTCACTAGTTCATCTCTCACACCTGAGACAGAGCCAGTGGACAGATCCCTTCCCTCATCCTTTCCACCAACCTCGTCACTCACCAGCATCGTGCCTCTGTTCTGAGCTCTCTTCACTTCATCAATGGTTCCATTGCTTCCTTCACTTCCATCATCAAACCAAGCTTGAATTGGAAGCCATTCAACTAACCTTGTCCAGCTTTATAAATAAATAAAAATACGAAGGTAAAGTTCCTGCCGTATTCTCTGAGGCAGCAAGAATGTTGCTTGAAAATACAATGAATCAATCAAGATTGGTAGGAATTCAAATGATCAATGGTGAGACGATTAGACAGTGTAGAGGTAAGGAATTAAACCCGGGTCAAGATGTGTGTTTGATGCCCTTCCATCTTGGCAGGGTCTGCCTTGACTTGGGAAAGTGGAGCTTGTGCGTTGTTTTGCAGTGAATCATCTGGGGTTACATGCAGAAAAGCAAACAAAGAAGCATCACTTGTTTCTTTTATTTTCTCGGTTCTGTTATTTTTCTCTTGATAAGGTTAGGAAGATAAACACTGACTGGGATCCCAGCTGGCTCGTTCGCTCAAGTATCACAACAAGAATCCAGTAACGCCAAGTCCTAAAAAAGAAAGACCAAGTTTGTGAGCGAGAGCATGTCAAGGTGTAGCACTTGACAGGATGCGGCCTGAGTAAGGAGGCAAAACTTGATGGATGAGATGAGTAGACTGGACTATGGATCCTGCAATCAGTCAAATACGATGGGAGCCGCAAGGGTATGTACATATATAGGTCATGAAAGGAGGTGAGTTGCGCTGCTTAGCTACTTCACGATGAAGATTAGGATAGTGTTTGTGTGTGCTGAGCTGATTAAATGTCAAGTTTTCGCAGCAGTTGTAATTTGGTAGATCGTTAGGTGCTCATTATTTGTTGTTATCAACAACATCTTTCTTTTCTGAAATGTTTGTTCCTTCTCTGAGGGTTTTTTTTTTGGTAAGCCAGACAATAGATTTACAAATGGAGGATTGATAAGGTATATGATGATGATGCATGTCGATCTCGTAGGGAATGCTAGTGGATGAGATAAGATCAAGATCTGTAGTCGGCATTGATGGCTAGTCGTTGGGAGAGAGAGAATAAGGTTAGATGAGAGGTGAATTCGGCGTGTATGTACGTGTGAGAGAGAGAGAGAGAGACTAACCGACGTATTCCTTAGAGAGGTCGCAGGTGTAGAAGCTAGATTGATAACCGGCGGGGTGACCGAGATTGACATCGATGATGAGATCTTCATTCTTAAGGATCTCAGAGGCCTTGAGTTCGTCGATCTCGGGTTCTGGTTCACCGTTAGTAAGCAGTCTGATCTGCTGCTGCTGCTGTTGCTGATGATCATCGTCATTATCACTGGCCGAGATGATCGAGACTGAGACTCGATTGGGTTCGATGGGATGACTGATGGGGCTATAGCCTAGGGCACAGAGGATCCTACCCCAATTAGCATCCTCACCGTTCAGTGCACACTTGACGAGGGATGAGGTGGCGATAGTTGAAGCGATGATGGAGGCATCCTGTTCGGAGTGGGCCCCATGAACGCGTACCTGGACGAATTTCGATGCTCCTTCACCGTCTCGGACGACGAGTTTGGCGAGACGGAGGGCAAAGTTGGAGAGTTGGTCTTGGAAGATCTCGAAACTCTGTCGGTCGGAGTTGGAGAGTGATAGTGGTTTGTTAGCGGCTTGGGCATTGGCGAGGGCGAGGATGGTATCGTTGGTGGACATATCACCATCGACGGAGATCCGATTGAAGGATCGATCGACTGCGTTGGTAAGTGCTAGTTGGAGTGCGTCTGGATGGATGGCGGCATCGGTAGCGATGAGTCCGAGTAAGGTGGCATGGGGTGGGCCCATGGAAGGATGAATCATGCCCGCACCTTTATCGATACCAGCGAAACGGATCTCATGTTGGCCGAGTTGGAAGGAGTGAGTGAGTAGCTTGGGAAAGGTGTCGGTGGTCATGAAGGATTCGGCCAAGGCGCGCCAGGAGTGGTAGTTATGATCGAGTTTGGTTAAGGCAAGTTGGATTCCATTACGAATACGATCGATAGGTAGGAGTTGTCCGATGACCCCAGTTGAGAGTACGAGGGATGAACCATCTGGATCGTTATGGATCTGTTGGAGATGTTGGTCTAGTAGCCTGGCCATCTCTGCCGCATCCGAGTCGCCACGTTTTCCGGTGACTGCATTCGCACAGCCACTGTTGACGACGACTGCCCTGATATGGTGGCCATTGGTTTGGAGTAGTTTGTTGATCGAATATCTAACTGGGGCGGCCTTGAATAAGTTCCTGGTAAAGCAACCTGCGCCGACGGTGTATTGGTTATCGGAGATTAATAATCCTAGGTCGGCTGACTCTGGGTTCTTCTTGATACCGCAATGAATTCCTGTTACTCTGAAACCTTTAGGGAAGTGGATGGTCTTGTTTGGCTTGGGTCCGAATCGTTCTAGTTTGCCTGGGAGCTTCATCGATGTCAAGTAAAAAATAAAAAAGTTCTCAGATTTCAATTTCCTTATTCATATTCTCTTGACCATCCGAGACAATCAGCCCACGGGGGGATGGGTGGTTCCCCTCGGGGGACTGAGTACACATATATATATGATGCCACTGTGGAAAAATTAATTTACTAAACTTTTACCATCTCCCACTATGGAATTCGGCTCAACCAGTCTGACCAACTATCTCTTCGACTTCTTCAAAGCACCATTCACCAAAAGACAACAACCACCACCACCACCACCACCACCATCAAACGATCAAACTCAACAACAAGAAATTCAAACAGAACAACAACAAGAAACAGAACAACAACCACAACCACAACAACAACAACAACAACAAACATCTAAACAAGAACAACAACAAAAACATCTACCCACCGCATTCTCACCCAACTTTCCTTCTCTCACTCGTCCCAGTCAAACTCAATCCATTCCCATCACCAGTCTAACCATCAAGAACAGGCGATCCTCAAGACTGAGAACCCTCTACCTCGGACCAGGTCAATCACTGATCAGTAACTCAAACCGTATTGCTAACGCTAGAAGGAATCAAAGAAATACTCCTGTGACAGCTGAAGAATCACCCAAACAACAACTCCAACATGAACCATCAGGCTCAAAACGAACCAAACCAAACCAAACCACCCAACGTCATACACCATCTCAATCGACCTTCGCTACCCCTCAAGCCAAGTCACTTCAACCCCGTCAGACGATCGATCACCAGAGCTTAAAACCATTCAAAAGTCACTTCGGTACACCCATCCGACCGAGTCCATTGAGAAACGTCACCATACCCTCACCTGGTAAGCTATTTCTTATCATATCCTCCCCCACAAGAGCTCGGCTAACGATCACTTTCTTTTTAGTCGCTTCATCTTCACCTCAACCACTCCGCTCAGAATCAGTCATCAGTCTCGCTTCCAACTCACAATCGATGACACCCAAGAAACGGAAACTTAAACAAGCCTCATCAATCATGTCTTCGGTGATGAAGGAGGTCAATCTAGAAATCCAGAGTCGCTCCCCAGCACCCTCACCCATCAAACCCTCCGAGGTCATCAACCCATATGCCAACCTCCAGCGACCTATCAGAAACAAACCTACCATTCTCCCTCGACCTTCTTCTCCTAAAAATAAGAAGAAGAACAACAAAAACATCATCAGTTCTGCTGCTGAGGCTGAGGCCCGGAAAAGGAAACTTCAAGGTTGTCTCGATGGTAACTTCCTTAACGATCCGTCTACTATCAATCTTGTTCATCAGGATCGAGTCAATCCGATGCAAGATATCTTGCAGCAAACCATGCCCAAGGTATACCTCCCTTCTTCCTCCATTGACTGAATCGAGATATCTAATTCATTATATGTTGCACAGGAATACCGTCAGGAAAATCCATCCGGACCAAAGAGGAAGACCCAACAAGTTGGCAAGTTACCCGAACGACTGATCAAAAAACAGAAGTTACGCGAAGAGATGAAGAGGAATCAGACCTCTGATCCCCATCCAAGCTCGGCACCTCCTCAGCTTTCCTCGCCCTCCAACCCTCATGTCTCTTCACCGCCCGAGCCACCCAAGCCGACAAAGGTCATCGAGAAGGGTCCTCCCACAAACAGGACCGTAGTAGGCCAACGTATGTTTCTGTGATTTGACATGGCTTCGATTAACTATAGGTCTGTCTAACGTTTTTTTTTTTGTTGAGGGGGAAATACAGAGTCCATTGCCTCTCCAACCAAGCCCTCCACCTCCACTGTCCCAGCTTCCTCCGTCGGCCTCACCTCCGCATCATCCGCTGTCCTCGATCCCTCCTTCAGTCCCCTCCACGCGCCGTCCACAGTCCCGGGTTCCTCCCTCGCCCCCATCTCCGCGCAAAGTCTGTTCTCCAAGCAATCGCCCACTTCCACTCTTACCTTTCCCGCAGTCAACGGCAACTCGTCTTTTATCGAGAAAACCCTTGCTCCCCCGGTCCGTTTCCAATTTATCTTCCTCTCTCTCTCCAAGTTTACTAACTTCTCTGTCTGTGTCTCACCATATTACAAAACCAACAAAAGACGCAAGGGTCAATATCGCTTGATCAGCCACATACCGGGCTTCGAAACACTCACCAGGAAATCATCGATCAGGTGCTTGCACTCGAGCCAACCCAAATTTTCAACTCTTTTGACCAAAACCTTCTTCAGAACTTCAGCCCTTCTGCTAACATTGACGATGATAAAAGTGGTGGAGATGAAGATGTGATCACTCGTGTCATGGCCGTCGGACCCACCCAACTCCCTTCTTTCCTCCTCTCTTAAAATCCCCTTTTTTTGTTTTGTTTTGCTTCTTGCGGATTAATTCTTGGGTTCTATATTTACAGCACATGGTTCTGTGTTGTCGAATCAGATTGAAAAAGATGATGTTGCGGCCAATTGGGTGGTACATATCATGTTATTAGTCGTTTCCTTAGTTTCATCGGTCATTGTACATATTTACGTCAACTTTTCTTTTATTTATCGTCGAATCTTGTTCAAGTTAGGTTCAGTTTTTCTTTATCTTTTCAGAAAAGTGTAGTAAGTAGCCATGGGAGCTTAGAAAGTTCAGGCTCAACTAGATCAGTGAAAATAAATAAAACCAAACAAAAAAAAACCCCATTTGATTATTGACTCACGCCAAGAAATCAAGTACATGTAAGCTCAATCACTTACTCTATCTACACAATCAACAACACAATCATTCCAAACTTTCTGGATACATGTTATTGATGATCTTTGGCCGCCAAAAAATTGCCTTTTTGTTTACTGCTTCTATTGCAGTGGGTTGGTTTCTAGACAGTTATGGGAGGCATCCAGGCTGTTGTTGTAATCTCTGTGACCCCCAACCACATACTCATAAACATAACCGTTGGGTCTCAAATCCCCCCAAACCTCAGTGTTTGTGACAACGGTGGAAGAGAATTGAGCTGTGTTCATGAGTGTACCATAGCAGATGACATGAACGCACGTGACCAGATGGAATCAAATCTTTCAACAATGGAGGCGACGTCATCGGCCTTATGGTCTAGTCGTATGATTCTCCCTTTGGGTCGGCCCGGATCGGGCGGATTGAGTGGGAGAGGTCTCGGGTTCAATTCCCGATGAGGCCCGTTCTTTTTTCTGTCTGAGGTCCTTCCCAGACGAAGCAAGCTGTTGCTGAGTGTGAGTTGTTTTCGCACATTCCAACTGTGCTATATTTTCATGGTTGTGGAAGAGGAAGAATACCTTTCTGAAGCCATTCTGTTCCAGTGCTTTCATGCATCATAACCAATGAAAACCTCAATAGATACAGGGGGGATCTCTGGACAAGTGGGAAGAAGAATCACAATTGGGAAAATGCTTTGGATTTGAATTTTCGGTTGATTCGTTCGGTGGGTCGGAATGTGAATTGGTTGCCATAGATCTTGAACACTAGGAAGCTTGATTGATCGTTGGCATCCCTCTCGTCGGTTTGTGTGGTCCTCGCCGACAGCGGTGAGTGGAGTAACGGTAGCGAAATTTGAAAGATAGTGTGAGCCTTGGGAATAACTTGGTTTTGGGAAGATGGAGTAGGTCAATTTTGTTGTCAGAGAGAAAGAAAAAAAAAATCACAAAGAAATGAAGGGAAGTATCAATAAAATCTATTCAAGCCTAAAAAAGAACACGATAGATCAAGACCGACCTTTTACTCGGTTGTCTTCCTGTATCAATTTGAAAGTCTGTTCGGATTCTTGGATTACGATTCCTTGCAGGTCGACCAATGAAGGATTCTTTGCCTTTTGGACTAATGTTGTTGTTTTTTTACGAAGGATGTGGGAATCAGCAACCTTGAAGACCAGTTTCCAATAGATTATCATGAGAAATTTATAAATGCGTTGGTACCGAGCAAGTGAGCGCCATGATAGTCCGCCTTGAGAAGTTTGGATTGGATCGCCGCTATTGAGGGCATTCCAGTAAATTTCTCCGATCGAGAAAGAGGACCTTCGGTTGGAAGAGTTGGAATCATTTGCTGTTCGTCCAGGTTCTTCAAGCGAAGCTCTAGTAGCTCGGACATGTATCCCAGCCATAGTTGGTGCAATGGTACAAAATCTTGATATCTGTTTTTTTTTTTTTTTTTTTTTTTCGTTCATTCATAACGTTTTAATAGGCAGATCTATCAGCTCGTATACCCCAACTGTGTCATTTCCACAGTGCTCATATTTGCTTGCTCAATTAGAAATGCAATTGTACCGGTATCGCTTTTGTTCTACTTCAATCAATCTTTCTAGTTCAAGGAATTGTACTTGTCTTTCGGTTGGATATTTTCTCGTTGACTTTGAGTTAGCAATTCGATCATTCCTCTACAAATGGGGAAAAAGGAAAAAAAAAGAAAATCGGATAAGTAGTAGTAAGTTTTTCTTTCTTCTTTCTTTTCTTCTTCCAATCGAAGAAGATGTTTGGTTTAGAAGGGAGTTAAAGCAAAGACAAGTCACATATTTAGATTGATCGGTTGGATTTAAGGCAAGATGTCGACCGTTGACTTTGCTTTGATAATTTCTCTCGAGATTAGGGATCGGTTCCGGCACAATGGTCGAGATGATTTCTTTGACCGATAACGAGCCAGTTGATGGATTCCAAATCGGATTCTCAATCCCTTCGTTCACTTCTTTCTTCCTCTGTCCCATCCATCCATCACAATTCAGTGCGTACCCATTTCATAAGAGACAACATCAAGAACACAGGATCAGCTCGCGTGTACCAGAGTAATATCAATTAGAGGGACTCATTATGTGCTATTTGCTCGTTGCTTGTGGGCGGGGAACAACACAGTACCTTTTTCTTTACAAATTTCGGTTCAGCGTATAGATCCTGGACGGTTTGCTTGGACGAAGAAGCGTTATTCGTTCCCGGTTGGTTCATGTTGATGAAGAATGTACTTTCGATCTGAAAGGATGCGGAGTGAGTTCCGTGGGACTTGAGCAAACTGGTGGGGAGGCGTGATAGGCCTGTCGACACGTGACAGGCTTGTCGATACGTGACATCTACCCGCCCATCAAGTATTTTAATACTTCAAGACATAACTTTTTACTGATGTTTACATAAATCACCAAGTGAACTTTGATCCACTGCATGTTGTTTTTTCTGGATCAGGTGCCTTTATTTATAATGGTAAAGTGCCATGTAGGAATGTGGAAAGAGAGCAGTCTCATTGATACCAGTTATTTTTAAGAGTTAGAGAGCTTTTCAAAACCTCTTGATCTACTCCAGCCTCCAACCAACTCACATTAGCCTGCGGTTACATTTTTTATCTGTTTGTTTTTGGGGCTTCAAACTTCTTCAGGCAGTCAATCTTGACTAGCTTGCCAGTCCAATTGAACCCAAAAGCAACATCAAAAACACTGAAGCCAACGCCAAACACTGACTGGTCCATAGCCTTCTGAAAAATGGACCCCTTTTGACTCCTACCAGCACATTAATCAGCTGGATACTGAGCGAACATCTCAAGCTATGTCTACACAACTTCAGATTAGGTGGGCAGAAGAGCTTTAGTTTGGGGCACGTTCTTGATTGATGAACTTGTATGGATCATCCAGCAAGTGGTTAGCTTGATGCGCACATGCAAGCAAATGTGTCGTAGTAAAGCTTTCTGCTCCCTCTTTCCCAGAGGTTCCCAGGGGTTTCTTCTTTCGTCAAGAAAATGAAGACACGTAGAAAAAAAAGCTTATGGATGCAACCAAGACAAGACGAGCTTTGACAGGCTGGGTCACTGAGATCTCTATTTTTTTGTAAAGGTAGAAGAAAGTCCTAATTAATACCGGAATGAAGAAAAGAACCGCAGAAATGGATGTGAGATTTCAAGCTTTCAGTTCTTCATAGGCAGCTTGTAGATCCTGTGTAAAAAAAAAACAAGGGGAACTCGGATCTCAGTTTCAAATTCAAAAGGATGACATGGCTATCTGAAAATATTTCGTAGATTTGTTTTGTTCAAGACACGTACAGTGTTATCAGGTTCGAACTCTAGGCCCAGGAGAGCGGCGTCCTTAGCCTCATCGATCTGACCTAGACCTTGCAGCGCCTTGGATTTGCGGAAATGACCCTTGCTCCAGTTCCTTTTGAGCTGGATGACCACTTCGGCGTCGCATAGAGCTTCTACCCACATCTTAGCCGAGGAGTAAGCGGCAGCACGATTGCAGAGGATCACACTAAGCTCTTCGCGAATCCAGATCGAAGGTTCAAACAATGGCCTGGTAGATGCTGCGTTGGCGGCAATGGTATACAATTCGATCGCCTTGTTGAAATCGTTCGCTTTAAATGCTGCATTGCCTTCTTCTTTCAAGGCGTTAATTTGAGCAGATCGGGGGTTGCTCTGGATCATTTGTGGAGGTGGTGGACAGTGTGGCATAGGTGCTCGGGCCAGATACTGAGACAAATCATTGATGATCGCAAGAGTATCTTGAAGGAGTTTTTGTTCGTTTGGTTTCTGATTAACAGATGACTTGCTGGAGAGAGAGACCTGACAAGTTTCCGGATCTACCGAGAGGTTGTGAATCGTAATAAGTTCATCGAGTGGTGTTGCGTCTGGCAGGTCGATTTTCGGGACACCATGGCCACCACAGCAGCCGCCACCATCACCATTGGATTCGGGAGTCTCTCGTAGATGGGCAGTCGGATTATGTGCTGAGAAAGCTGGGGGCATTTTGGATTCCTTGGTCAGAATTGGGCGGGAAGAGATAAGCAAAGGTTTGGGTGCAGAATTCTGGAAAGGAGACAAACTTGTACTTGTTGATGGAGGGTCTTGCTGGCTGGTGTGGACCAGCTCCACGTGACACATGGGCCTGACTGTGACAGTGCATGAAACACCTTGACAGCCGACATGTCACAAGTACATACTCAAACAACTGACCTTTGAACAAAACATATTATGTATTTATGTAAATAGTTGCTACCTCGGATTTTTGGTTTCAAGTTGATATCATTGAGTTTCCTGTAGAGCTCTCTGGACTTGATTTGAACGTTTTTCAGTTGCAAAGCTATGAGATTTTAAACAATCTCTTCCAATCTTACGTGCAAGCTCATCACTTTGAAATCTTAGGTCGACCTTGAACTGGATAATTGTCATAGCTTTTTAGACTTGAAAACCATTGACAACAGTCATGCTGTGGTGTCTAACGTGTGGCCACATGCCATCATACAAGAGACCTAAGATACTTTTGATCAAACGGGGGAAGAAAATAATCCTACACACATTCAATTCTCACCAAAACTGATCAACCTACTATGTAAGTGCCTCTGTTGCACAATTGCATCTATTCACCTATCCCGGGTGTATTACATCATCAGGGGTTTGCTGAATTGCAATCTCTGACATCAAACATTGAGGGTTAACCATTGCTAGGATAGACGAAGCATGATCACGACAAAAACTTGATAAGAGAGTCCTATCCAAGGTTTATCTTGTATGTAATCAGTGAGATTAGAATACGAAGGGGATGATAGATTTCCAATGAGAGGGTACTTGGCCTTTAAACTCGACGCGGTAATTTTTCAGCTTTTTGGCCGACCAAATGGCCATCTGGACAAAACTAATCAAGCTAAACAAACAACCTGACCAATGGAATCCGACTAAAGCGGTATAGGAAAACCAGGCGAGGGTTTCGAAGGAATAGTTCGGACAGGAGACTAGCTCAAATCCATATCCTCCAATCGGCAACGATCTCTTCTTGCTTCCGGCCGGCCTCAATGACCTTAAATGTAAGTGAACAAGTAGATTCGAGAATTCTGCATACTGATTTTGGGGGTTCGGTTATGGGTGTGTTAGTACAAGCCAGGTTGAGAATATACACTTCATCCTTGTCTAGCAAAGGTGATGTCATTCCTGTTTCACAAAGCGAGATACAAACAAAACTTACGGCCCATACGGCAGACCATGAATATAACCAAAGGGAGGAATCCAGGAGGCTCCCCTGGGTTTTGACGGCCGAGGAAGCATGTCCATATATAGGACCAGCGAGCAATAATCCGGATAGGACCCAATAATGAAACGAGCTATTTCATGAGACGGGGCACAAAAAAGAACCTTTGGATCAACGACATTGATTAAATGCATATATTGAGAAGGGATGTATACCCACTTCTTGAAGATATTTCGGAATGGCATGGTCGCATTTGAAAATCGATGCACACTATTCATAACCAAAATATCTCAATCAGTTTCGTAATACTGCAAACTTATTTGGCCAAGATTTCATAACAAAAGAACAGATTTTTTTTACAAGATGGTCTCTAGTTCACGCTTCACAAAGTGGAGCATGACCATCGCGAACGCTAAACTAGAAATATGTCCAAAGAACATTTCAAAAAAAAAAGGTTAGATCATCATCATCTTTTGATAACAAACTTTCAATCATTTTTAATTACAGACAACAGACGAAATTGGAATAACGGACGTTTGTAGTCGACTGTGATCGACAGGACCTCCATAGAGAAGATTGGAGATCGGATTTGATAGATAGAATATAGGGTGAATTAATAATGGCCCAAACTGTTAGAGCTCCGAGGTAAAGTAGAGATTGGATGATGGTCAGAGGACTATTTCATGGTGAAGAGCTTAGAATCATTCAAAGAACTGACATATTCGATCAAAAATACCATTCTCCAAGCTGGAAGACGTGTGTAGATGCGTAGGGGTCGAAATGCATATAGATTAATTGGGAGGATAACGGCCTGGTTAAGTGAACGCCCCGCGTAGATCACTGAATAGTTAGTGAAGGGGAAACGAATTAAAATTTATACGCAACAAATCTGTGGGCCGAGGTCTTTGAAGACAATCTCATCGCCTTCTTTTAGACCGCAGTCGGCTAACGATTTCTGGGGATCATCGAGCACTTTTTTATCCGCTGTTGTCAGTCTTTGTCTAGAAGGGTCAAGCTATTTTTACCAAACATCAAACAAACAAACAGTCAACTACATCTGTATCACTCTGAGTGGTTGGTGAGGCTGACTGACCAGATAGGTTGAGTGGATATATTCTTTGATATCTTTGATACAAACTTGAGTAAATGATGAGAACTTGTCTAGTTGGATTTCTGAACTTTTGACAGATTTGCTACGAGAATACAGGGTAATTGAGACCGTCATGGTGGAAGTCTCCGTACGAGACCGCCGGTGCTACCGTTTTAGATGATTGTCTATTGGAAAGAAGGAAAGGGTCGGGGTGGTAAGTGGCTGATAATTATAGTCTTGGTTGAGTCTTCCCCTCCAAAAGTTCGGACTTTCAAAAACCCCAGCCAACAACAACTGCGCCGGAGCTGAGCTGGTGGGGGCACGATCGATTAGGAGAACAGTTCAGGACAAGGATGGATCAGGAGACCAGATCCCAACCACGATCTATCCTAACAGTACTCGCTATCCCTCCCCAAATATCTGAGCCAGTACATACAACATCTTGATATCTATACCTCGTCTCCGTAAAGTGGATTTTAGCCTCACAATCATTGCTAAGCACCAGTCATCTCGTCTATCCTCTTATCAAAGCCCCGGCTTCTTAGTCAAATCAATCCTAGAATTATCATAAATCTGACCATCCGACCCTCCTGATACAAATCCATTCATCGGTCGGGTATCACCACAGTTATGCTGCTTACTTGAAGCAATGGCTTGAAATAGTTGTATCAGCAACACGCCAATCCAGACAGGGGAATAACCAAGTACAACTGACCAAGACATTTTCCAAGGCCAGGGAAGTATGTAGTTGACCTATAATCTCCAATAATTTGACAGTACTGATATTTTTAACCTCAGTGTATTGATGCAATGCTCTGTGATGAGTATGGTAAATTCCAAGATCAAATTGTCAGATCCAGCCTCAAAGACAATTGCAAGAAGTTTGGCTACTTCAAAGAAATTCAATTGGCAAGCAAGGAATTGATGATGATCAATGAATTGAATGAGGAGCTAGAAGTAAGATTGATGCATATTTCTGTTTATAGCCTTTTGAGCATTTGACCAAGAAGGTGGAGGGGAATGGTCCCACAGCGGCTTTTTTGAATCCAAACTACTATCAAAAAATCTATGATTTAAAGAAAGAAGAGGAAGGATGCAATAGAGGGCATCCATTACATCCAATTATGTAATAATTATTGAAAATCCTGAGGCCTACCAAGAACACTTGAATGTGAAACAGTTGTTATGGCCACTATTCTTGTGAGCCTGGGTCTCTTAAGTGACAGCAGGACACAAAAAGAAACTATGATGAAGCCAATGGTGTTGAGTATTATGTAACTGTTAAGCTCAACTTTTAAGATAAAAGGAGCAAGCTGTCTGAATACAACCTCCAACCTGAATACAGGTCTTCAATAAATGCTATAAGGGTAAAGGGGTTTGTTTAACCAATAAGGGAGGACAGATTTGCTTCCTTTGTTTAAGGGAATGGGTTGATGTAATTATAAGGGTTGAAATGGTGCTGGATAAACAGAATACTGGCTATAAGGTTACTTCAAAGACTTGTTAAGGCAATACTAAGAATGTGATTCTGGTAGTGACTTGAAATCTGGATGAAAAACCAAAAAGGCAGTCAAGGGTATGTTTATATTTTTTTTTCTTTCTCTCAGCTTGGAGTACTTCTTTCAATAGTACTTGACTGGGTGCTTTGTTGGCTGTATAATTACATATGTAATTCTCAACCTCCTAGTTGAATTACCATTCAACATCTCATTCCAACAGCCGTACTGCAGAAGGAATAATAATTAACTTGGAAAAATGGTACAGAGTTCTTGCTTTAAGGATTGCAGTAAGGTCAGGAGGCAAATATTTTGTCTTTTTTTCAAACATCCAGTCATTTTTCAATTAGGGCATGGTGGGTGATCCATTCCACTTCATTACTATATTTTAAAGATTACTTATCATTCATAAACCCCAAATACTTACACATATACACATATAAATCCCAAACCTTAAACATATTCACCATTATTATTGCACAATGAGATTCTACACCCCATTTTAACCCTAGTCACTCACTCCAACCACCCTCAAATTCCTCATGGTTCAAGAGTTACAGGCAAACCAAGAATAATCCAGCAAGTTACAGTGTAAAGCAAGTTATAGAATACAATAATTACAAATTATAAGTAGATATATTACACAACCAAGATACAAAATACATATTATATAAAATACATAGACACTACATAACATACACTGCACATGACTAGGCTTTATTCAGTAACATCTTACATCATATCTGTCAGCCACCCAGATATTACATGTAGTATGTAACATGTAATACTTGAAACTGCAAGCTTGAATAATTATAATTATTCTTTATTATTATTATTATCTTTTATTACATTAATAGTCTTAACAAAAGGGAAATTAGACCTTATCATTTTATCAAATGGTACAATAGTCTAACAGTTAGAGACTGGCTCAGTAATAACTCTTATAAACTTAAGGACCTGACACCTCATGCAAACAGTGGACCATTATGCAAAATGGTCATCCGGGGCATTTTGCCACACGCGCAAGTTTGTACTCGGGACAGGTGAGGGACAGCTGAGCTCCCGCGCCCAGACAAATGGACAGCTGCCGGACACATCAGCTGTTCATTCTCAATCAACTCTTAACCCTGTCAACCGCACCCTTGGCCCTCCAAGTTTCCCATCACCACTCCCCCAACGACATATCCCCAGCATTCCACTTTATAACCACCTCCCACCATCTGCTCCCCGGATTTATTCAATGTCTCCATTGATATCTTACTTGCTTGTCAAAATCAATTCCGCCATGAATGACTCCAACACCGAGGAGATCATACCCCCTAGCAGTAACTCCACCGCAAATGATAAACACCCCCCAATTGTGATTACTCAAGACCCTCCTAACATCAAGGCAATGTTGAACTTTGCCTTTGCTCAGCAAACCAGCATGCTTCAAGCCTCCTTGGACACGATGAATCAACAAATCAACCATCTCCACCTGCAAGTCAATCAAACCTGTGCACAACAGGCAAACGCGCAAGCTGAAGAAACTCCAAAAGCTAGGACAAGTCAGAAGAATCCCCAACCAACTCAACCAAAGACTCAAAAGAAGACTAAAGTGTCAGAATTCCAGTCTTTTTGTCCGCTCACAATTCTCATAAAAACTATTCATCAAAAATAATCATTATTATTTTATCTCCAATCACTCTGCAATCAAGCAGTTTTACATTATTATCACTCAATATTATTGTTTTATGTCACTCTACTAATCAGGTAGTTTTAATTACATCACTCTGCTATTTGGCAGTTTTATTTCTCTCTAGTATTTAGCTAGATTCACATCACTGTCACTGCTTATGTTTGTAGATTTTACAGTATATTCTTTTATTTGTTACTAGAAAACCACATTTCTGCCATTCCCGTTGTTTTGTATTTAGCCAGATTATTTGTCAGCTGAAATTAATCATCAAGTTTGAGCATAAAATTATTTTTCATCCTGCTCCCAGCTCCTTGGTCCAATCAGACCCTCCACAAAGATTGCCCCCTTTCTCGAGCCTCATTTTCTGAAGGTGAAATCTTGACATAAAGCCCCCGCCCGGCCTGTCAATCCACGTTCCAAACTCGTCGCTTGCAGCACCAAGGCCAACACCTTCCGCCGTGCTCAATCTGAACCCGCTCCAAACTTGACCAGCACCCCAACAAGGAAATCCTCTGTCCCCCGTGGAGGCTTAGTTAACGTCACCCCTTTGTTGTCCGTCAAAAAAAAACCCAACCAAATGATAACAAGTGACTTCCCCGCCGATTTTAAGCAAACCCGGGTATGTTTTTTTCACTCCGTTTCCTTTATAACCTTTCACCTCACATTTCACTGACTCAGCACACTACTTAGGAATGTTTGCACGTTCACATTTGAATCTTGTGGGGATTGATTGAAGTGAACCCAGTTCACCCCCACTGCCAACCTCAAACACATCCGCAGTTTTGTGCTAACTTTGCCAGCATCGATGAATTCCAACAATTTTCCGAAGATCCGAATGCCGCACAACTCATTACTCAGGCGGACATACAGACGTTAAAGGACGCCCGTGCTGGAAAGGTGATGGTAGGGAAAAACCTTATCCACATGGACGAGAACTACTTGGCCTACATTCACGCACACCTTGCAAAGGTCAGTATTTGTTGCTGGGTCCCCAATCTGGACGACACCGCCAAAAGTTTATTCAACGCGGCTTGCCAAATGGCTGCTTTAACTTTATTCCGACAAGTGGCTGCCGCTGGCACTTTCACCTTCATGAACTCCAACTTCAAATACAAGGACGACATTCTTTTACTCATTCGGGCTTACAATCACTACATTCACCACGTCTTGGCCAACAAATACAAGGCTGAATGCAAGCATGCAGGTAAAAACCTTGAGATTTCTGAATCTCAAGTTGCTGCAAAGAATCGTAAACGGGTAAGTCAATCATTCCAGCTACAACACTTGAGCTTGAGCTGATTGCTGTTCCTTAGTTATGTGATTCCCAAGTCAAGTTTGTGTTTGTGAACAATTTCTTGGACCGCTACAAAAAAGTCCTCCATGATATCAACACTCACAGTGACGACAAGTGGGATGTGGACCAAGGCTGCTTTGCCATAAAAACACTAGGCTACCGTTCCAAGGCGTGTAACATCTTCATGTGCCGGTTGGATATGTCTATGAAGGCTGTGGCTGCTTCAACTGGAAAAACGTCTCGGGCCCGAGTCAGAAAACTGCCCATTGAACCGATACCATCCCGTTTCTCCAAGATACCCCAAGGTTTACCGTTAGATTTCTATGACCACAAGTGGCTTTGGAACATGCCCACTTCACAACAGATGTCGATTCCGGACCTCAGCTCGGTGGCTTTCCTCCCACAAGTCCAATATTCCCACTTCCCAAAGAACCATCCCAATTACTGCAAGATGAGCACATCGCCGATGCTTCATTCAACAAAAAGTATCTTGGCAGAGTAACCGAATACTACCGATTGGATACTATAATACAAGAGGCAGAAGCGGCGGAGGCGGGGGATGAATCTGAACATAGTGAGGCAGGTGAGGAAGATATTGACTTAGAAGGGGATAGCCCAGATGATGGTTCAGAAGCATACCTCGAGGATGGCGATTGGGGGAACCACTATGTATCTGAGGACGACAACGACTACATTGAAGATGATGCTGCTGAAAACAAAGAGGATGCCCTTGACGAAAATGACAGCATTGATGATGAATGAGTGGATGTGGGGCGTGTATAGGGCTTGGACAGACGTGGATGTTGCCTTGCAAATGGCTTTGTCAGGGGAAAGGAGGGTTTTTTTTTGTCATGACTCAATTATGTGCCGCTTGAATACATGTATCTGGTTTGAACTGGCTGTTTGCCTCCAATGAAATACATGTGCTCCCACTACTGGGAAGCTTATAGGAAAGACTGACAACATGGTAACAAAGGAGGCCCAGCGAGCCATTGGGAATTGATGCGCACTGACTTGATGAAATGGTACAGTGAAAAGTTGTGATCATCAAGCTTTAGTGTAAAACCATGGTAAAATATGGTTGGCAAGCTCGGTACCATGATAATACAAACCTTTACTGAGACGGCAATCACAGTAAGTGTCCAGATTCACTACATGGGTCCTCAGCATTAAGGACCAACAATGGTGGTCAAACTCATGCACACAATGGCTGCACTGATTGGATGCGAGGTGGTGAAGGGCTTGATCAAGGTGGTGTTGTATTTTCTTGGAGAAGTAGCATAGAAAAGTGTTAAGAAGGGGTTGGAGTACAAAAGAAAATATGAAGCAATGAGATGGAATGAATAAGAAAAAAGGTAAGAAATACATGTTCTTGGCGGCTAATGAGGTGGGGGTGTGGACTGCGATGATCCTATGCCCATGTTGATTGCAAGGAACGGGTTGCGGTTTACAGGTGTCAGAATGATACCGCGTTCATGTATTCCAAAGGTGCCATTAGGTAGGGCCCAATACGCAGCGACGTGTTGAATTGCACTGGGAGAAACCATGACATATTCAGTCTCCGACTGCTGACCCACCACCACCTTCATTTGATATAACCAGTACCAAAAATGTACTGATGGACTATTGAGATCCTTTGGAAACCGATTGTGTATCTTGAGGATATTTATTCCAACCTTTCCCCCCCCCCCCCCTGTCCATTAAACAAAATAATTTCCTTGATCAGCCCGTAAATGATTTTATTCCCCAGCTCCACAACCACACAGTTGTTTGGTGCAAGTACACCAACGTTAAGTGTTGGCGCGCACCATATGTTTGCCTTGATGACCACTGTGGCTTTTAATACATAAGCGTTTGGAGGGTGGGGTAGATGACGGTGATAGCAAGCCTCTGGATACGTCTCCTGTACCCATTGCAGCAGTTGCCGGTAAAGATTGTCTCCCAGTAGAATTTTCTGCCCCCAATGGCATGTGTCTTTGGGAACCGCCTCGTCCAAGAATTGGGCAACCACATTGTCTGCCTCCATCCTCTGCAAGTGGCAGATCTTTTTAAGTAAGGTCCCTTCCAATTCACCTGTTGAAGAGCATGTAAGTATCACCACTATTATCACGGGCGTTGATAAACGCACGCCAAGCGCGCACGCCAACGCCAACCCGCACGCCAATTTTTTTTGGCGTGCGGGGCCTACACGCCATTTTTTTTGGCGTGTAGGGTCTACACGCCAAAATAAATTGGCGTGTGAGACCTGCACGCCAAAAATGGCGTGTGGTTCCCACACGCCATTTTTTTTTGGCGTGTGGGCCCCGCACGCCAATTGTTTGGCGTGCGCTCTCACACGCCAAACAATTGGCGTGTGGGAGCGCACGCCAAACAATTGGCGTGCGGGCCCACACGCCAATTGTTTGGCGTGCGGGTCCCCCCTCGCTCACATAATCGAGTGGGAGGGACCACTCAATTACGTGAGTGAGGCCGGCTGACGAGGTTGTACAACCTCGTCAGCCGGGAGGACTTCCTCCCGGCCGGCGAGGCTATACAACCTCGTCGGCCAGGAGGAAGTCCTCCTGGCTGACGAGGTTGTATAACCTCGTCAGCCGGGAGGACTTCCTCCCGGCTGACGAGGTTATACAACCTCGTCGGCCAGGAGGAAGTCCTCCTGGCCGACGAGGTTGTATAGCCTTGTCGGCCGGGAGGACTTCCTCCCGGCTGACGAGGTTATACAACCTCGTCAGCCAGGAGGACTTCCTCCTGGCCGACGAGGTTGTATAGCCTCGCCGGCCGGGAGGACTTCCTCCTGGCCGACGAGGTTGTATAACCTCGTCGGCCAGGAGGAAGTCCTCCTGGCTGACGAGGTTGTATGAACAAATCTGAATTCTGACCTAGGCAATGGTTAGTATCCAAGCTCCGCAACTTTCCAATTAGCTGTTCTCCCCAGAATTCTGCCGTCCCCCCCAGGGGTCCCCATAATGATAGCTGCTCTGGTATATGCAATGCATAGTGGTGGTTTGGATCACCACCAAGTCTTCAAATAATAACCTTGATGTATCTTTGTAGATTTTGTAGCTCTTTTCAAACCTAGCCGCATGAGAATCTTGAGTGTATCGTGCCCCCACAATGTGCGTACATTGAATGAGATGAGTGATATTTTGCAAAACTTGAAAGCGGTTTGAATCCTTCTTGATGTTGTTGATATCGTCCAAGAATATTTCTGTGGCAATGAGAGGTATGAAATATACAAACAGAACACACCATTGGGAAGCTTTCAGCTTCCCACATTTTTCTTTACCCAGCTTGTTGGGAATGCAGCCAACGATTGATGGCAGGACCACATCTTGAAGGGCCCTTCGAAAACGGTCCATGTCGCTTTCTTTCATCAGTCCCCCAGCACCTCCATTCAACTCCAAGTCGTCATCACTATCATTGCTGTCGTTGACGCTAAGTTCTATTGGTTCACTTTCATTGTTGCTTAGATCAAGCCTAGGTCGTTTTGAATTCCTACTGTGACTATCTCCCCGGAGACGTTTTTCTTTGTACGAAAGTGATTGAAATCCCCAGCGCTCACAAAAGTGGTGCATCAATACACCCTCCATCCAGTTATGCATCACGCCCAATGCAACATGCTTTACTGGATTGCAGTAAGGTAGCCGGTTGAGCTCAGAATAGCAAATGCCATTTGATTGTAAGATTGCGTTGCGTGCATTTAGTTTTCTAGCTAGCGCCCAAGTGTTTGAAAGGTGTGTTACAGCCGCGCCTGATTTTTCCGTCCCCAATTCAAGCTTGTTCAATTCGTCCTTTTTGACATTGCACCATGAGCAGAGGAATTTCGCGGAATGTGAAGCATACCCAGCGACCTTATGGGTTGCTCCTAAGTCTCCTACCAGAGGCAATAGCCTGAACTCCACTGATCTTCCGTCTGGGTACGCCGAGGTCTCCATTGTTGTGGATTCTGCAAGGTTCAGGAGCTCGTCAATCAAGGGTGTCATGAGGTGGGTGATTGTTGTCATGCTGGGAGCTTGAGTACTGGGAGTGATTCCAGCTACAAATGTGTATGGCACCTTGTTTTGTAGTTGAGGCGGAAGACTTAAGCAAGACAGGGAAATGACACCAACTGATTGTTGTTTCCCTGCAAGCTTGTTACCTCTTGGGTTGAACCAGTTAACAAAAAGAGAAAAGACCAGTCGCAACATTGGTGGCGAGTCAGGCGTGTTGTTGAAGTCGGACCATTTCATCTGCTTCCATAAGATACTTTTCTGGATGTTGGTAATTGGATCGCCGGGTAAAGTTCAGAGTTTCTGTTTCCATTCGTCAATTGAGGTTTCAATACCCAGGATTTTGAGAAACCACAAAATCCACGAGTGAAAGTTTTGCGTGTAAAACAGACATTGAGGAATATTTATCAAAGGAAACTGAGTCAATCTCAAGCAATAACCGGTTGCTTGAAAAGTTCCCTGATGGGATGAAGCCGCAAAAAACGTTTTCTCTTTGTAAAGTGAGGTTCCGCAAGGTCTTGATTGTGGTGTTTCAGAGTAATTACATGTGTCTGGCAGATTGGGTAGGCGGTAGAGGTTAAAGCAAGTAGGACAGCAGATAATCGGATCCACCTTAATGTTTGCTTGAGTCTTGAGCTGCGTTTGGATATCTTTTGGAATAAACGGGTCTAGCACCACTTGCGGGGGGTGATGTTGGGCTTGGCCGATCAACTTGAGTAATAAAGTCCGCGCTGTTTGAGATTTACTCATACTCACCCTGCCAAATAGATGCAACCATAGGATACACGAATTCTCCTGTTCTAGTAAATAATAATTAACCAAAATCAGTGTCAAATTCAAGTGAGGAACAAATAATTATGGGACTTACTTGCAAGTAATGAAATTGAACCCGCCGGTGTGTTTTCATCCATGGAAACGGTGGATCAGTCATCAGAGCTGCTGCTATCTGGTGCACTTGGGACTAGGTTGGTTACAGATAAATCTTCAAGTTGATTTGATTGGTTCACTGTTTGATCTTGAACACAATGAATAATCTGATTGCGCCAAGATATGAGACGACCTGGTTGTTCTTGTCCTGTCGAATCGATCAATGAGACTGGAGAGCAGATTGAACAGAAGCAACGAACCAGATCAACGGATGGGAGGTCTTGAAGGTTCATCCTCAGTTGGGAGTCTTAGACAAATTTTGAGGGTCGAGGGGGATAAGTTGGTTGTGGTTGATGGGGTTAAGAGTTGATTGAGAATGGACAGCTGATGTGTCCGGCAGCTGTCCATTTGTCTGGGCGCGGGAGCTCAGCTGTCCCTCACCTGTCCCGAGTACAAACTTGCGCGTGTGGCAAAATGCCCCGGATGACCATTTTGCATAATGGTCTGCTGTTTGCATGAGGTGTGAGTTCAAGCCACAATCATGACCACATTCAATAAAAAATCATTTATTTAAATTATATCTATTTTTTTACCAGAATTAAGTTATAATTTAATTAATGAAAATCTTTGGAAAATTAATTTTCAAACATTTAATGAATGGATAGATAACCATTTATTGGCATAGTTGTCTTCTTGAAAATCCTGGAAGATCCAAGATTAACACATGGTAATTTATAGTATAAAATTACACATAAATATAGGTAAATCTTTATGTAAAGTATATTAATTATGCAATAATGACTTATAAATTAATTCCCACATGTTTAACTCTCCAGAGAAAGCGCTTTTCCAAGCACTAACCCCAAAGGAAGTTACATGTACATGTGATTAAAAATTATTTAGTTTAATTAAGAAAAATAGACATTAAATTAATTTAATTCATGTGAAATATATATGGCATCATTTTAATTAAAAATGACACCATATTTCACTTCTTACCACGAACAGGCTGATAAGATTCACCTTTCCACATTGCCCCAATCCCCACTGTCAAGTAAATTACAGAGGGATTAATACAAAATATTTATTATTTAAGGAGGAGGTTTCTTCACCAAATTGAAGACATCCTCCCCCATCAATTTTAACACACACTAGATAACTTATGATAAGCTAAAAAGGCGCTCACCTTCTCCTGTAAGTAAGGAGGACTGGCCTTTATTTATATACTATCTTATATAGTTAAAATTCTTCAAACAATCCCCCCCAATCAATTAAATACCTTTGATTGGATTGGAAGAACCGTGTATAAATCTGTTTAGCCCTTCTGAGGATTTATTCCCTTAACAGAAGTTTTGGCAGCAGGGTAATAACCTGTTTTTTTTTGATACTTAGTGTGTTTTATAAACACTTCAGTTATTATTCTTATTGGTATTTACCTTATTACACTGTTAAGTGTAAGATTATTATTTTCGTCCTTACTGTACACGCCACAACAAGTTGAGTAGAGTACAGAAAGCTGACAATATCTACTGTACATAAACTCTACCTTCCCACTACTCATCTGTCATGTTCTTCCTTTTCCCACCAGCTACATGTCATAGCCTTGTTGTTCCTCCCTAGCTACATGTCATAGCCTTGTCGTTCCTCCCTTCAGCCTGATGGCTTCTCTTCTTTCTCAGATATATAAGGACACCTGTTCCTCCCTCTTGTTCCCTTATGGACCCCCTGACTTACTATATGGACCCCCAGACTTAACAAAGTACCCCTACATATACCAACATTAAAGATCCCATAAATTAGTATACATACTTATTAGAGTTACCATCACCTTTAGAAATATATAAATATACATACCAGCTTAACCTCAATATAAGAAGACTGCCCCCTCTCTTGCTTGACCCACTTTGACTACATAGCTACCAACCCTGCCCCACATTATACTTTATATATATACTTTTTACCACTCACACCCCTCTTCCATTCCTCCCACCTTATAGGTGTAGTAGCAAAGCTCATTAGTACTAGTCATCTAAGAAGAAATAGAAATCAGCCACACTTTTATTTTATTCTTAGTGTTACACTCATCCCCATTAGCATTAGTCAGGAAGGCAACTCTTATATCAGCACCTTTTTCATAACCTACATTAGTACTAGTGTAGTTATAAATTTCCCTTCCAAGCTCTATTCTGCCCTTGAGTAGTTCCACAACAGCCTGTGTCCTAGATGGCATATCTTCCACATGGATGTGATTTTGATTCCATGAGAAATGAAAACTTTTGATGTGGAGATTGTACAGATTTACCTTTCCAAAGCTCTCATCATGAAAATACCTTCCTTCCATAGAAAATTTTGACAACTGATGTTTGAGAGCTGTGCTTCCTTGTGGGTCACACTGTCTATTGACAAGGATGGGCAACAGATTGATGGCAGATGAGAACCAACACCACAGGAAAGTTGAATTGTGTCACTGTAATCAATACTACTTTATAAAAATTAATGCTTTTTGTGTATCAATTCATGGGTCCTGACTTTCCCCTGTCAACCAAGCTTATGTATAGATATCTTCATATCTGACATGAATAGAGAACTCTTCAGCTTTCCCTGTAAAAATTTGCTGTCTACAATCTTGTTTTTTCTACCTTGGAAGGCTCCTTCTGGATAGGGATGTTGGCAGTAGTATTACACTGAGTTGCTACACTAGTGCTGACAGTTTAGCAGATGACTACCCTCATAATTATAACTCTGATACATTTCACTCTTGGCTCCTCTGGAAAATTTTAGAGCCAGTTTTTGAGTTAAAAACAAAGCAGGGAGATCTTGTTAGATGAGTTCCCTTTACTCACCCAAAATCAGTTGCTCAAATAAACAGCAAACACACTTACATCAGAAAAAGAAACTTCCAATTAGTTTTACAAGGAGTCTAACCTCCCTTCATATTATTTGTTTTTTTTGTTTCATGCTGTGTCCTTTATGCAGGGACTTGGATCTGATTGCAAGGCAATAAGGCCATATAAAGCTTTGGAAATAGCTGGAGTTCAACTGGAAGATCTGACAGTGGTGTGAGAACTCCTTTTGGGACGGGGGTAGTTCTGTGAGGGGGAAATATACAGTTATAGTATTTCAGGTATGTACAAATCTATTACAACTGTTAAGGGTGGTTTGAAAGACCTGCCCCTCTATTTACTACAAGATTTAACACAACAATTTTATTTATTGTTGTGGCTGATAACTTTCTTTTTTTTTCTTCAAGAGAACTATTTATGTAGCAATCTCTTATCAGACAAAGATCTGATTTCAACTTACAAATAATCAGCAATGAGCTTGATGAAGGGATCAGGGAAGTAGATAGTGGATGAATTGTTACAGAAAGTTCTGGTAAATGGTATACAAGCTTTTTGGAATTGATGAGGAACAAGTATTTATATGTTTATGATTTCTTTCTTTCTTTCTTTGTAGATGTAGTCTGAGGAAATGAGTAGAAGGATGTTTTGGTATAATGTGAAATATTCAAAGTGTTGTACCCTCTTCCTTAAACTTTAGTTAAAAGAGCACAATTTTCCTTTTGTTTCTTTTGTTTATTTTAAACTGATATGAAAGATTCTGTTGTGGGTCACCTGATTAAGATCATATGGATGGGTAATTACATTTAGTTTTCTAGTTGGATGGTGGGGAGTGGGATGAATCCAATTTCTCTCTATCCCTGCCTCCTTATATAGTAAAATATGAGGGGTTTTTGCTGGTGGAACGTCTGATTGAGGTATTTATGCTGGTGGGGTTTCTTGTTCTACACTGCCTTTATGCATGGAGTGCATAAAGTGAGCTATTTCTGCTGGTGATGTTGTCTAATCTTGCACTGCTTCATGCGGGGAGTGCATAAATTGAGCTATTTCTGCTGGTGATGTTATCTAACCTTGCACTGCTTCATGCAGGGAGTGCATCACGTGAGATATTTCTGCTGGGGATGTTGTGTACTTGGCTGTGCCACAGAGAATGTGCTGCTTCTTGTGACCAGACACTAAACTATATGCTACTTATATATATATAATATTTACTTGTTATTTTCTATAATTCTTTTTAACTATATATCTTTTGATTTAGCCGTGCAAACCTGTTATGGTCTGATCTGTGGAGAGGAAGGCTCTGGGGTTCTGGGGTTTCTGGGGTTTCGGGATCCTATAATGTAGATTGCAGGATGAGGAAGAGATGTGGATCCTCGTCCTGACAGACTATATAGTGGTCTGTCTGTGATATGTACGTGATAGACTATCTACATGTGGTGCGGGCTTTGGTGCGGGCAGGCCCGCAATATGGCTCATGACATTATCCCCCGTTTAATGCTAAATCCTCCACTCATTCGCCAATCAAGAAAAAAGAAAAAAAAATTCCACCTCTTATCAATTGTGTTCCTCACTTCCTTCTCCGCCTCCGCCGATGAGCAGTTCCCGCATTCGGAAATCTTGAATTAAATCCCGCTACCAGTTCCTCGCAATTCTTCAAGTTTTCCGCCGGTTCCCATGAGTTGTCTTCTGTTCCAAATCCCTTCCAGCTGACCAGGTATTGGGTCTTCCCGCGTCGTCTTCTACAGTCCAGTACCTCTTCGACTTCCCACTCGTCCCCGCCATCCGCTGTAATTGGTTTGGGGTCTTCCCTTCGTCGTTCCGCAATTTCGTCGGGTCTGTGTTTGCGGAGTATTGATACGTGAAATACGGGGTGTACCCCCCGCATGGATATAGGGAGTGTTAGCTTATACGCGGATCTTGAGATTCTTTTACAGATAGAGAAAGGTCCCAGCCATCTATGTTCCAATTTTGGGCTGGGGCGGGTCGTTGAAATGTTGCGTCCGTCTAGCCATACTTCGGCCCCCACGTCCCATTCCGGTGTTTCCCTTGTTTTCCTGTCAAATTGGCCTTTCATTGTTTCTTGCGCCTCTTCCAAGCAATGCTTGAGTTCTCCTTGGACCTCCGCAAGTTTGCGGAGTCGTTCCTCTACTGCGGGGATGCATTGTTCTGTTGAGGGGGTTCCGCTATATGCCGGGTTGAATCCGTAGTTGGCTTTGAACGGGGAAACTCCTGTCGAGGTGTGGTCGTTGTTGTTGTAAGCAAATTTGGCCATTGGGAGGAGTGGGGCCCAATCGTTCTGTTGGTAGCAAACAAAGTGCCGCAGGTATTGCTCGACTGCCTTGTTGGCGATTTCGGATTGTCCATCTGTCCTTGGGTGGTACGCTGTGAATGGCTGTAGTCTGATCCCCATGCGGGAGCTCAATTCACGTGTGATTTGGGAGATAAAAATACTTCCCCGGTCTGAGATAATTGTCTTGGGGGTTCCATGGAGTTTCCATACGTGTTCTGCCATCAGTTCCGCTAGTTGTTCCGCGTTCATGGTTTTCTTGCATGGGATGAAGTGGGCCATCTTGGTCAGCCGGTCTACTACTGTTAGTATGCTGTCGCTCAAGCGGGATTCAGGGAGGTCAGTGATCAAATCATAGCTAATGTCCGTCCACGGGCCTGCGGGGATTGGGAGGGGTTCTAATGTTCCAAACGGCCGTCGAGTGCTAGATTTGACTCTTTGGCATGAATCACATCCGTCTACGTACTGGTTTACAAATCTCTTCATTCCACTCCACACAAAACTTCTCCGTACCAATGCCAACGTGCGGGATCTGCCTGGGTGGCCTGCGGACTTTGTGTCGTGTCGACTTTTGAGGATTGTCGTTCGCAATGCCGAGTCCGCTGGTACCACTATCCGTCCCTTGTCATAGAGTACCCCGTTGGCTTCCGCATACCTGTTGTGGTCCCCTGTCGGTTTCTGTAACAGCTTAATCCAGTCAGCCAATTTTGGGTCATGTGGGGTCAGTTCTCTAATCCTGGAAATGATTTCGGCGTCAGACAACACTAGGTCGTCCGTTCCCGCATCTTCCAAATCAGTCCCCATCACATCCACCTCAAACCAATGTTCCCCATCATCCATTTGAATCGATTCGTCCAGAAACCAGCTGTCCAATTCCGCACATTCCGCAATCTCTTCAAAAGTCCGCTCAGTGATGTTACCTGGCTTTAAAAGCTGACCAAAGGTCAGCTTTTCTCCCGGTGCTGGGGCAAGATCCGGTCTGCGGGATAGGGCGTCGGGTTTTGTCGATTGACGTCCTGGTCGGAATATGATCTCGAAGTCAAAACATCCCATGGTCTCCGCCCATCTTGCCTGTCTTCTCGTGAGCTGCTTGGTTGTCATGAAGCTTTCCAAATTACGGTGATCGGTGTATACAATTGCCGTCAAGCGGTGTGGGTTCCCCTCCAAGTATTGCCGCCACTCTTTGAAGGCAGCCACAATAGCCAGTAACTCTTTGTCAAAGATCTCATAGTTGCGTTCCGCCTGTACAAGGGATCGGGACAGGTAAGCTACTGGGTGAAGTTCCTGGTCCTTGGTGCAAACCTGGGACAGTACCGCTCCGAGCGCGAAATCGGAGCAATCACATTCCAGGACAAACGGTTTGTACGGGTCTGCAATTTTCAGGATCGGGGCGGATGTGAAGGCGGTTTTGAGGGATTCAAATGCAGAGTTGCACTTGGCGTCCCACACGAAGGGGGTCTCTACTCTTGTCAGGTTGTGGAGTGGTCTGGTCTTTCCTGAGAAATGGTCGATGAATCGGCGGTAAAAATTAGCAAACCCAATGAATCGTTGAAGTTCGGTGACATTCTTCGGTGCGGGCCAGTCGGTTACTGCTTGCACCTTTGCGGGGTCCATTCTGATCCGGTTGCATGATATCAATAATCCTAGGTATTCCACTTCCGGCCTTGAAAATTCACACTTTTCGGGTTTCAGCCACAATTGGTGCTTGCTCAATGTGTCCAGAATACTGCCCACCGCTTCCGCATGGTCCGACCCTTTCCGCGTGTAGATCATGATGTCATCCAGGTATGCAGCGGTGTCTTTCCCAATCCGTCCGAGGAGGATGTCTTGCATGAAGTATTGGAAGTATCCTGGCGCTCCCGTGGGACCGAAGGGCATGGTAAGCGGGGCGAATTGACCTGCCCTGCAGATGAAAGCCAGCTTATCTTCGTCGCCTTCCGCAACTCTGAGGTTTCCATATGCGTTGCGGAGGTCAAGCTTTGTGAATGTGTCCGCATCCAAAAGGCTGTCAACTAAGTCCATTGTCAGTGGGAGCGGGTATTTGTTCTTCACCGTTACCGCGTTGAGTCTCCTGTAGTCAAAGCAGGGTTGCAGGTTTCCGTCCTTCTTTCCAGTGAATAGCACTGGTGCCGCCCACGGGGATGTGGTCCGTCGAATGGTCCCGCTCGTCAGTCCTTCGGCAATCATAATATCAAGTGCCTGGTTCTCTGCTGGGGATAGCGGGATGATTCTTCCGGCCTGTGGGGTGGCTCCTGGGATCAGATCTACGCGGAAGTCATACTTTCTTCGCGGGGGAAGTCTCATGGCGCTTGATTTCCGGAACATGTCAAGGTGTCGGTGGTAGTACCGCGGTACTAGTTCTTCCGCGGTCCGCTCCGCAGTCGTGGCTTTCTCTTTTGCTGCCAATCGGGCCGATGTTGACCACGATGTTTTGGCCGTGCTGACCACTGCAGGGGTATGTCCTAGGGGGGAAAGAGGCTTGCCAGCTGTTTCGGGATTTAAAAGCGGGGGAGATCTATCAGACTCACATTGCGGGGGTGTTATTGTGCTAACAGCACACACCCCCTCGTCACTAATCCTAGCTTTCCCCATGGGCCTATAGACCGTATGCGGGGATGTTGGCGGAGAGGACAAAACTGCCTTGGCAGTAGCAATAATTTCATCGGGTACCTGGTCAGAGTGTCGAGTATTGGGGTTCCTGGCGGGGCTTGCGAATCTATCTACAAGGCGTACAAGCTTGCCAGCTGTCTCGGGCAGTAAAGTATGGGGTGGGGGGTTGTCAAACTCACATTGCGGGGGTGTTATTGTGCTGTAAGCACACACCCCCTCGTCACTAATCCTAGCTTTACCCATGGGCCTTTCGACCTTCTGCGGGGATGTTGGCGGGTAGGACGATACTGCTGCCGCAGTAGCACAAGTTTGGTTGGATACGGTTTCATCGGGTACGTGGTTGGGGTGTTGGGTTTCGGGATTCCATGTGGGGTTCTGGGGTCTATCTACAGGGTGTACAAGCTTGCCAGCCGTTTCGGGAATGATGTGGGGGATAGGGATGTCGAACTCACATTGCGGGGGCGTTATTGTGTTCAAAACACACACCCCCTTGTCAATCTTCCTAGCTTTCCCCAACTCGCCGGTTGGGGTGTTTTTCGGAATAGACGAAACCGCCGAAGCGGCCGCAATGTCCGGGGTCCATAGGGTACGGTTCGTCCAATTGATTCGGTGTCCATATCGGCGGATCCAGGGCATCCCTAGGATCCCATCATACGAGTCTTTCAGTCGTGTAATGATGAATCGGGACGGGCGGGGTTTGTCGTTCAACATTAGGTCTATCTCATGGGTTGCTCTGCTTGCGGACCCGTCAAATCCAAAGATGGTTCGCCCCGAGGCCGAAGCGGCCTCAAGGAGTCCCCATCGGGATGCGTACGATTCACTCAGAACGTCGTGGGTTGCTCCAGAGTCTATCAGGAAGGATAGGGGGGGATAGGGGCTTTGGGGTGTGGCTCTGGGAGTTGTGATGGTGCATGAAAGGAAACATCGGGGATCAATTTCATTTACATGTAATGTCTGACTAGCACCAATACTGCATGACAACTCCGCTACGCTCGGGAAGGGCACAACCTTCATTCCCGAGCGTCTCCATTTTTTGACTTATCGGCTTGTCCCTTGTTCACCTTGTCCGTCTGCCCCTCCGTTTTGAGCGCCGCCAATCCATCGGCTAGCTGTCGGATCTGGTCCTCGAGTGCAGAGACTGAGGCGGGTGTCCGTCCTTTCCCTTTCTTGTTTGGACACTCCCGAGAGATATGTCCTCGCGTCCCGCAGCGGAAGCAAAGTCCTTCCCGCATCATGCGGGCCTTCTCGTCCTCGGACAATCGGCCGCTGATCGCAGATGTGTCCATGGCGTCGGGATCTGGCTGGGTCTTCGCAATTCCAGTGGTTGTTTCCGCTCCGTGCATCTCCGAATCAAGCTCGATGGCTAGACCCGCTGCCTCATTGACAGTGGTGAAAGTGGTGCGGGCCAGCACTAGTGCCGTTCGAATGTCCCGTTTTAAGCCCTGTCGGTATTGGCTGATGAGGGTCGGGACCTCCCATCCGGTGGCAGTAGCGTGGGTGAGGAATGTGTGGGTGTAGTCGGCCACTGTCCTCGTCTGTCGTAGCGTTCGTAACGCCCGTTCCGCCTTCCCTTTCTTCTCGGAGTCGAAATACATTGTTCCAAAATCCTTCGTCCACCCGTCATACGAGAAGTCCGCTCCTTCCGTGACTAGGTCGATGTACGGGGCGGACCACACGGCGGCGGGTCCAGTAAGGTAGGACGCGGCGAACAACAGCTTTGTCCTGTCGTCAGGGAACATGGCGCTGTTGACCGATGTATAAATCGCCACTTGGCGGGCAAACGTTTCTGCCTTTGTCCCGCGTTCACCATCGAATTTGTCGGGACATGCGATCTTTGGTCCGCGGGTTGGGGTGGAACCGGTTGGTCGGGATGGTTGGTCCCGTTGTGCTTCGGCCGCTCTTTGGCGGGATCGTTCGTTCTCCCTTGCTTGAGTCATCTCCTCAAGCTGTCGTCGGAGTTGCTCTACTTCATCCATCTTTTGGGTGCGGGTGGGGTTGGGATCGTTCGGGTTGTCTGTCTGGTTTTGTTCAGGTGTCTGGGTGTTGGTTTCTTGCCTTTGTCTCCGTAGTGTTAGATCCTGCAATATGTTATGGTCTGATCTGTGGAGAGGAAGGCTCTGGGGTTCTGGGGTTTCTGGGGTTTCGGGATCCTATAATGTAGATTGCAGGATGAGGAAGAGATGTGGATCCTCGTCCTGACAGACTATATAGTGGTCTGTCTGTGATATGTACGTGATAGACTATCTACATGTGGTGTGGGCTTTGGTGCGGGCAGGCCCGCAATACGGCTCATGACAAAACCCTAACATAAATGGGTGACTTATAGATTAAATTTACCCTACAATTCAATTATGCACTTATATTGCTACTATTTTAGCTTCTGAAAGATAATGAAAGAATATAATCCTGCATGATACTTGAAACAGGGTTTGGAATACCACAGCGGCCATCCCAGACCAGATTTCTGTCAAGGCACCAACCCAATGTATGGAAGGTGAGGCCATTTTAGTTCTTCTTCTAGTTTCACCCCAATTCAGAGGCTAACAAATTCTCTGAATAATATGTTTCCAAGATGTGCAAGCAATGGTTTTGTGTGGACCAAAGACTTGGATTCAAATCAAAAAAAAAACCCACAAAAACTATGCCATTGGAGGAGCCACTGTTGATCATAACCTATGGAAGGCACAGGTGCATGTATTCCAATTCCTTCATGAGCCTTTTCAAGAACATTATCTTGGAATGTTTTGCAGTAGATTGAGAAGAACTTCACACATGCTGAAAATCTGACATCTCTGTTTCCATTGCATAAAGGCAATGAAATCAGACATGGTTGGTGTCAACAAACTGTACTCTATTCCACTGATTGTGGCGTGTACAGTAAGGAATAAAAAGTCTTACACTTTAAAAATTGTAATAAAAATAACAATAACCACAATTACTTTGGTGTTTTGGTTAAAAAACTAAGTACAAAAATAAACAGGTTACTACCCTGCTGCCAGACTTCTGTTATGGGAATAAATATCCTCAGAAGGGCTAACCAGACTTTAAAACGGTTCTTCCAATTAAATTAAGAGTGTTAATTTAATTGGGGGGGTTTTTGAAGAACTCTAACTATAAAAGATAGTTATAAGTAAAAAAGGCCAGTCCTCCTTACTTACAGGAGAAGGTGAGCGCCTTGGTAGCTTATAATAATTTATCTAAGTATGGTTAAAGTTGATGGGGGGAGGATGTCTTCAATTTGGTGAAGAAACCTCCTCCTTAAATAATAATTATATTTGGATTGATCCTTCTGCAATTCATTTGACAGTGGGGATTGGGGGAAATTTGGCAGGTGAATCTGACCAGCCTGTTTGTGGTAAGAGGTGAAATATGGTGTCATTTTTAATTAAAATGATGCCATAGTTATTTCACATTAATTAAAATAATTCAATGTTTATTTCACTTAATTAAACTAAATAATTGTTAAATACATGTAAATATAAATTCCTTTGGGGTTAGTGCTTGAAAAAGCGCTTGCTCTGGAGAGCCAAACAGGTGGGAATTAATTTATAAGTTTTTATTGCATATTTAATATATTTTACATAAAGATTTAACTTAATTTATGTGTAATTTTATACTATAAATTACTATGTGTTGATCTTGGATTTTCCAGGATTTGAAAACTATACCAATAAATGGTTCTTTATCCATTTATTGCATGTTTGAAAATTAATTTTCCAAAGATTTTCATCAATTAAATTATAACTTATTTTTGGTAATAAAATAGATATAATTTAAATAAATGATTTTATTGAATGTGGTCATGATTGTGGCTTGAACTCAGGTGCTTATGTTTATAACAGTTATTACTAAGCTAGTCTTTAAGTGTTAGACTATTGTGCAATGTGATAAAATGTTAAAGTCTAATTTCCCTTTTGTTAAGACTGTCAATGTAAATAAAAGATAATAATAAAAATAAAGAATAATTATAATTATTCAAGCTTGCAGTTTCAAGTATTACATGTTACATACTACATGTAATATCTTGGTGGCTGACAGTTGGTAAAGTAGATACATTTTGGAGCCAGCAAATGAAAATTGCATTGGATTTGTAATTTTGATTGATTCTTCCCATTCAAACTGGGCACCCTTCACCCAAAGCCACACCGGGCTGATTGACTTGTTTTTTAGGAGCTTGGACACCATCCTTTATGGTATAAACAATTTTTCTTCCACCATGGAGGGACCAGGCACCTTAGAGCAAGTGGTCAGAAAGCTATGAACAGAGACAGAAAGTTTGATTGATGCTGGAGTTAGACAATTTATTGTTGTGGGTATGTGTTATTCATGTGAAGGACATGAAATTCAACAAGGAGAGTCTGTACAAAACTTACACAAAGATTTACATTTGTATGTGTGTTGGCCAAAGCATCACCATTTAACTGAGCAATTATAAACAACTTCAACAACTTGGTATGGAATGGCTTTAAGCCTTTCAAGAAATCACGGGGGATTAGGTTTGTGTATGTAGATTTGAGCACTCTTTTCACAGCCATATAGGCCTCTGCATGATTGATGTGGTTAAAAATTAAAGAAGTAATAACTGGCGGGTTTTGGCACACAACTGATGCATAGAAAAGACACTCCGGGCAGCTTTAAGAACGAAATAGATATTAGGTTGAAAGATCAAATGGACAAATGAATGTGAGTCAAAATGAGAGGGAGTACAGCATCTTTGCAGAGCTTGGGAAAATGGATGTGTCTAAGAGTTTTCAAAACATCTTGAGACATAATCCATTAAATTACAAAAGTTGGATTCACGAAGGCCAATGGTTGGCCGCAAGCCCGGGCTCAAGCTTTGACGGCCAGGGTTTCGGAGGTTGACAGGTCGTCTTTGACCTCAGAGTTTAACTCGGTTTCTTCAACATCTTCATCCTCCTCCTTGAGCTCAATTCAAGGAAATTTCTGTCTCCAGCTGTCAAAAGCTTGCCAGATCAGGAGGTTTTGATTTTCTACGCTTCGTTTAACCATGTTTGAGGATGACAAGGACAATGGTGGGCAGTGTTGTATTGAAAGCGGGTTGAGTGTCTCCAAGGTGATTATTTGTGTTAGGATGCTCGGTTGTGACACTTGTTTGATGGTCAACATTCTCATTATGCATATCACTTTATGCATATAGCTTGTAGTGACTGCGCCACACATATTGTCTTTTGAACAAACCTTGGACTCGGGTTTGTGAAATTCAAAACTTTAGAGTTTGAATTTTGGGTTTAATCCGAGTTTCTGACATTGGTGTGATAACCAATGACATCATCAAATCTAGTCATCATGGGGTGCCGTAATATTAATAATACTAGGCACCCTTATCACCCTACCGTGTAGACCAAGATCAGTCTACAGCAGCGCATCAATGTCTCGCATTGGCTATGATCTCTTCAGAAGGGATGAAGAATCACGACCACCCGGGTATTTCACAGATTCGGAGAGCTTCCGCATCCATGGCATTGGCCCCGCACCAGCTGAACTGCCTGTAAGTTTAGATTATTTCCTTCAACAAGGTTGATAGAACAAAGTTAAATCATGTTGTTTGGATCTGCATGCAGCCGCAGATGGTGCATCTCAGCACATCATTCAAGCTTTATTACCTGAAGCAAGGAAAATCCACGTGGTTCCCGGTTAAATCTACCAGGAACTTTGTCGTTGATTTTGCAGCACAATCAATCTGCCTTGCAGATCTTTGCAACCTTGTTGCTGACGAAGCGGACAAGCACTTGGAGAGCAGCGGGGGCCTGATCCGGAACGCCGTTACTACAGGATCGCCAAATATTGATTGGAAGCTGTCTATGGTCGGGAAATGGGCCACAGAGTTTAAGAAATCAGAAAACTACACAATCAACGACGAGCCGTCCTTGGCTCACTGGATTCAGTTTGTACTTGATCTGGGTAGAGATCATACAAATGCAAGCCTGGATGTTCAGATGCGAAATCCGACCGCAGTAGTTAAACAGGCCAAGACAGCTGTTGAGATCAAAACACATGTTTTGACTCAGACAGCTGCCCAGAATGCCAGTGCGTCTTTGACTACAATGGATGGCTCCACGGAACCAACTGCGTCGGACTTTAATGGGCTGAATGTTGTGATGAATAAGCTTTATGCTATTCATTTGCCCAATATAAAATACGAGCACAGCCTGCCAGTATTCATCAACCCTACGGATACAAGCCGCTTCATACCACTCACAAAGAACAAGGTCCAAGTTTGGGCCCAGGCCATTGTGAGTCGTTTTCTTTTTTAATAATTTTAAAACAAACTGTTATTAAAAAGATGCCTCTTTTTTTCAGATGAAACCTGTTGAAGGTGTCTCATTGTACTCGCCCCCCGCAGAGCTTAAGTTCCAAAAGCTGTTGTCGACCAAGAAGCGCAAGATATCAGCTGTTGAAGATCCGGCCTCGCCTTGGGAAGGCGCTTCATTGTCTGGGGTTGAATCCGACATATCCTCAGTTGTACAGCCCGACGAAAATCTCATGGTTGAATACATTGACTTCATCAAGATTAAGAACAGCAAAAAGCAGGAAACTTTGAAGATCCTTGCTGACAATGATATCACCCATCCAAGTTTTTTTCAATCCGATACCCTCACTAGAGAAGAGATGAGCCGTTGGGGCTTATCTCCTGGAACCATTGTCCAGCTCAGGGACAATGTCAAGAAGTTCAGCAAACGCGCTGTTTTGTAGAAAATGAAAATTGTAATCCAAAAAATGTAACCAACATGTAAAAAAACATCTAACCAAGTTGTATTTTTTTCAAGCCATCTCAGCCAAAGGATCAATCTGATCCCGATCCGTCTTTTTTTTATCTCTCTTAAGGGTCACAGAGATCTAAAGTTATTTCAGTTTAAATCAAACAATATCATTTCTGTAGCTAGCTGTATGATAAAAAAAACTGTCTCAAAGACAGAAAAAAACATATTTCTAGCTACAAGCAACGATGAGGAGATAGAGAAAGAAGAGTGAATAAAAAAAAGTACTTGGAAGCGGCTGAGACTGATGATGATGAACAGGCCCCAATTGATCAGTGCCCACGAACGCAGTATCCACAGTGACGGAAGAGCTTTGAGCACGTCTCAGCTGTCATTACCTCACCAGCAACCCGGCGGATCTCCCATTTGGGATCGTTCGTTTGATTTAGTATTTGTGAGGCTTGTAAGTTTTGCTTGATCAATACAAAACAGAGTTCAATTGGGTTCAATTCCGGGCAGTACGGTGGGAGGAAGAGGAGCCGGACGCCAGCTGAGTTGCACAGTTGGTGAACTGTATCACCTCGGTGGAACGTAGCATTGTCGCAAACAAGGACCGAGTTGGGTCCTGGGTACCTATTCATGCGGGGGAGCTACAGGAGATATGGTCAGCCAGTGGACTCACAGGGGTAAAAAAGAAGTGCTCACCAAGTCGTACTGCAAGAAATGCTCAAATTTACAACAATTGAACGTCTCGAATGTGGTCGTTAGAGCCATTAGTCCATGAATCGAGATTTCTGGGAGTAAACTTAACCGCTCCGCTTTTTGGTTAACAACAAACCTCGCGGAAGGCGTCCCTTTCTTTGACCTTGCAAACAATCGGAGCAGATCCTTGTCCGTAAAGGAGCTCTCATCTGAAGAAGAAAGAAGAAAAAAAAACATAATGTTACCCTGTTGTTCCCATGAGAAGAAGTATTTAAAAAGAGGGAAACTTACCAGTGAATACCAGAAAATTTGCAGGAAAGAATTCCATGCGCTCAACGTAAGAGTACTTAGCGGTGAGTGACTTGCAAATATTCTTTGTCTCGGGTTTCTTCAACGTTATGGAGAGTCGTTCAACGAGGTTCCGATGAACACCAGATGTACTGAGAAGCAGAGGCATCATACAGCTGTTTGCGGATTTCGTTCAGAAAAAGGCCGGGCTCAGTCCGGACAAGCTCGATCATGAAGTTGACCTCGTCTCGGGTGAGACTAGCGGGTCTTCCACGGCCTTCATAAGTATCCGGATCCTTGATTACGCAGCGGGTCTCTTCGAATAATTGGATCCATTGACGAAATGATTGGGGAGAGAAGGAAACGCCTAGTAAGTCCTTGATCGAAGTGGGGGAAAGGCCTTGCTTGGACATCCGAACGACCGCAATTTTGGTTGCCGGAGGATCATGGGGACGACCGGCGTTGTTGTTGGCGGCGTTGTTGTTGGTTAATGTCGGATTCGAGTTGGTGGGAAGAAGGGGAGGGCGGTGGATATCAGTCAGTTAGGGGCTGCACAGAAACCTTGTATTGTCACATGACGGTTATGTCAGGCAGAAAACCTTGTATTAAGTTTTCATGCATGACATAACCCATAACTATAAACTTTGGAAAATCGAAAAAAGTCCAAGCTTTTTTCAAAATACAATAGTTGTATTTAGTCTTTGTCTTCCCTGTCCCGGTACCGTTTTCTCTTCTTCACCGAGTTGAGGAGCCGATACCGGGACACTAACCTGAGCCACTGGTGCCATCGCCGAACACGCCACAGAGCTGTTGCGGTTTGCTCCTAATAATTTGAGCCGCTTGGACACTGGAAATACTGATTGACATGTGCAACTTGTCGTCTTTGCAGTTAATGCTTTGAGCGATTGACGGAGTTCGCTCGAGGCTGACCGGGTGTAAAGGTTGGAAAGTAACGTCTTCACTCATTTCTTCTCTTGCTGGGGATCTCTGCCAGTTGCGAGTTCAAGTAAGCAAGGTAGGTGATAAACAGAAGTTAGCGCGTCGAATGAAGCATGATATCAGCTTCCACATCACCCTCGGCAGTGCCATGTCAGTTCAATTAAAATCTGAGCTGTTGATGTAAGGATACATACCCATGAAGGCTTCTCCGATTTATCTAGAGATGTTTTGAAGCTGTTGCAGGAGCTATCGTCTTTACTCCTATGGCACGGCAAGGTCGAATTGAGACAAAGGACACCGGATTTCTCCCCCGTTTGATTCTCCAATCTCATTTGGGTTAGTGACCTCTTTCCCCATGGACTGTACACCTATCTCTGTTTATGTTGATACACCTTTTTTTTGCACTGACTCATATGGAACTCGGCTTGCATTTGCTAAAAAGATATAGGTCTACTGGTGCGGGTCTGAAGTCTGCCATAACAATGGTTGGAGGTTGTAGTGATCCGGGTGAATACTTGGTGAGTTGGGTCTTCCTGGTCAGGCTTCTCTCTATGAAACCATGGTGAAGCCGACATGCTGGAAAACTATCCTTCCTTCCTTCCTTCCTTCTTTTGGATACACAGTATTGGCTCCCAAGTCATCCGCAATATCAGACTCGGCGCTTGGGAGCTGACTGGGTTTGTGCTGTCTTGAACAAATGCCAGGAGTAATGTACCAGCATCTTATTAAAAAAAGCTGGATGTTGCAAAAGTAAAATAGATATATTACATGTTGCATTCAATGGCCATGCCTTCTTCTCAAAACATGTAATCCTTAGCACAGATGGGGTTGGATTTTGTACTTGTTTTAACAAGGGGGTCAGACAGTCAAAGGTTGTCTCAATCAGCAAACCTGTTCAAGAAGAATCTTCCGGCATCTAATTGTCTGAGCAAGTTAACTGCCTCCTCCAATTTCAGTCCATCCAACTCGAAGGTGTTGGGTGGAATGATGGTGCCGCTGGAATCCCCATGCGGAGCTAGCGCTCCATACGTCTTGTCGACATCTTTGTTCTCCCTGGGAATTAATTTACTCGGATTCGGTGCACTGAAAGAATTGCTGACACCCGCAAGGCGAAGTATGGCTGCATTCGTGTCAACGTCTGCGTCAAAGCTTAGTCCATCGGAGCCGACAATTCTGGGTGGAATTGATGATCTTCGTTCCCTGGACAGTTCCCAAGCTGGTAATTGATGTTCAGGAATGATATTGGTGAGATTTGATGCCATGAGAGGAGTGTTGACTGCTTCGACGGGAGGTACGGCCACATCCGTCCCGACGTCCGTGTCAAATCTTACTCCATCGGAATCAATAATTTTTGGTGGGATCGGTGATCCTGGCTCACTGGACAGATCCAATCCTGGGAATTGATCACTGGGAATTGACTTAAATAGATTTGGTGTGGCGAAGGAATTGCCGACTGTTCCAACGAGGGGGACTACATCATCTGTGTCGGTGGGTTTCTCAAAGCTTTCTGAATCGGAGTCGATAACAATTGGTGCATTTTGTGATCTTCCTTCATTCGAATCCAAATCCCTGTGGCGGGTTTTCCTTCTTTTGTGAGCCGGCGGGCTGGGGTGCTGCTGAGAGCTCGAATCCTCTAAAAGATATTCGCTTTGAGCGTCGGAGATAGTATCGGCTTGTTCTTTTCCTATCATTTGTTGACTTGAAGGTTTTGTCATTGGTTCCTCGATCGCTTCGCGCATAAAATGACGTGATAGTGACCGACGACCAGACGTGTGCTCGATAAGGTTTTGATTATGATTATCTTGCTGAGCATCAGAGACTTTTTCTAATTCATTATCCACTTGATCAACTGTTGAGTCCTCTTCGAGTTCATCTATCTCCTCTTCGATGTCTTCTGATACAGATTGTCGTGATGGCGCCTCTCCTTCAATGCCATGCTGCGCATCATTGGGTAGTACTTTGGAGTCCGAAGTTGAGTCGGAGCCAGGTGGTTGTGAACCGGTTGGCTGTTTCAGAGCGTTCATCGACCTGAGATCGGGTTTCGATTTAGCTTCCGGGGGGAGTAGCAACTGGCAGATTATTTCGGGATCTGAGTCCGAGCTCGCAGGTTCCTGTTCCTCAATGTATGAAAAGGGTGAGAGACTTCGGTTCCAAACGTCGTCCTCATTCGTATCCACATCAGCAGCCTGCTGTTCGGCTCGTATCCCAGCGGTAGCTGTGGCTCGACTCGACTCATCATCATCAACTGGCGCCCGTTTTGGACAATTTGTTTTGTTCTTGATATGTTGTTCAGATCCTTGGGAATGAGATGGTCCTGATGGGCTGGGTGGAGACGGCTGGGTGTTGGTTTTTTTTTTTAGCTTTGTCTGCAAGGTGGTCGTTCGATTTGAAGCTGATGAGGTTGTCCGACCCAAATTAACAGGGCGATATAGTTGATGCTGTTGGTAGATTAAGTAGTTCACCGGTTTCTCTTTCTCCTTCTTGTTGAGGGTGGACGACAGAAGAGGGGGCGCCATCCTGAGTGTAAACAAGTGGATCTGACGATAAGAGATGTAAAAGGTGCATATCTGACGAAAAGAGATGCGTCACGCTAAGCACAGGTCTCGGTATCGGGTCCAATCTCGGTGAAGAAAGCGACAAGAACCGGTACCGGGACGGAACTGCTAGACCATATGTGTGTGCCGCAGCTTGTGTGGGTCTGCTGCGGCAAATCCAGATTATGTGATAGCTAGATGAACTATGTATTTAAGAGCATCCACAGTTGTTTTGATAAATTTTTGACAACTGTGGAGCTCTTAGCAAGCTCAACAGTTAATTTGTCCAGAGTACACTTGCGGCTCAATAACTTGGCTCTTTTGCTGAGTTACTGAGCCCAATCCACACTAAGAGCATCCACAATTGTGTGGATAACTTTTCAACAACTGTCAAGCTCTTAGCAAGCTCAACAGTTGTTTTGTCAAGAGTGTCCCCACTTGCGGCTCAATAACCCGGCTCTATTGCTGGGACATCAAGCCGTTCCACACTTGTGCCCTCTGCAACTTGAGTCAATAACTTGGGGGGAGGGATTTTGGGAGAGGTTGAAGTCGGGGATGTTGGTTGGGGGGAGGGTTCACCAAAAGGTGACCTGTGAAAGCCAGGACAACTTACCTTATCGAGCTCAATTGAGGTCCATAAATTTATGGACCTCTATCAAGAATCCTAGGGATTTAATTGCTATCAAGCGCACGAGTGGGGTGTCGTCTTGATAAAGTTAGCTTATTGAGACAACTGTGGATTGTTATGGTCTGATCTGTGGAGAGGAAGGCTCTGGGGTTCTGGGGTTTCTGGGGTTTTGGGATCCTATAATGTAGATTGCAGGATGAGGAAGAGATGTGGATCCTCGTCCTGACAGACTATATAGTGGTCTGTCTGTGACATGTACGTGATAGACTATCTACATGTGGTGCAGGCTTTGGTGCGGGCAGGCCCGCAATACGGCTCATGACATGGATGCTCTAAGGGAGGGCCCCGGGGGATATCCAACAGGTCCAGGGCCTCCCGTGATATTACCATGTGGGTATAACCAATGGTGGTTATTAAATTAGATACTCCCAAGGAGTATCCGTCAAGTACCAAGTACTACCCGCGGGGACCGGTGTGGGAGAACTTATATACAGGAGGTGCAGCACTGAAGCTGAGCCCGCAGCCGTGGGCTCAGCGGCAGACTGAGGCTGAGGTAAGGGGGTACTTACCAAATGTCATTGGACATTCCGCGGGGAAAAGCACGAGGGCGCAGCATGTGACATTCTATAGTTGGCGCGGTCAATTGGTTGAGCGGACAAAGGCCGCTTCAGTATGCGCAACATAGGGGACCGGGTGGAACCACGGGGTTCGGGGCACCAGGCCCGCAAGCAGAGCAGGGTCAGAAGGAGTGGAGTTGTGCGCAGGGGAGCAACAGACAACTGCAGGGGTTGACGGGGTATAGTAGTGGGGGACAGGCTGCGGTGCAATGCGGGATTGAGGAGACAAGCAAGTAGGGCTCCAGGGATGGTACCGGTGATTGCGGGTCAGGACCGGGGGGAGCATTGTATAAATAGATTGTTGTACCAGGGTTGCGGGATCTTATCTTATCTTATCATCAAAGTAGATAGCTATCAACTACAGCGCATATAAGAAATCACTTTTACTTTAGAACTCTCTCAGCGACTTTCAGTGTGTGCGGACAAGCGGAACTGTGAAGGGCAACATCAGGAAGACGAACGCAAGAGGAACAGTCCCCGTGCTGAGTAAAGGTGTTGCAGGGAATCCAGTTAACTATCCGCTAACAGTTGTTTATCCCGCAGAGGAAATCAAAGAACCACCACAACCAACCAGGAAGAAGGGCAACCTACCGTTTCAGTTGCCGGGGTCGCCTTTATTTCCACACCGGTAGTTTCTAAGGGATCTTGGACTTCAGAGCTAGCAGTGGATTTACAAATCCCATTCACTCTTACAGTCTTACCTCCATAGCATCCTCAAGTATCATAAATGCAGCCAAAGCTCTCTTCAACTCAAGAAGATTCAACACCAACTCCTCAGCAGAGTCAGACCTCTTGCAATTCTCAACCAAACCAAATGTCGTGGGTTTGGAAGTATTTTGTTGATGACCCCAGAGAAGAAATGAAGGTACAATGCACTGCAGTTAAGCCAAAAGATGGATGTCCATGCAACACCTTGCTATCCCGTGACCAAAGCTCAAGCGCAAAGTCTATGAGCAAGCATCTGTTCCAAAAGCATAAGATTCTTGACCCAAGCAAAGTGGAATCTGGCTTGCAAGACATATCAGCTATGATGAAAAGGCAAAAAACAACAAAGGTAAGTAACCATCATTTATTCATAATATTGTTTTTATCAATATTTCTTGGTTAAATTGATACTTAAAAAAATTCTTGATTTTTTTCTTATAGAATTTCAACAACAAACTTTCTTCAAATTCATTGAAAAAAGCAATTGCTTATCTTATTTCCAATGCCGCCTTGCCTTTTGCCTTTTTTGAGCAACAATCTTTCCGAGATCTAATGACACTTTTAAATCCATCAATCTGTCCTGGCAACATGCTTTTTTCCAAGAAAACAATAGCAATGGAAATTCACTACCTTCAGAAGTCTCACTCAAAGTATCTGCAAAAGATGCTTGAAAATATCAAACATATTGGCTTTACTCTAGACACCTGGACTTCACCAAACATGAAAGCTTTCTTGGGAATTACAGCTCATGCCATCACAGACAACTGGGAATTGATTGATGTGGTGGTGGCGATGCCTGTGGTTCATGGTGCGTACAGATTTACATTTGATTGAAGCAGCTAAGTTTGATTGACTGATTGAAAATTGCCTTTATACCATCCATAGGGGCACATACAGGAGCCAACTTTGCTGAAGTGTTTGTTGATGTCCTGGATCAGTACGAAATAGCCAACTCTCTAGTAAGCATCACAGCCAACAATGCAAGCAACAATTCAACACTTGCATCAAAGGTGGAAGAATCCCTAAGTGGCCATTTCATTGTCTTGGAACACTTATTAGGATGCATGGCCCATGTCATAAATCTTTCCGCAAGAGACAGCCTCCAATCATTTGGATTCAGCCACAAAGCACCTGAAGCCAAACTGACTCTGAACGACATGGATTTCAACCCTATGGACATCCATCATCTCACAACTCCACCTGATGGCATGAATGTCAACCTCAAGACAGTTATTTCACGCATCCATGGCCTAACCACATTTGTCCGAGCTTCTCCACAATTCCCTGAACAATTCCAATCAGTTATGGCCTTGGTTGACACTCGGCACCCCGATGAATCCAAATACAGAAAAAAAAAATGACCCTCGTCCTCCCAAGTAACTTCTGAAAGCAAGATCAAGACACTTTTCATGGATGTTAAGACGCGTTGGAACTCAACATTTCTCATTCTTGAAGGGGCTCTTGAACTCAAAGATGTTTGTATGATGTTCTGCCATCGCTCCAATGCAGCAAAATATCTTCTCTCACCGGTTGAGTGGGAGAAGGTGGCTCAGTTGATACAGTTCCTGAAGCCACTGCATGAAGCAACCGAGTTTCTGTGCTCATCACAATATCTGACTCTCAATATGTTGGTTCCAGTCTGCATTTCATTAATGAAGCAGATCATGCTTGCCCAATCAGCTTACGATTCTCATCAGCTTCTACCAGCTTTGGTGCAGATGATTGAGAAACTCAAAAAATATCTACTCTTGGCTTTAGAGAAGACTGCACCACTCTGTGCAATGATCCTTGATCCACAGATCAAGATGGGTTACATCAAAAAGAATACACAGTTTATCCAGAAAGACATCAATTCTGAATTCAATCCTGTCACTGTACTCAAAAATTTTACAATTCAAGCTCGCCGTTTTGATCTAAGTCCTTCCAGATGTGGTCAAGCTCATCAACCAACCAAGAAACAGTTGTCAATCCTCTTTGATATCTTTGGTTCCAAACATGTAGGAAACGAGTTGGATGCTGAGATCCGTGATTATCTCCAAGAAAGCAACGAGGCACCCAAGACTAACGTTTTGTAGTACTGGAGAAGCAAGACTTCAACTTACCCATCACTAGCAGGAATGGCAAGGTGCTTCCTTGCCATTCCTGCCACGAGTTCTCCCTTGGAGCGGGTTTTTTCAGCTTCTAAAATGGTCATTGGTACCCAACAATGGAGTCTTAGTCCAACATCAGTCAAAAATCTCCTTTGCCTCAAGGTGAAAAACTTTTGAGGTTATGATTGCAAACAGAAACCAGACTAAAATAGAAAAATAAGGTCAATGACATGAAGAGATAAAGAGAAGAAGAGATGATTTTTTAGAAGAGAGAAATTTACCAAAAGCAAATGGAACAAGGAGGATGTAGAGTGGAGGACTTAAAAAGAAGAAGACAAGAAGTAAGACAACCTGAGATAGTGGGTGAAGATAAGAGGGTGGTTAATTCATTGACAAGCACAGTTAGAGAGAGAAGGAGACTGGAGAGGAAAGGAGAGAAGAAAGAGAGACAATGACAAACAATAAACAGTTGTGATGGGAGATAATACTAAGGAGCAAGATAATATCTTGAAGTTGGAGAATCAGCTTTAAGTGTAAGAAGGAATCAGACGGAAGGAGTGAGTGTTATGTTTCAGTTGTTGTCAAAAGTGAGTTGAACTTTACAGATTCTACCAATGATTTTGTCGTTGAAGATTGAGATCTTGAGCGTCGACGGTTGATTGTGAATCTGAAGATGGAGATCTTGAGGAATCAAGGATGTTGAAGAAAGTGGAGAGTTCGAGATGGAGTTCGTCCTGAGCAGACTAAGAAGAGGTAGAATTGAAGTACTGGCAATTCTCCAGTGTGGATACTTCAACATTGGTCCAGTTCGACTGAAATCTCAACACAAGGAGTGGTATTGCTCAATTGGTACTCTCAACCCTGCTCCATATGAGGAGACTGACCACTTCAATGAATCCTCATGAAGACTCATTTCTTTTTTTCATTTCTTTTTTGTTTGCTTCTCTCTCCACTTTTATCTTTGTTTTCCTCCTCTGCTCTCCCTAGCTACATACAAGAAATAGAAGTTGGTCTCCAACTCTTTTTGCAATATCTCCTGAGTTCATTACCCAGCATATCCAGCCAGTTAAAAATTCACCAAATCCCTCCCGTGCTCCGACTGACCGGGTCGGATAATTGGATATACTCGAGCACCCCTCGGTCGGGGCCCTCCCTTAATCCACACCCGTGGTCCTCTGCAGCTCGAGTCAATAACTTGGGAAGGAGAGATATGAAGTTGGGGATGTTGGTTGGGGGGAGGGTTCACTAACGAGTGACTTGTGCAAGTTCACCAGTAGTTACCTTATTGAGCTCGATAGAGGTCCCTAACTTTATGGCCGACCCCTATTGAGAATGCTAGAGATTCTGTAGCTATTGTGTGTTCTATGATCAAATTGGCTCATCGAGCCACTTTATCAAGACAACCTTGGATTCTCTAATAGAATCGTGTATGTTTGTAACCTTGAATATCCCCATGTCATAACAAGAGACATGGGCTGGTGAAGAAAGAGAAGAGCCGGCACTGAGCCGCAGCCGTATCTATCCATACTGATAGCGTTAGCAACCTTGGCCGTCCCAACAACATATAACACCAACCTGATGGGAATTCAGTGGTGCAAAATCGCGTGGTTCAAGATCCGGTTGTCTTGACTGCAAGTATTGAACAAGCTTGGTCAAAGTTTCCAGGTGAACAGGGACTCTGCTGGATGAGAGTTGGATCTGTGAAACTGTCAACTGGTAATGATATCTTCCTGATGCACACTTCAACAGACTCAGTACTGAGCTCGGTGGGCGTTGGGACTGACGATGGCTGCCGAGGAGGAGGGTTGTGAGGTTGTGTGGGCTCTGGAGGGAAATAGTCGACGAACCCATGCACTTGATCATGCCAGTCCCATTTATGTACAGTTTGAAGCTAATTGGTCGGGTAAGTTCTCAGATTGAGAGCTGATAGTGCACTCCGAATAATTCGGAACAGGTCTTCTTCTCTTCTCCCAGCCATACGTTTTCAATATCTGATACATACCATGTACCCTCAACCGTCCATCGGAGCTCATCACCCTCAACGATTGCCACAATTGGGCTATGGTCCGTCCTCTCACTCATGCATCCTGGCCAGTCTGTGGTACCGCTTGTTCGGAGCCGATGAGCCTACCGCACAGAGATTGAAAGAGATAATTGTTTACTTTTTCCCGCTCAGATCCAAGTGTCCCATTCGATGGCTATCCAGCTTGTCCAACATGCCATGGCCCTCTCAGAGGTCCCAATCACTTCGATCCTCGATTCTTCTCGCCATTGGAGTTTGTAGAAGCACAGCAGCATTTCATCCGGGCCCACAGTCTATATGGCCCATCATCGTCCGAGGGCTATAACTTGATCCCATCCTTTGGTCAGCTTCACTGTACTCTTCCGAAATCCACTTTCACTGGACCAATCGATTAATTCAACTTGACCCTCTGTATATCTAGTGATATTTACTGATTTACATTCGTATATCATCCTATTTAGAAAACGGACCGGTGCCTAATTTCCCAACAGAAGCAACTGTATCTCATCAATTATCGTCAGATCAGAATCGCCAGCGAAGGGACCCAGATAAATACTTGAAAGCACTCTACCTTAACAAAGCCAATAGGACCCATGAGCATTCCAACTCCTATTCTGATCGATCCACAACCACATCGATGACCGAGTTTAGCTCCGCTGATTCAAGTTCTGAAACTCAAAGTAGCTCCTCGCGGGCCCCGTCTTACTCGCGGTCTTCAGGCCCGCAACATGATCCCCGGCTGCTATACAATCATCCCGGACTGGATTACTCCCGTGAGGTCCAATACAACCACCAGACTCTAAACTTCACCGCAGGACCAACCAGCTACCATAACAATACCTATCTTGATAATTATCATCCCTTTGATCCTACACAGCTATGTTGATTGACTCCGAGGATGTATCTTGTTTGTCAGCTTGGTTGAGTTGAAGTACTGATAATTTGAAAGTCTCAAATTATCTTAGAGATATTGCCTCGAAGCGCATTGCAAGGAATTCCAGTTTTGATTCAATAAGCATCATACTAGAGAAGAAACTCATATTTCCACAAAGCAGTGTTTCTTTCTAAGTATGTAGCCACAACCCATTGTGATCAGTATGTCAATCAGATGCTGAAGCACATAGTTACCAATTAATTGAGAAGCAATATCAAATAATGCAAGATTGGTTAAATAATCCCCAATATATGTAGGAAATCCACTTGTGAGAGATAGAGGAGGAGTTTCTTAATTAAAAATCCCAAAGCTTTGGTCAATGAGCTAGTGATACAACCTGAATTTTTTTATGTGGATTAGTATTCCTATTGGTGCATGACAGACACAAAATAACACTTGAAATTGTTTTGCAATATGGGTTTGAATTTTCTTGAGATCAACTGCTGAGGATATTACTAGTGTAGTTGAAATAGTAAACACCTAATGTGTATTTCCAAAGAAATTTAAAGAAATAAAATAATGGATGGTTGACTTGTAGGAATATAGTGGCCCATTGTTGGTGATATGCTGCTTTAATCACATTGTAAAGTTTCTGAATTGTGCATTATCTGATTATGCTCATTTGAAGTACCTGAAGTGGGTGAAAGCACCATTTTGAATTGTTAAATTGGCCTTTGATGGTTTATCAAGTAAATACACATGCCCAATCAAGTTGTCCCTTGCTAATCATTTCACTCCAAATTTCCTTTTCATTCTTTGAGCCATATTGAAATGTATGTATACACTGCAAAAAAATCTGCTTCAACTATCACCAGTTGACATGCAGTATACTTGATTCCAGCTTTGTTCTTGCTTGAAGTTTACTTCAGGGTGGCTTTTGGTGCACAGTAAATGTGCATCATGCACAGTCACTGTGCAGCAAAGCTTGTTTCAAGTATTTTCAGAGTAAGGTTGGAGTAAGGTTGGAGTAAGATCAAAGCTCTTGCATGTCAACTGGTGGCAGTTGAAGCATATTTTCTTGCAGTGATAGTTGATCTTTTTGGGTTGTTTCATATGGATTAAATTTTAATTCAAGATTGGAAGTGTCTTCTTTGAATAATTTGATTTTTTTTGTCACATCTAATCAGAACAGTGCTAGTCCAGCTGTTCCCTTTCCATAATTTCTACTGGAGGAATGCTTTTTGAACCCTTCCTCTAATGGGGTTTAAAATTATAACTTCCATGGGTTACATATTTGTCTGAGCTCAGACCAGAATACTTATTCCATCTCCTTCTCCTTCTGATGTCTAAGGAGGGACCCCTGAAAAGCTTCCTTAGCTTTTGGTTTTGTTATCAATCCCAATCTTGTTACCAGTATTAGATGAAAAGCACACAATCAATTAATGGATCTCATCTGAGGAGGGTAAATCAATTTCATACATAAGCTGTTCAAACCATGTTTTACTTGTGTTGCATTTGAGCCTAGTTTCCAGCCTTAAAGTCAATTCGGCTGACCTAAAGAGAACCTTATGTTCCCATTCTCTTGATATTAGCCCCAAATTTCATATATCCTTTTGAACTTAGGTTTAAACATTTTTTTTTACCCCAGATTATATTTCATCATGCAATTCTAACCTTAGTGTTTGCTAATAATGTTTAAATTACACCATTCCATCATGGAATTCTTTATTCTTGAAGCACACATTAAATCTGGCTAGGTAAATCAAACAGGGCCAGTCTACCACATGCACATGTAATATTACATAATCAAAAATTTAAAACAATTCAATTTGGTGTATCTGCCGTTGCAGGAAGGAATAGGAAAACTTCAGACACAAAGAACCACAGCCTTGGAAAACCAAGGATAAATCAATTCACAGCTCACTACTCTAACCAACAAAGGCCTCTTGCACCTTGTGGCAGTACTTCAATTATTTTCAGTCAATCCCATTTTTGAACCATTTTTATCTGAAACTTTTTCTTCTCTGTCTCCCTCTTCCTTCCTCTCTTACCACTCTCTTTGTATCTGTCATCAATAATTAGTTCAAAATAAAGAACATAATAATTGATTGAATCAGACACTCATCATCTGTTTAAATCAAATCATAAATATCATCAGCAGCAGCAGGTTTCCCTTTCACAACATTGACCATGGGTCTAAAAATCAGGGCCAATTAGTTTACTAATTCAGTTTCCCCTACACTTTTTCCTTAGTTGGCAAGGAGTCTGTTGCTCTTTTCAAATTTTCTAGCACAGATTAGCCAGCTGTTCCAGTTTGAGATCATTTTTTTATATCTTAAGAGCACCCTGAATATCCAATCACAAAGACAAAAAAGAAAACAAAGATCAAAATCTCATATCTCCTCTCTCTTTCTATTTTTCTCTTCTAATAGTTGTATTCCTTATCATCTGAAATACAGCTAGTATTTCCTCCAATATTGTGTCCTTTTGTCACTTTAGAAACCCATGCTCACACTATTAAAAGTTTCCACTGTCCACAGACCTAGTAAAATCCCAGTTGGATGGCCAGTAAACACTTACCACCAATATAGACAACCCAATGTGAACTTCATAATGAGCTATAAATCCTCCTGGATCAATTGTCTGTTTCAACAACTAGGGAAATTCAGACATTTATCTAGGATAAGAAGCAGAAGGTAGTTCCAGTGGGATCCGGTGGCCAAATGGGTTAGGCATGAAATGGGGGGCAAGTGAGTGCCAAGCTGAACCCAAAATTAACTGCTGAAGGCCTTACTGGTGGGACCCCACAAAGAGTGGAATGCTGTGGTATGAAAGGTATGTGATACAGGCCCGTATTTGATCTGTTGATAATATCTCCCCAAAGATAATTCAAATTTCTTGATTGAAAATTTAACAAGTAGAAATAAGACCAGTTGCATCACTTTTTTTTAATCTTTCAACCCACTCATTGCCAAAAAATAAATGGATAAACCAATTGTGAAATCCTTTTTACACCAAGAAGAGTAATGAAATTCTCATTCCTGAGCTGATAGACAGAATTTTGCGTGCTCATCTCACCATAACTTACACACTTCAAAGTGAGTTACAAAACTAACTTTTTTTCTCCTTGCCAATTATGAATAACCTCCCATTCCACAAAACATCACTGTTTAATTTCTCTCAGTTAATTTCACACCAAGAGCAGACTTGTGTGGAAAACTTCAAGGTACACCACACCACTACACACCCTTCGAAACAAACAAGAATCAGTTAAATCAATTTGTGTAATATTGCAAATCTGTATGCTTAGATGTTTTTAGCTAGTTTACAAGCACCCATCTACAGCTGGTTCAGCTCAAGTTTGAGGGCCTGTTTGGAAGCAGGTATCCTTTTGAAAATTTCCAACCAACCTAATATTCATTGAAAAAGCCAATTCATGTGAATTACTGTAGAATACAGTTTATCGGACAGGAGCGCTTATGATGCTTCAAGCATTTGATCTAAAAGAGAATTATTATGCTATCTACAATTTTCCATCTTGGATCATTTCTTAGCGCTATGAGTTGCAAAACTAGTGTAAGTCTTCTTGTTTGATAGATACAAAAAACCTTTAACTTTTTTTACATCTTTTAGTACGAATTTAGACGGCGAAAATAATCCTCACCTGCATTCATGTGGATGTGTCGTGCATGTGAGATGGAATGGGAGATAGGTGGAAGTGCTAAAGGGTTTGCTTCATCTTTCGGATGTGTTCGTTAATGAAATATCTGCAACACCAATCGAATTCAGTCGGTTAGTTCTTAATACATCATGAGATCATATGAAATCTATTCACTTGTCTAAGGTCTCCTGATCAAGATGTTTCGCGCCTTGTATCATCCCGAGACACTTTTTTGAGCCACACTGGCATCTGGGGAGAAGCACTCTGATGTCAACCCAGGTGAATGACACCCAAAAGACGATTGTGCTTCTTTGGTCGCTCAACGTAACTCACTGGAATGGTTGAGCCATATGCCATTCGGTACTGAAGTAAGCAAATGTTAATGCCTATGGTATTCGAGGAAGACAAGCAAGGGAGATTATCAGTTTTCCGGGGGAACATGACCACGAGTTCGATAAAAAGACATCTGGAATTGAGGCTCGAATGTAAACGTACTTCGCCCTTTTTAATCTCGGATAGTGACCTGAGGGACCAACGGCCTTCTTCGAGCCCTTTCCATCCTCCGGGCAGGTCGAAAGCTACGTTAGGTTCACAGCTAAGGGAATCTTGCTTGAGATCGCGCATTACTTTGTTAAGCTTGAGGGTCAGATTCTCACCTGTGGTTAATGTACACCAGCTCACTATTCAACTCGAAATGTGCGCTCTGCGGAACCACAGCATCGTCGTCAAATTGCACGGACGTGTATGCCTTCGTCTGCGAAACCTATTTGAGATCAAATGGGTACACTCACATATTACCGTTAGCTGATCGCACTGAACAGAAGCTCGATCGCAACTTACTTGACACTCTTGACCCAGTTTAACCAGCACTTGTCCTGCAGGCACGTCCTGTTAGAGTAGATAAAGAATGATACAAGATATAAACATGTGGTTTAGTCAGTATCATCAGTTGAGAACAAGACCAAGTTGAAACTCAACAACATGGTTTTCAACTTGCCTGTAGAGATATAAGTTTTGAGGCAAAGCAGCCTTCCGGTCCAGAAATGATCTTAAATTGATCGGGAAAAAATGGCTTGTCTAATTGAATTGTCATCTTTAACCTTTCCAAAACAACAAAACAACAACAGAAGATAAAGCGACCAATTCACTAGTCGAGAATCTAACGCGGATTGGAGGGAGTCGGGGAGGTGAGATTGAGCTTTCTGGAAGAGATTTGGGGACTAGTTTATTGGATCTGATTTGATAAAGGTGGTTTGTCTTCTTCGCCAACGAGCCATCCAATGTCTGTGTTGAGGATTGGGTAGTAGTACTAGAGTAGATTGGCCAAGATTTGTAGATTACCATGACGTGTATCAGAACGATGATCTCCGGAATGGGGTATGATCAGCCAGCCAGGAGGCTTGAGCCATTGGCCGCGCACTATCGTTTGCTAGTCCGTTTAAAATACAGAATTCTGTATTTCAACATTCTCAAATCGGAAACAACAGCGCGGTTGAAATCCAAATCGGTAGTGCATGACCACAGATTGATAATACACATATTTACAATTTTATAACTTATCCTCATCCCAAGTACTGGCTCCCCGGCGGGCAAAATCCATCGGCTCCAACTTCCAATTCCCGGGCCGATGTAGCTCGATTGGTCCGGGACAGCTGACCAAGAGCAATTCTTTAGCCTCCCGGGGCCTGATCCTCCCAGGGAGCAAGGATCGTATGTGCACCGACAGCCCCCGTTTGAGAAGGTAATATCGAGCCATGGGCTGAAGGAGAGTTCATACTTTTCAGATTTTGCGACCCATTGCGACTGTACCTGACAAGCTGTGATGCAAACAATGCGTCACCACTTCAGCTTGGAAGTAGAAAGATCAAGGATCTACTGGAAAGTTTAGTGACGCAAATGATTTGTTTACAAGAGCAAAAACTGTTAGGATCCTGAACTAGGCTTTCATGATAAGCGTACAGTTGTGCACAGCTCAACAAAATGGTTCAAACAATCTTGGAATCACGTTATTATTGTAGGTCTTGCTGTCAGACTAGCCAACACACGGCTTCGCCGCGATCTGCCCCGCGAAACCCTCCAAATGCACCACCCATAACCATTGACGTGCAACACGTGCAACAAAACAAATATCCATTTCTCTACAGTTAAAACATCACACCAAATCTGAATGAAAATTGACAGTACACGCCACGCCACACCCATGACACAAGTGCGCAAACAAAAACAAAAACAACCTGGATTTGAGGTCAGTAAATACTTTGCTTAATTAACCACATTGGCTGTTTCTTTACAGAGATTACCAACCCCCCCTCTCATCATACCTACAAGACTTCCCTTGACCATTTTTGGCACCTGATAAGGCTAAGTAGAGTTGGTCATGAAAAAATTGACTTTGAGGGAAAACAAAAATCTTTCCCAATGTTTGACCCAGTGCCTTGTTGATATTCATGAAAAAAGCAGGTTGTTGTTGAGAAAAACATCCAGCATTCCTTCCTTGAAAGATGACTGGCACAGGAACAAGCTAGTCGAGTTCAATTTTTGGGGAAATTCAATACAGACCTTCTTCATTACACCTGTTCTTGTCAACAGCTTCAAAACAGATTAACCAGCTACCTGTAATCTTTCTCAAACACTTTCCTCATTTATAACTGCTAAATTGATGTTCAAAGAGGTAAATGTGGCAAATTTCCTGTAAAATTTGCTATTCATGTACATTATTGATGCAGTCTCTTTTTTTTTTGATTACAATTAAGTGTAGATTTTCAATTTTTTTTTCAAAACACTACCACCAAATTTACTGCAACATGTACCATTGTCTGAGAAATCTCAGTAAAAACACCAATTTTCAAAGTATTACATAAGTGTGTTATATTTATGGTTATAAATGTTACATTCCTATAAAATGGGTCTCCTGATCAGGCCTAACTGTTTAATTTGAGAAAAAAAACCTGACCCAGATAAGCTGGCTGATCCCTGAAAAAACACAGCTGCATGCCACATGACGGGTAGTGGCTGTGGTAGCTGGCTAGAATAGAAGAGCCAACTGGGAAAGGTAGAAAGAACTAAGAAAAAAACAAGAGAAACTATCACTAAAAAAAAGAGAAATTATTACCAATAAAGTTCAAGAGATATTACCTTCTAAAAATGAACAGATTTAATACTATTATTGAAAAATAAAAATATAAGATGGAATAATGAAAGCAAGAATACTATTACATATTGAGAATTTGCACCTAAATAAACTTGGGAACCTCACTCATAGATAACTTTACTTTCTGCTTCTTTGATTTGTAATCTCACCTTGGGGAGTTTTATCACAGAGCCTCAGGAATTAGGGACAACTGTCTTCCTCTAGTGCTGAAAATAATTTAACACAGATATAAAAAAGGCCTGGGTTTTTCAAAAATCTCTTCTGTGAAACACTTGTAACCTTCCAAACCTATGTGTATCACAATAAATTGAACATAATAATTACTTATCAAAGAAAAATTCTTCATGAAACATGTAAAAATTTCTGATGAAACATGAAAATTTTCAAATCACACTGAATTGTGTTTATTCACCCACCATCCAGCCACATGCAGCTGAAAATTCAATCACAAACTGGCCAATCATCTGCAAAACCCAAACATTGGCCATTATCTGAAAAGATAGGAAATCCCAGGTATATAAGGAGTTTCCTTTTCCCCCAAGAAATGATTCTCCAACTTTTTTCATATATTTACCAACATTAACCACTTTAAAAAAACCTTTTATACCAGCCTTTTGCCTGGTAAGAATCTTAGTAATTATTACCTAAAGAAAGTATCCAAAATATTAAGGTAAAAGCCCTGCAATTCTACAAAAGAGTTTAATACTAGTAAGTTATAAGCCCTTTCTCTTTTGTGGAGCTTTTCCCTCCCCCTTTTCTGAAATCTGGGATATAAAACACCCTGTTCTACAGGAACCAGCACTTTGAAAGGTTCCTAAATCCACTGCTTTGGCAAGATACCTGAGAGGTATCAAAAACACTCCTGATTTATTGGGCTCCTCGTTTTAAAATTTTAATGATTATTTAATTAAGTGGAAATAAGTGAATCAAATTATTTGTGTGGAAATTTCTTCCAGAATTGTTTCAGCACCTTTTTCCAAATCTTTTTACTCGCAAAAATTATAAATTTTCATTACGTGTAGCTAGAGCACTTAGGTCTTGGCATCAAATAGGCTGTCAGTCTGCCTGTATTTGTCTCTGAAAGTGGCCTGGAAAACAGCAAAGAGAAACTTCTTTCCACATCATTCCCTTTTAAACCAGTGAACCAGTCCAATTCAGTTGGAAATCATTTTTATAATTTCGTAACTACCCAAAAACACTTAAATAAGCTATAGGGACAGTGATTGAATTCATGTATACATTTACATTCAAAATTCAAGTATCCAGATCAGGTGATTCTGTGTAGACCAATTGCGGCCTTTTGTTGGTTTATGTTCTGGATTTAAAATTTCAAACACCTATGTAAAAATTTCATAGAAATATGGAAATAATCAAGGGACAGAATAGCTTGATGGGGAAATAAAATACTAATCTAGTAACAAGAGGATTTGAGACTGTGAGTGCTAATTGTTGAATTTCTGTGATACTCTCTTTGCTCTCTTTGCTTTCTGCCTTGCTCCTTGCGCGCTCTTCATCCTCACATGCTCTGGTGCTTTGCAACAAACAATGAGATGCGCAGCTACAATCACTTAGGGCTTACGATCAGCATGTTTAAAAGATACAATCAAGTCAACTAGCATACTCTAGACTCAACAAGATTCTCAGCTTTGCTCTTTAATCAAGATCAAGACTCAAGGTTCAAGATCTTGCTCAACGCTCAACAAGCCCTTCAATGTAAAGTCTTGACGATTAATCTCTCAAGTTATCATATCTGATCATTTCCTGTTTTCTTTCACTCTTCAAGATTGATACAAGACTCCTCGCTCAAAATATCAAATCAAGGCTCTCTACTTCAACACATCTGCTCAATGTGCTGTTTGTTATTTATTTCTCTCTACTTCTAGTTGGTTGTTGATAAAACTCGCTAATCTTTCCTTATTATTATTCTTCCAGTATCTTCTCACTCTTTGCTTCCTCACCTCACCTCCTAAGTCCTCTCAAGCTTGTATTTCTTTCCATCTTATTAGTGGTGTGCTTATTCATTCCATTCACTTTCTCCTTTTTTTTGTACGGTTTTTTTTCTTCATGACTCATCTAATCTCATTTGTTTCTTCCTTTAGTTCTGGTTCTGGTTTCTAGCAATCAATCTCAATTCCATTACAATTAACAGTCGAAATTGACGTTACCAAATCTAAACCAAACCAGTCACTAATAAACCGTTGAGATGGATGCTATCAATGCAAATATTTTAAAAACAACGATAGAGGCCATTCCACTCTTGTCCAAGAAAATTTTTCCACATGGAAAACTCGGATCACCGCTCTTTTTAAGCTTGGAGGATTAAAAGACCAGATAATCAACGGTCAACCTGCACTTGAGGACGTCAACAACACAATTCTGTGTGCAATCATCTTAGCCAAGCTCTCAAATACTACACACAAGAACTTTGTGAACTCAACCAACGAAGAGAATGCTCAACTTCTTTGGGAAGAGCATCATGAAGCAGTTTATCTCCAACAAACCATCCAATCAAGCAAGAGTGTACAATGCGTTTGCTAGCATTGTTTTTGATGCTAGTGATATCGAAAAATTTATTACAGAAGTGAGGAGCACACTCGTTAGAATGGAAGATGTTGGCATCAAAATGCCTGAAGACATCTTGACCTACGAACTTCTTTGTTGACTTCCCTGCAGCATGGAAAACATAAAACAGAAGATCACCCATTCTAAGGACGGTGAAGACATAAATCCCGATACTCTCATCGATCATCTCAAGATTCACCTCAATGAGCTTAAGGTCTCTGCTGGCGACAAGTCTGAAACAATTGAGTCGACTATGTTCACCAAGGAAGACACCAGATGTCAATCAGGAGCCCATAATACATTCTCCACTTCCCACACTAAGGAAAATTGTTGGATGATTCATCCAGAAAAACGCGAAGCCTTCCTGAAAAAAACTCAAGGCACTAGCACCAGCAACGTCAGCAGTTTTTCTTCATTTTCAGCCAATTTCTCGAACCTCTTCATTCTAGACTCAGGATCTACGTCGCACATGGTCTCTGATAAAAATCTGTTCAGACAAGCTCTCAGATCTAGATGAAGAGTCAGACAACTTAGGATCTCCTGAATACTCAGGTGATGATGGAGAGGATGTTGCAGCATCACTGATTCCTGAGATCAATACTTCTTCTTCCGGCAGGATTCTCAGGGATTGGACCATTCAAGTGAAGCCTATCAAATATTCTCATTTTACCAAAGATCCAAAGACCTTTAAGAAGGCTGTATCTGGTGTTAATGCCAAGGGTTGGACACAGGCAATCAAGGACAAGCTAGACAACATTGAGTCACATGAAGTCTGGCTGGACCAAGACACTAACCTGAAATAGTGCTTCATTCAACCTGGGTCTTTAAGACCAAACCATTGATGTTGTCTACTCCTGAAAAACTAAAGGCAAGATTGTGTATTCAAGGGTTTCTCCAGACGTATGGGGAGGATTTCTTCGAGACCTTTGCCCCCACAGGAAAGTTCCCATTGCTTCTCACCCTCTTAGTGCTAGCTCTCAATCTTAATTTTCCAATCAAACAATTTGACGTCAAGAGTGCCTTTCTTTTTGCGCCTCTTGAGGAAGAAATCTTGATTAAAAATCCTGAAGGCTCCAATCAAAGGACTCCTTACCTCAAGCTAGTTAAATCTCTCTACGGTCTCAAAAAGGCACCTAAAAACTGGTACAAGACCCTAACTGGATGGTTTGAAGACATTGATTACAATCCCTCCATTTCCAATGCTTGCCTTTTTATTCACAAAAAAAAGAATTCATTCATTTTCTTTCACATTGACGACCTCATTGTGGTTGTTCAGACTGATGAGTTCGAAAAACTCTTCTTAGAGCATTTTCCTAACTCCACAGCACATTCGCTGGATACTCTCTTGGGAATGAATCTGACATTACTCCCTAACTCAATTGAACTTTTCCAGCCTGCCTTAATCAAAAAAGGCTTAGAGATGCTCAATTACGAGAAATGTTGCTCCACAAAGACTCCTTTGACTCCAGCTGTGCAGCTACGCTCAGCGACTGAAGAAAATCATCAGTTTTGTCTCAAACTAGGGATCAATTATCGGTCATACACCGGTATGCTGAATTATTTGGCATGTCACACACACTCGTCCAGATCTAGCGGCTGCCGTATCCATTCTATCTTGTTTCAATCAGAGACCTGGCTTGAGTCACTGGAGAGAGGTGATGCACTGTTGGAAATATCTCCAAAGAACAAAACATCTTGGTCTTCTCCTCAAGCCCAATCCTGATTCCTTCGTTGATAGGATACATTTCTTTACAGACGCCACTTGGGCCAAGGACCAAGAAACTCGAATCTCCCAAAGTGGCTTGCTTGCCTTCTGGAGGAGAACACCCTGTCAGACGGTGAGCAAGAAGGTCAATGGCTCAAGTTCTTGGTGGAAGGACTCTGGAAGACAACACTGGCTCCCACACTTCGTTCAATTGACAATAAGGGGTTGCTTGAGAAGCTGAAGAAATTTGGGTCAAATTCAAAGACCAAGCATCTTGATATAAAAATAAAAAATCTCCGCAAAAAGTTCAAGAAAAAAGAAATCAATGTTGAGCTGATCACCTCCAAGGCTATGCTAGCAGATTCTCTCACCAAAGATGCTCCACTCTCATCCGTCAAGAAACTCCAAGACAATTGTCTCTCAGCTCTTTCATCAGCACAAAAGGAGGGGTGTTGAATTTCTGCAATACTCTCTTTGCTCTCTTTGCTCTCTGCCTTGCTCCTTGCGCGCTCTTCATCCTTGCATGCTCTGGTGCTTTTCAACTAACAATGAGATGTGCAGCTACAATTTCTTAGGGCTTACGATCAGTGTGTTTAAAAGATACAATCAAGTTGACTAGCATACTCTAGACTCAACAAGATTCACAGATTTGCTCTTTGATCAAGATCAAGAATCAAGGTTTCAAGATCTTGCTCAACGCTCAACAAGCCCTTCAATGTAAAGTCTTGACGATTAATCTCTCAAGTTATTATATCTGATTATTTCCTGTTTTCTTTCACTCTTCAAGATTGATACAAGACTCCTCACTCAAAATATCAAATCAAGGCTCTCTACTTCAACACATCTGCTCAATGTTCTGTTTGTTATTTATTTCTCTCTACTTCTAGTTGGTTGTTGATAAAACTTGCTAATCTTTCCTTATTATTATTCTTCCAGTATCTTCTCACTATTTGCTTCCTCACCTCACCTCCTAATTCCTCTCAAACTCGTATTTCTTTTTATCTTATTAGTGGTGTGCTTCTTCATTCCTTTATTCACTTTCTCCTTTTCTTTTGTACTGTTTTTTTTCTTCATGACTCATCTGATCTCATTTTTTTCTTCCTTTAGTTCTGGTTCTGGTTTCTAGCAATCAATCTCAATTCCATTACTAATAAAGCTTCCCTTCTGAATCATGCTGAGTTGAAGGGAGTTACTCTCAGAAACTAAGACACTAGCCAATTTTATTCCAGTGGCATGAGGTAGATATTTTGAGGGTTTATTAGCTATAGTGTTGCACTGCAGCTGTTGTATGTAGTCTAGTCCTGTGCTAACCATTAAAAAATTCCTCTATTTCCCCACCAAGTTGAGGGATCAGGACCAGGTTTCAAAATGAGCTCACATAGTTATCATCAGGAAATGACATTTGGTGTTGGTAGAACCTCAAAATGAAAAACAAACAACTCAGACAATTCGGAAATACCATAAAGATATCAACTACCTCAAACAATAGCTGATGGTCCAGATCAACTTGGTAAACTGCAAGATCAGTTTGATGACATGCAGAACATGGTCCACCAACAGAAGACAATTATTGGCAAACTCAACACTGCTGCCAAGGCACAGTTCCTAGCCAAACCCAATCCTCACCACCACCACTCTAAATCTAAAAAAATGGTGGATGAAGTGATGACACAATTTATCAAATTGCCTGTTAAATTCTTCAAAAAGTGTAACCCACATATAAAATCCCCACACCGGGGGGGTGCAGCCACACACACCATTTTTCTGGTGTATGGCCCATGCACACCAAAATCAATTGGTGTTCACATTGGATTTGGAGTGCATTTATCAACAACCAGAGAAAGTTTGGAGATTTTTTAAAATAGATTTAAGGTGATCCTAATTTTCTCCTTCTGTTTTGGAAAAGATCAGCATATCATCTATATAAAGAAAACAACACAGTTTGATTAATTTGCATAGGAGATATTGGATGAATCTCTGAAACATTTCTGGCACATTGGAAAGTCTAAATAGAATTAAATTGTATTCAAAAGAAACCTCAGGGGTACAAAAAGCTGTTAGATATTCTTGTCCTGTTTTTGCACAAAGTAAATTGAATGCTGATTTCCAATCTATTTTGGATAATTATTTGAATCCCACCATGGTTTTAGAAAACAAAAAAGAACTGGAATGGGATAACTATTGCTCACTGTAATAAAATTCAGACCTCAATAATACACATAATTCTGGTCACCTTTTCATTCTTTTTTCACAATAAATGTTGGGGTTTGCTGCAGGTGAAGAGGATAGCCAAATAAACTCCTTACTAAAGTTTTCATCAACATGATCTTGGAGCTGTTGTCTCTCAATTTTTCTAAGGGAGTTAACCCCAAGGGTATTCCATTATTTTTCTGCCTCAACAGCAGAGACATTGATCTGCAAAATTGGGGTTACTGTTGATTCCTTGAGCTTGAAGTTAAGCTTCTATTTTATCAAAACTTAGATATTAGGATAGATAGGATTTTTTGGCATTGTGAGTGGAATTGTAGGTCTTGTGAAATTATGCAAAGAGTTTTATTTTGATGCAAAGTGACGGGTAGAGAAAAATCAAAGCCTGCATTGGCTGTAATTGCATTGATATCCATCTTAGATTTTTTTGGGATTGGGGGCAGAAGCTAGGGTTGGTATTCTGGTCTGTGAAACAACATCATTTTACAAACTTGATTTATTTTGTTGAGGTTGTTGGAGGCAATTGTTTATGAATCTTGTTTCTGACAAAGGGTTTTGGAATGCTTAACTTAATATTTAACAATAGAGATCTCTAAAATCTTGGGGCTAAAATATTTTTTACACAAATCACATCTACTCTCTTCAGCTATATAAATAGCATAAACTAAAGAGCTTAAAATGCAGTTACAAAAAACCCAAGGACATTTTCCCTGCCTAAAACTATAAAAGACTTCTTTTGCATCTTCCACACTATTCTTATTGGGAAATAATTCTTCTATTTCACATAAGAAGGATCCAATAGAAATGAGGCAAGGAAGAACATAAGGATCTTTTGAGGTGGCAGCATGAGCATTCAGATCTTGAGCCCAAGAATACTCCTTGAGGATCAATATCCACCAGTTGTTAGATGGGGTTGGATTGGACATGCTGCCATTTGAGTTTTGGAAGGGCCAGACAATACAATTGATCTTTTTCTTCTCTGTCCAAAACCAAGATTTGACTTTGACAAATCAATCCTCAATAACATAGAGGAACTTATTAATTTCCTTGGCACTTCCCAAAAATGTGGCATGTGACATGACCCTGATGTTGGAAGAGTAATTATCAGGAAAGGGGGCAGACTGGAAGTTGACAATTTTTTGATGAAATAAGAATAATTGTGTTTTAACATCCTGAAGATTCAATTTGAGGCTAGTAACTTCTACCTTGAGAGAGTTAGATTTGGAAGAAAGATTCTTGGAGCACTGGGCCTCTGTTTGATTTTGGATTTGGAGATTTGAAAGGACATCAGCCAGGGTTTGGACTTGCTTGTCTTGATTGATATCCATATTTTGACAAAGCAATAATTTTAAGACTAAAAAAAGATGCAATGATTGCAATATTATTGTCAGAACAGAATGTTCCTAAATATCTCAGACAAGCTAGTTGATAAAAACAGCCAGACTTTGATGTGAAAATGAATAGCAATGGTTTTTGTTACATTGAGGTGTTTTGTAGAAGTAATGAAAGATAAAACAACAAAATCTTGCAATGAGGTAGAAAAGAAACTGGTGTGCACATTGAGTGTTATTTATAGAAAAAGAAAGCCCAACTGTTTCCCTTGAGGGGAGTTCCTCTTGCTGTGTCCTTGATCCTAGGAAATAAGAACCATACACCCCTGTGTGGAGTTCCTATTGTGCACTAATCTTGTCAGTAAAACCTTGGTTAAGAAATTTGGTGTTAGTATTTCACATGCCAAACCTATTTCCTTTATAAATTTACCCATGCTTAATAAGGTTTTATGTAATGTGTGTATAGCCTTCACTCTATTTTCCGATTTTCACATTGCTGGTCTAATATAATGACTATACTAGTATGATATATTAAAGGTCTGAGATAATGTATCTCAAGAATGTCAACAGACACGCTAATTACAACTAGGGACCAGACAAGGGTTGTATTCTTATCAAAGAAAAGATAACACAAATGTTTGCTAATGAAGGTTTTATATTATGATGATTTATGATTTCAAGAGATGTGATAACAAAAGTGAAAGACAAAGATATCCCAATGAAGAAAAGCCCAAAACAGTGTGCTTATTCCTTCTTCCTTTATACAAAATTCATCTTCTAATGTTCCGTAAGTAGTGTCCGTATTTCCTTGCCTATTCTTATTTCCTAGGGCTGATCATTTCTTGTTGTATGATTGAAAAGGATTCTTGTCCTATCGCTTAACCTCTTTCACCTTTCTTGTCACGTTGAATTACATGTTACACGTCATTCCGCTTTTTCATTTTCACCTAGATTATTTCGATTCTCACATCTAAATGAATCTTTACCCTCCTTAACCGGGTTGTATTGGGTGTACGTCTTACACTAGTTAGGTATTACTGGATTTTAATGCTACATGAGTCAACAAACATTCAATCCTACAAACACACGGTAGAGCTTTCCAGCCGAACAGGCTTTTATCATGCTGTTTGAGCAAGGGCAATCTAGAAAAAAGCGCTCTTTGCCCACTTCACCAACTCACTCACCCTACGCGTGGTGGGGTCATAGGCCAGTCTCAAATCTGGCAGATACATTTGTAAATGAGAGGTATGTGTGGGCCGGAGTCTATAACAAATTTGGGCGCGGGTACCAAAAGTAGAATTTGCTTGAGGTTTACCTTGGTAAGTGGAGATCGCAATGCCTAAGTTCCAAGTATGATGTCTATGATTAGCTGACGGGGGTATTGGTAAGGAGCAAGGGCAAGGAAGAATGTAAATTGACCAGATAGGTATATGATGTCTCCGATCAAACATGCCTTGTCGAGCGACTCAGCCACCTCATCCCACAAAGTCAACTTCACAGACGATCCACTGTCATCCATACATTCGAAGTGGGCCATGTCAACTGTAGGCGAACCATCTTTCCGAGGTTTCTTGAGTTCAATGGTACCCAAAGGTTTCTTGTCGCTAAGGTAGAATAAGATGTTATACAGGGTTCTGGGGTCCTTCTTGAGTTGATCGAGCGATGTGCATGAGCGGGCATCGAAATGCCATTGAGGTGGGTTAACGATCATGGATTCAGAGTAAGTAGCTTGGCTTTGTGGATTTTTTTGAGTCGTGTCAGAGGGAGATGAAAGATCATCAGGATCTTGTTGGGGATGTGAAAGTAAACAGCTGGTCCCTAATTTGACAGACCATTTGGCCATCAGTTTTATCCCAGTCGAGGGGTGGATGATGGCAAGCACTTACGATTACCAGGCGTGGGGGTCAATGAGATATCACCTGAAACCTCTTCGAAAGAATCGCGGTAATCCAGCTGGCTTTGGTAATAGTCCATACTGTCAGAGTTTGTAGCTACCACTTCATAACAAGTCCCACTTGAGTCTATAGCAAAGATGAGAGCAACAAAGTGAGAGATCAGTCTGACTGAATTGGAAAGGGAAGATTTAGCCAAAGGGGGGAACCGACCTTTCGAAACATCCTCATGATCTGCTACACTGGGTTCCTTCGTAAGCTTTGGCTGTTTTCTTGATCCTAGAGTCTGATCTAAGGAGTCAGGATTGGGGGGAACCTTTCTTGAAAATTTCCTGGAGTGATCAGCTGGCGTAAAAAAATAATCGTTCGGAAGCACGATCGAGGGGTCGGAGGGTGGAGGACGATTAGGACCTGAAGCTTGCGCTTGTTGAGAGTTGGCTAGTTGAGCGGGATGCTCCGATGCAAGCTGGGTCAGCGGACTAGAGTGAATGGTACGCGTCTTCCAACTCGGATTATCTAATGAGATCGACCATGAGGTTCTGAGTTGTTGTACCGTTGGCGGATTCCCAAAGACGATGAATCTCTTCGAGCCCATAAACTAGTTGTGGTGTACAACAGTTAAGACTGGTGCAATCCCATTTTTCTATTAAAAAAACGTATTGGGAAGTCCTACTAGTTTCATTTTCAGGCCAATTTTGTTTTCACCAAAACAATTTCCCTGGAGAAACCCTAGCCTAACTAAACCTCTCGAGCGGAGGGGGGCCGCGCCCCCCCAAAGGTTCGCGCGAGGGCGCTTTGCGCCAGCCCAGGCTGTGCCAGGGCCCTCCAATGCGAGGGACTGTGTTGAGTTAGAGCATCCACCATCGTGTCGCTAACTTTTCCGCAACTGCGGAGAGGTTAGCGAGTGCGATGGTTACCCTACCGAGAAACCACGCCCTCGTGACTCGGTAGGGGGCTCTGCAGCTGGCTAACCGAGCGTCCCCACCCTCGGGGACTCTCCAAGTCGCTCGGTAAGCGGGGCTGTAGGGGGATCGAGGATTGGATCGTGGGAAAGCCGGAAGGATCTTACCTTACCAAGCTCGTTAGAGGTCTCTAAATTTAGAGACCTCTAACGAGAATCTTAAAGATTCCTCAGTTAACGAGGCCTAAAGAGGCCATGAGGGTGGTCAGCGGGGGCTTCGTCTCTGTAAAGTTGGCTTACCGAGCCACTTTACAGAGACGAGGGTGGATGCTCTTAAAACCACGGTGGCCGCTGCCCGGCCTCACAGCAATTTTCCTTTGCATTTGATCCCACCAATCAAAATCCAGAGTCGGACAGTTTACTGCCTGCCACAATGGCCACTCAACGTATGTTTTTCACTCATTTTCTTCTTATCTCTGATTGTATTGCATATGCTAAGTAGATGCTTGTTGTTTAGAATTACAGCTGTCTCGAGGAAGTCCAAGTTATAGACGAAATCGGCGCAAGCCATACAATGACATGAATAGAGTAAGAGCTATACAGCTTCAAGAAGTGCTCAAAGTCACATCCCTTGACCATCTGGCTAGTCATATTCATGGCAAGAATGCCACTGTCAGGAATAGACTGAACTGGGTTGCATTTGATTCTTGTTGATCACATACAGAATCACTCCCGCGTGTGGACCTTGATAATGGTTGAAGTAGATTTTAACTGTGAATACAAGCCTCATGTAGGCAATTCAAATTGGAAATTTAGGAACACAGCAACTGTTATAAATGACTAGAATGAGGGAGTGTTGATAAATATGAATAAAACCTTGGCTGGGAAGTTGATAATTTCAACAATGAACTGGAACTCCTTGTCCAAGGTTGTCCCAAAATGCAATATTTACATATTCACATCACAAACACAGTAGATTATAAGACCTTTTGGTATGAATCCACTTCCATTGAAAAATTATTATCATTTTCTCTGGAGAGCTTGAGGAAAGAAATCCAGCTTTGTGTTGCTTTATTGAATCCAACAGTGGTAATGATGAAGATTTATGGTCAGAGATGACTTTTTTTTTTTATCTTTGGATACCAAATTTGAAGAACAAAAATTGGAATCCACAAGCAATGTAGCCTTGTGAATTTTTGAACAATGCCTTTTTTTGAGTCATGTTTTTTTGAATCTTTGAAAAATTATTAAAAAAAATGGATCATGATAACAAAACTCTGAGGAGACAGAAATGTGGATCAGATGCTGAACTTGAAACTGTTGGATCAGAAATAGGCAGGGACTGGGTACTGAGCTTTTAAAAATTAAAAAGAAATCACAGTCAAATTATAATTTCTGTTCCCCTTTAAAAGATGGGATAAACCTTCTTTCAGGAGAGGCATCTTCTCCACCAGTGCCAGTGCTACACAGCAATTTCTTTCTGCCAGTGCTAGTGCTATACAGAAAAAATATTCATATAGTGTGGAACTGCATTTATCTAGTATATAAAGGGTATTTAAGAGCTCCTAAGTATGGGAGATAAGACTATCAAAGAGCATTATCTATGTATTTCCTCCTTCAATAAGAATTGATTGCACAGAAGAATAAAGTGGCACTTAAAATGAAATTCTAATGGACCAACTGGTTCCTAATTCTAAATTTCAAGCAGCAAGTGGGGTTTGTGAACAATATGAATCAAAGAGAACCCTTGACATGTGGGATGTAGGTGAGCAGCAGACCTGGAAGATAAGAAAACAGAAGCAATGAAGAAAAAGGAATGGAAAAACATAGTAAGAGAAGGAAATAAAACTAGTTTTGAGATAGACCATAATTTCATAATCAAATACCCCTAGTCCCCTTTTGATCTTCAGCTTCTATTCTCTTTTGGTTTTCATATTCTATTATCTTAGGTTAAAAGTAAGTCCCCCAGTAAGAGAAGGAAATAAAACTAGTTTTGAGATAGCCCATAATTTCATAATCAAATACCCCTAGTCCCCTTTTCTTCAGCTTCCATTCTATTTTTGTTTTCAGATTCTATTATCTTAGGTTACAAGCAAGTCCCCCCTTTGATAGGGATCTATTAAATTTCATAAGTGATGGTAAATTTCTTGATATTAAACAAACAGAACCTTTACCACCTTTTCAGCTGAATAAAACATGGAGATTCCTCAATAAAAAGTTTGTCATATTTGATTTCATGACTCAATTCCACTTGTTTTTCCTCTCTCAGGATGCACCAGTTCTTCATCCCTAGCTGATAGCCCACCATCATGGTGCACACCCTTGAAGGTGGTATCCAAGAACTTAGATCTCCTTTTTGATTGAATCAGATTGATATATTCCTGACAACCAAATGGACAGTGTGAGAACTCCTTTGGGACGGATGGCAGTTCTGTGAGGGGTAAATAACAATTCCAACTAAGTAATACTACTGTTACAGGTGGTTTGAAAGACCTGCCCCTCTATTATACTACACAGAATGATTAAAACAAAATTTATTTTAATGTTGTGGCATAAACTTATGATAGAGAAGACTATCAGTAGCAATCTCTTATCAGACTTAGATCAGATGTTTTTCAGCAAAGCAAAGATATGTTTTTTCTGGGATGGAGGATGAATCAATGTGAACTATTCAAATTGTCTTGCCTTCTTTTTAACCTTCAGCTAAGAGAGCAAAGTGATGATAACACTTTGCTTTAAAAGCACAACAAAGGGGAAACACTACTTCTTTCACTTGTTATTCTTCTCCGAGGTATGAAAGGTATTCTCAAAGGGAAAACTTGATTGAGATCACTACTGGATGCTATGTGTGTTTTGGTGTTGTGCAACTATGAATAGAATTACTTTTCCAAAACTGGAATACAAACTGGCATGATTTTCTTTCTGGGAGGGAACAACCTCCCCTTTATATAGTAAAATATGAGGCATTTTAGCTGGTGAGTCCTAGAACAAGCATGTGATGAATCATGTGAATATAAATGTGACTATATGTGTGACTATACATGTGACTATGCATGTGACTCTGTGTGCCTATACATTAAGCTATAGCTATGTACTTACACTTTAACAAAAATGATTTCATTCTGAATAGGTTTTGTCAAGTGCAGCTGGCCCTATGGTTTCAGAGAGTGACTATGGGTTAAATAACTGTTAGAATCCAATTTGTCCATGAAAAAACTAGTAATATCACTCCTTCTTGATATAAAACTATGCTTTTATGTATTTTTTGATACTTATTTGCATAGTGGGCCTTTTGATGATGCAAACTGAGGAAAGTGCAGGAACTCAAGCTTGAGTGACTTTCCAGACTTGGTATTGACCTGAACTAGGTCCTCACTCTGCCTACCTATAAAGTAGGGCCTCCAATCACATTATCTCAGATTGGGAGGTGTTTGCAACATACTTGACAGAGGCCAAGTGCAAAATTGAGCTAGCGGATGGAACAATGATCACTTTCAGATGCTGCAGAATCTTTGTTGGCTTAGAAACTTTAGCTTTGCTTCTCCATTTCACTTGTTTCTTCTCAAATTTGGCCTTCTGTTTTGGATAGAGTTCAAAACAACAAGATTCAGGATGGTCAGACTTGGGATTATATTTATTAAAGAATTTACTGATGGATTTGGAAGATTGTGAGACACTCTTCATGGCAGATTCCTCAGTCTTGATTTTAGTTGACGGATAGTCTCTACTTTGCTTGTCAAGGAGAATGAAAAGGGAATCAAGTGTGAGAGGCCGCGCCTGGATCAACACTTTTTGAGTATGAAATAGACTCGTAGGAATTTTGTCCAAAATTTGTTCACAAACCAAATGTTTGTGATGCTGAAAATCTTTGGGGATACCAATCTTGAGGCCAACAGCATTGACGTTGCTCATGTGGGAGGTGACTTCTGATATAAAAGTATCTATTTCAGTGCCTTTAAATTTGCACAATGGAAACTTGTTATACACTCTTGATTGATTGGCCACCTCTTTTGACTCGTAATGAGATTCAAGTTTGTTCCACGTTTCCCAAGGATTGTTTTTAATTTCAGCTGTTTTGAACTTCAAGTAGTTGGCTAGGCCCATGAAATTCTGAAGTACACCGCATGTCTTCTGCCTCTTTTTCTCAAAAGCTTCTGCTAGAGTAGCATCGGCTGGTGAGGCTTTGTTGGTTGTTATGAATGAAATGAGATTCTGTTGCTTCAGATATGCCTCAATTAGGTTTTTCCACATCACCCAGTTAACATTGGTGAGTGTCGGAAGAGTTGGGGATGATCAGTTGCTCATGACGTGTTAGGAATGAGTGATTGGCAGTTACAGCACCTCTGGGCTCATAACCTAAAGAACAACCAATCTTTGGGTTTCCAACCAATGACGTTAGACTACAACCAAGTGAGACTAAAGACAAGAGCTCATGCAAATCTGAAAGACGACAACTGAAAGGGATGAGAAGAGCTGGGATGGAGAGAATGTGAAAGTGAGAAAATAGACCTATAGTCCACACTGTTATGGCCTGGTGTTATACCAGCACGGGGGAGAGTAGATGCCCACTATGATCGTGTAGTTGGGTGGTACCTTTTCTTCCTCCCCCGAGGCTTTTAGAGGTTATGAGCCCAGCACTACCGCTGTCATGTGTTCAATTCCGATCACTTACATCTTGCCTGTGTCACGTCTCCCCAGCTTGTAACATCTCACTTCACTGACTGACTGCACCATTCCAAACTACTTTCAGACTTACATAAGCATATTATTGAAGATTGAATTAGGTATGTGGTTGCCTTAAAAATTCCACGGCTTATGGGTGCCCAAAATCCCATCATATATATATAGTATCAAACTTATCATAAAGCTCAAGTATTAGCATAGTGACAGTACATGTGAAAGTTGACAGTTAACAGGTCTGTCGGGGAGTAACACTTGTAGATAGTATGTAGATTCACACCAGTCCATCTGATGTCCAATCCAATATCACCTCCGTTGTCAGTGATATTGGCTTGCGGGGGAGTGTTATGGCCTGGTGTTATACCAGCACGGGGGAGAGTAGATGCCCACTACAATCGTGTAGTTGGGTGGTACCTTTTCTTCCTCCCCCGAGGCTTTTAGACACACAAGAGAGACGGATTTGAATGAGTGAGACTGAGATTTTGAAACCAAGAATATTGGATGAAGAAAAAGGAAAACACCAATAAAATATGTGTGCAACTATATACATCCAATAATCAAAGCTTTAGGTTTCATAACCATCACTAATCCGGTTCCACTAACGTGCCGCAGCGGGACGAAAAGCCTGGACTGCAAGTTCAAAATTCCGAAGTAATTTCCAATGCTTTTTGTCCTGAAAAAAAATAATGCCTTGACTTGTTTTTTTCCCTTTTTTGCGGTGTTGAACCAGCTAGCTGTTGTGAGTTTCATGGCGGGTTCAAATTGAACCTTGGTTCCAATTGTTTCCATGATCAATGTCAATTACCAGATCAACTTGAGTCATTTCAGTCTCAGATAATACCTCGGCTGAGTGATAAGTGGTCATCTGAAACAATTGAAAGACATGGATGAATATACCCCCGCTTCAGGACGGCATGAAGGAAAAGGGAATAATGGCCTTGATTTGCAATCTCACGTCTCTGCTTGGTTGTGAAGAAGCAAAGATACACAATACCACTTTTAGGCATCATTGTACAACTACAGCTTGTGCATCAAGGGTAATACTCAAATAATTTTCTTGCGCTGCTAGCTTTTATTTAAACTGTATGGTAACTGACCGGCAGCGCAGTACTCACAACAGGAATCAAGCGGGTGCCGTCGCCGGATCTAACTCTAGGCGCTCGTGCCCGCCACTTGTGAGGGGCTAGTTTGCAAATCTGAACGCGTTCCCCCAGTCCATTATATTCCTCACAACAACCCATACGCTTTCCTACGCGTCTCTTACTATTATCGGCCAACCAATCAAGGCCTACTGCTCCGTTGGATCCGAGCACCATGGGTAAAAATGATGCATTATCAATGGACCATGCAGGTTTGCAAGTGTCAAAGCGGTGGAGGAGGGCTGGTATTCGACCCGTCTGATTCGCAATCTTTCTTGCAATCACGGCATGCTCCGGTTGATTCTGATGTGGACCATGCCGGAAATTAGGACATTCTTTCGGCCATACCAGCCATCTTTCTCGCTTCCGACTCCTATAAAGAAGCTGTCTGGTGCGCATCTCCCAGCTTTCCTCCATCCGCTATCACCCTCATACTTCACATCCTATCTATCACCAGCCAAAACATCCAAGATCAATCATCAGCCAATCCAAAAAGAATCAAAATCATCTCCACTCTTGAGTTGTTCCCAACAACAGCTGTTCTCACCAAAACAAACAGTCTACAAAGGACAATCAAACCTTTCTTAGTTGTTTGCTAAAAAAACACACACGGCATAGTAACTCCCAGATTGAAGTATATTGACAAACATTCTTTAGGATTTTTTACTGATTTCATTTTTTGCTTGACTTTTCAACAGATTGTCTCTTACTGATTTTTATCCGCTTGAATACCCAAGATGTTTATCAATACCCTCAACAGCAGCTTCCTTCTCCTTGAAAAAAACGATTTCTTGGTTGTTGTAGAAGGTAGTCAGAAGCCAAGAACCAAACTTGGCTCCAAAACCGGACTTCTTTCAACCCCACTTGAGCCTTCAGTTTTGTGCACAACCCCAGTCAAGTCAATCATCCAGCGCAATCCCTACCGACAAGCTAAGGTTGAGCTGGGGCTTTACCTCCTCCTTGACTCGGAGCCCATTCCAGACAGCAATAATCTTCCTGCTGTACACCAATCTTGCCCCTCCACGGATAATTACTGGCTTGATACCGCAGAGTCCGAAACATCCATTTCTTTCAGTGATCCTACTGCTATACCTTCCCACCTGTTCAACCCTCCGCGTCTTCCAGTGATGCAACAACTCAAGAACTGGTGGCGATACCGCTCACTGAATTGATCAAAAAATCATTCCAGGGCCACCCTCTCACCTTCAGGGCTCTTCGCCATCGTACTTCCACCCTGAATCCGTGGATCTTGCCCACCCAGGCACCTCAACAGATCACCCCAGGAAGGTTTAGAACGATGCTAACAAAGGGAAAAAACTGCGAACTACTTTGTTCACATTCCCTTCAATCTTAGGCATGCTCCATCCGGACACCCCTCTCTGTTATGCAAAAACTCAATTCAAAACCTCAATGCCGATTCCCAATTCTAGGACATTTTTCCAATCTGTTCATCAATGTTGAATTTTTTCATCCCTACCAGCCTGGTATCTGTCTCTGTATTGTATTGTTTAGTTCTGTTTTTCTGTTAAGTTTCTATCTGTTCTTTTGTGTGTTGTCTTTTTGTTTTGTTTCGTTATGTTTTCATCTCTGGTCTCCATCTGTCTGTTTGTTCCGCTGTTTTTTTCCCCTCTTTTCTTCTGCCTGTCAGCTTCTGAGTCTGTTTAGGTGTATATCCCCCTTCTCCTTTCCACGAATCCACATTACACAATTCACAATCATAATTTTATCATCCTCAATTCGAAAACATGCTCACAAAATCAATACGCCTCAATCCAAAAGAGAGACTTGAGAGGCGGGGACACGTGCTCCTTGTAAGATGCGCCTTGCAAAACCAGCTCGTTTCTCAAGGGGACTGTACATCGAGAAATTAAGTCTTTGGTCTATTGCCAGAAAATTCTCAGAAATTTGGCCATAAAAGTAGTACACCACTACTGTTTTTGATTCTTTATGTTTTATTTTGTGGTGTTGAACTAGCCAGCTGCGGAGGTGTTTTTTCATGGTAGGATCGGGATTTCAGATAACCACCTTGACGCGCAAGCTCATATTTCCAACCGCTTGACAAAATGAGGCCAAGGAATAGCTGTTGTATTATAGTCTACATTGCGCGGAATCCCTGCCTGAAAAACGTCGTGCACAGTGCACCTTTTCAGAATCTCACAGAGAAATGAGATAGCATGTCAATGCTTGCATTCCTCTTCCATCCAATATGCTTCATTCTATCTTGATTCAGGCGCATCTACCATATCCCATCTCTTGCAGTTGTTCTTGAACAAAAGATGACCCCTTATCACTCAGGTGGGATGTTATCTAAAATTACTCTCAACTCGATGATGTTCGTGTGCCAGGAAGTAGGAGCCGAGCTCACAAGTGTACACTTGGTAAAATAAGGTCTTATTGAAAGCTAAGTTGTCTCAGACGCCTAATAGAATACGCCTCATGGTAACTGAGGGTCAGAGTCGCACCGAAAATAATTATCAAGCAGGCGCCTTTGTCGGAGCTGGCGTTAGACGCCCAAACCCGCACTTTCACAAGGCTTTCTTTTCTTTTCTTTGTAAACTTGAACGCACCCCCAAAGCCAAGCACATTGCACCCTTCTCGATGACTAATAATACTAAATTGGAACTTGTTTGGATGCTACAAATGCACTAACAAGGGATACCTATTATAGACAGGGCACACAGTATCACCACCATTCAGGCCGTGAAGAAATCACGCAGTCTTTCGATACTTGGCGCAGAATCCTAAAACAACGATCCAACCAACTCGATGAGTCTCCAAGTTTTCCGTTGGTGGAAGTTCGAATCGTATCAAGCTTGGTTGACTTCGTTGACAAAGGTCGAGAGTAAGCCGATGGATGATACCGCGTCCAGGCCTTGAATCAGGTCCCAGCTGATAGCCAGGTATGAAAGACTTGGTACCAATTTGGATCCCGACCAATGGAGCTCAAAAAGTACGGGACATCTCTCCGTCCGGGAATTGAACCCGGGTCACCCGCGTGACAAGCGGGTATACTGACCTCTATACTAACGAAGAGTTGGATGAAAGAGCAAGAGAATTTGGTCTCCAGGTTTTGTTGTCTCCTTAATATTCAAATTGAATTTTATGCAAAAACACCTCATCTCATTCAATTCGATCGCTTGCTTACAAAGCCAACGCAACCAAACCTTATTTGACAAATCTCAGCGGCAGTCGGAGCGGAGACACTTCAACAGCTTAGTAGAAACATACCATTTAAGAACAAGACCACCCACAGTCTCAGAAAAGGAAGTAGGCCAAGGATAACCATTCAAAATCTTCTATACAACGCTCTTTCCTTCGCAATCTCCCTCCCCACCTCCTTCTCAGCGACAGAAGATAGACAATATACTCATCTGCATACTCTAGATCTCTTCACAAAAAATCCTTTTGGAAATTGGATCACCTCTTTTTGAAACAATGAAAATCTCTCAAAAACTTGCTGCGGGTAATCTCATCACTCCTCAGTTAGAACTTTCCTCAAAACTACTGACTGCCTGGTTCCCGTTTGTTTCTGCTTCGATAATTTATATACGTACAATGATCGTAAAAACCTGCCACTGGATAAAATAGCCGAGTCAGAGAACCGAATATCCTGGTCGTTTGAATACTTCCCACCTAAAACCGATAATGTACGTTGTATCATTAATTTTGATCATTGCTTCCACACAACAAATGTTTCGGACCTCTGCTAACATTGTTTCTAACATAGGGGCTGACGAACTTATACGACAGAATCTATCGAATGTCACAACTAGGTCCTATCTTTATTGATATCACATGGGGAGCAGGCGGATCAACCTCGAATCTTACAACTGAATTTGTCAAGACCGCTCACGAGCAATTCGGATTGGAGACGTGCATGCACCTCACCTGTACTAACATGCCCAAGGAAAAAATCGATAACGCTTTAAAAGTCCGTCTCATTCCTTCCCTCCCTTCCACCTTCCTAGTGTCCACATTGAGCCCAGCAGATTTTGGTTTGTATTTACTTCTTATTTTCTTTGGAAATGATTCGTCGTTTAGGAAGCATATGAGTTCGGATGTGAAAATATTCTCGCCTTGAGGGGTGATCCTCCTAAAGGCTCAACTGAATGGACCTCAACCGAGGGTGGCTTCGAACATGCTATCGATCTAGTGGTAAGTCGTCACCAATATCGGCGAATTAGATTGCCAAGTTGAACTTGTTCAAAATGCATCTCTTGAAATTCCACCGCACTTGCCTGAGGATTCTAGCGACATATTCGAGCCCAATATGGTGATCATTTTGATATCGCTGTAGCTGGTTTCCCAGAAGGACACATGCACTCGACCCTATCAAGAGAACAGGAAACGATTTATCTGAAGGAGAAGATCGATGCTGGGGCGAACTTTATATTCACCCAAATGTTTTACAACGTCGATATCTTCATCGATTGGGTCAGAGAGATCAGGGCAGCCGGGATCACCGTACCTGTCATCCCCGGTCTCATGCCGATTCAATCCTGGGCCCAGTTCAAAAGAGTGACCAACTTCAGCAAAACCATCGTCCCTCAATACTTCTTGGATAAGCTCGAACCGATTCAATCCGATGATCAAGCCGTCCGTGAGGCCGGAACTAAACTTGTGGCAGACATGTGTAGGAAAATCCTCAACTCCGATCTGGGTATTCGCATCTTACACTTTTACACTATGAATCTCGAACGGGGGACGAAGATGATTTTGGATGAATTGAACTTGAATCCTTCTCGAGATATCACTAACCCATTGCCGTGGAAGATGGTTAGTCTACGTTAACATTTTTATTTTTATCATCTTCTCCATCCTTTGATCTAATGTTCTTCTTTCATTTTTTCTCAATTGTACCCAGTCTTTGTCAGGCAAAAGACGTAGTGAATCCATCCGACCGATATTTTGGGCAAACCGAGCCAAATCATACCTGTCGCGAACCGAAACATGGGACGAATTTCCGAATGGTCGATGGGGAGATTCGCGGTCTCCAGCCTACGGAGAATTGGATGGATACGGAATCAACATCAACTCAGCAACTATAGAGACTCTTAAAGGGCTGAAGAAATTCCCAACGAGTCTTACAGATCTTGCCCGCATCTTTGCCAACTATTGTGGTGCTCGTTTCCCGGGTGAAGAGCCAGTGAAATACCTCCCATGGAGCGATATCCCGCTTTCTGAAGAAACTAATAAGATTGAAGATGTTCTGGTCAAAATAAACAAGAGAGGTTTCCTGACTATCAACAGCCAACCGGCTGTCGATGGGGCCAAGAGTAGTGACCCTGTCCATGGATGGGGTCCTAGGGGCGGTTATGTATATCAGAAGGTGGGTTTGACTATCGACTTCCGGGTGATAATGGTGATCCATCAATTAACAACGCTGTGTGTTCTCTTCCCCACAATCCGCAAGGCCTACCTTGAATTCTTCTGCTGCCCGGAGAAATTCCAATCCTTAACTGAGAGACTTGAAAAGGATCCCGATGTGACATACTATGCTGTGACGAAGACTGGTGACCTGATTACCAACAATACCCGCCCCGGCCCGAACGCAGTAACATGGGGAGTCTTCCCAGGAAAAGAGATTGTTCAGCCGACGATCGTTGAGCTGATCAGTTTCATAGCATGGAAGGATGAGGCGTTCGAACTAGGTCATCAATGGGCGGAATTATACAAGGACATTGCTCCCGAAAGCTCAAAGTTCATACACGAAATAATGGACTCCTGGTATCTCGTCAACATCGTCAATAATGATTTTAGGAAGTCGAACGATGATTCAGAGAATTCGTCTTTGTTCCAATTCTTCGGTCCTGAGCCTGTTATCGTTTTAGAAGATAATGTACCTTCTATCAACGGTGTCAATCATCCTAACGGTCTTTCCAAACTCAACGGTGCCGCCACCCCTGAAGTCAGTCAGGTTAACGGTGACCATAAAAACCTTGCCATTTAAGGTAAATCATGTTCCTTCGCGATTCTCTTTTTGCCTTTCTATTAACTAAACCTTTGGTGACCTTTATTTCTCTAGTTGTAAGGGAAACTTTCTAGTACACGTACCAGAAATTGAAGCCCTTGACGCAGATATTGAATCATTCCACACATACATCTCTACATAGAAGCACATTTCTTTCATTTTTTTTAATCTTTTGCGTACGGGTTATCTGATAATCTAATCGCTTTAATTTTTCTTCAAGGCTTCCTTTCGTTCATGGTAAGTCTATTTCATGGATCTGGAATTTGAACGCTGAAGTTGTGACTAATTTGACCTGATTTTTATTTGTTCGATTCTCTTTCAGTATTTTTACACTTTCTGTCTATCAACCTCTTTTTATACCTTGTCTTGCTTTACAACCACGAACCTTGCTTTTCTTTTCTCATTAATTGACAAACACGAAAAAAAAACAAGTGCTAGACGATATATTTGACATGAACTCTCCCTTTTTTGATTTCTTGAACACATAGGAATATATGATGAAAACCCTTTTTTTTTGCAAGCTAACCAACAATCTCGAAATTTGGGTTAATTTTTTTCCGTATATTTCCCTCATCACATCTTTTAACACAAGTTTCCCTTAGAAACAATGCATAAGCATAAAATCACGCTGGCTGGTTTAAGCACCTTTCATCCAAAGTGATTTATGATTTTATGTTTTCATTTATGATTTCAATTTTGAAGACCACTAATGCATACTGTGAACCTTTGAAAAACTTGGAAATGGTTGATAGACCATGATTTTCCATTTTTCGAAATGATTAATGAACATAATGAGGAGGTGCCCATGTTTTAATAGGCTTGAAACTTGTGGTTGATTTCAGATAACTTGAGATCTACATAAAAGGGCATTCGCATTCGTTGGGTTAAATTGCCGACTTCTGGCAACTAACCCCGACCGGCAATCGCATTGGGGGCCAAGCCCAGGTCAACGAACCTGAGGCTGGATTTCGAGCTCAAGTTTCGCTAGATTTAGCGGACGGTGGCAAAAAATCAAGCCTCAGGCTGCACATGCAATGTCTGTCTCAAGTTAGCCCCCGACCAAATTGTGGGACTAGATTATTAGGAATTGTCAGCATTCAAGAAGCTCAGCAACTAGAAAAAGTCTCCTTCTTGAAGCAGCATTATCACAATTTGATAAATGTACCAAACTGTGTAATAGAAGCAGGCTCCTCACGGCACATCCAAACTTGGGAAACAGCCCAATATTACTTGGAACTTTGAAAGCAGCTACCAAAGACTCCATGATCATTACTTTCCAGATACAATGTATTATATTTAGAAATTGATTCAGAATGACATGACCGATTTTCTTCAAGATTGTCAATGCTGTTGAGGAACATGAAATTATTCACACAAAATTGATGCCTTGGGAAAAATGGGTCTACATCCACTCCTGACAATCACAGCTGCTTGAAGAATGCTTGCCTATGGGGCAGCTGGTGAATTGAACAATCAATGTCTCTAATTATAAGAAGAAACCACACTCAAAAGCATGGTTAGATTTTGCAACACAATTGTGGCATCATGTTAGTCTGAACATCTTGTCAGCCTCAGAGACAATAAATATGTCCTAAACCTACAGTTAGGCCAATAATTATTGCCCTTAAGACTTCAAATAAAAATAAAGACCCTTAAAAAAGGGAACTAGAGCCTTGGAGCTTAAACAAAACACATACCTTATAATGTGTGAAACTTATAGTATAATTACCCTATCCATGGAAAGATAAGGAGTATCATCTAAAGGGAAGACACAACCCATATATGATACTTTAACACATATTACAACAGTACAAATGAATGGTTTCTGCATTGAGACTAGTGGCTATTCCAGATTGAGAATACCAAGCCATGTGTTTCAACACTAAAGCCCCAAACACCATGTGCCTGATTAATTACAGAACACATGATCTACATACAGCTGCAGCCCACATGATAATTCAACTAGGAGGTTGAGAATTACATATGTACTTGTACAGGTAATAAAGCAACCAGCCAAGTCCTATATAAAGAAGTACTTCAATCTGAATGAAAGAAAATATATATAAACATACCCTTTACTGCCTTTTTGATTTTTCATCCAGATTTATAAGTCACCACCAGAATTAAATCCTTAGTTGTGCCTTAATAGATCTTTGAAGTAACCTTCTAGCCAGTACCTTGTTTATCCAGCACCATTTCATACCTTATTATTCCATCAACCAATTCCCTTAAACAAGGGAAGAACATCTGTCCTCCTTTATTGATTAAACAAACCCTCTCACCCTTAAATTGCTTCTGCAGCAGACCTATTTCTAGGTTGGATGTTGTCTTCAGACAACTAGCTCCTTTTATCATAAAGTTGAGCATAGATTTATATAATACTCAACTTCCTAGGCTTCTAAAAAGCCATTATTTTGTGTCTTGGTGTTACTGGAGAGACCCAGGCTCACATATCTCCTTCATCAAAAATTAAAGATCTCAAGAGTTTTGCAAAGCAAGATTCCCCTAGCATGCTTGGATCAGTAGATTTCATGTATTGGGAATGGAAAAGCTTCCCTTAAGCTTGGGCAGGTAAATGGAAGAGAAAAGGTTTGTTTCATTTTTTCATTTTTTCTCATCATATTTTTTATTGAGTCTGATTGTTTTAATCTTCTAGGCCTCAAAAGTAATTCTTTAGGCAGTGTAAAGCCAGGATCTATGGATCTGGAATGCAAATTCTGGGCTTCTAGGAATCCATAAAAACTTGAATGTTGTCAGACATTGAGACAATAAGCCCACATGTCTACAAAATAATACAAGTCACATAACCCAACAGTTAAGGACTTGTACTTACAAAATAAAATGAATTAATGAACTAAGTAAATTATCATAAATTCATAAGTTCAATTCCCATATGACTCATAATGTTTTACATTTATTTTATCGAATATTTATCATTTTAATAAACTAACTAATATTAAGAAATTCTAATTTAAGGAGAGATTAATATCTCTACATGAATTTACCCCACAATATTATAATTTAGTTATATCTCCTACAAGGAGACTATTTTCTTGAATTTACCCCATGTAATACAAACTCTTTGAGTCATTACATTGGGGTTAACATTATGTGTAATATTTAAAGGGGTGAGATTACCTTCCAAAGGAAATTTCCCCCAGATTATTACCATACAAACCTGCTTACCTTACTATTGTTTTAGTGAGTGGGGATTTATATAATCATCAAATCAAACTTTCTCCTTATCCCTTATCATCTTTCCTAGTCACTAGAATCTTTATTCAAGTGACTCAGAAGTCCTCTCCTACTCACAGGGAGAAGTTCAGGCAATTTGCGCTGAGCTCTACATAGCCGTGTTCCTTTGTTACACAAAGGTGCCAGCCTTTCTGCTGTAAAAGCGTAGAATAGCTTATTTCCACTGGCTGTATGAGGCTATAGTGAGAACCTTAAAAAACAGACTACACACTTTAAACAGTATTGTATATACGTCTGTGATTCTACCCCACATCACATAAGAGACGGGCTGACAACTGGCCTCACCGGTTATAGTGAGACCTTAAAAACAGACTATAATACTGTATACAGTATTATTATACAAGTCTGATATTTGACCCCGTGTCACATAAGAGACAGGGGCTGACAAATTTACTATATCAATCCAATTTATTTGAACCTTAAAAAACAGACTACACACTGTAAACAGTATTGTATATATGTCTGCAATTCTACCCCATGTCACATAAGAGATGGGGGCTGACAACTGGCCTCAACAACTGGCCTCACCGGCTATAGTGAGACCTTAAAAACAGACTATACAGTATTATTATACAAGTCTGATATTTGACCTGCGTTGGTGATTGAAATCACCAAATCCCAACTGGGGTTTGGTGATTTCATCCCAGAAATCCCCCCCCCAACTATCTTCCAACTGGAGGGGATCCCTCCAGTCAAGAGTGCATCTCTCAACCAGAGGGGTTCCTCTGGTTGAGAGAGGTTGGTGCAGGGAGGCTGATTTCATTTTTGTAGAGCACTACACAATTGACATCACCCCACTATGTATACAGGGAGGGCACACCCCTCCCTATATACATAGAGAGGGAAAGCCAAACGCACACCCTATCTATGTATATAGGTAGGGGCACACCCCTGCCCATATACATAGAAAGGGTGTGCAAGCCGCACACCCTTTTTTGAAATGGGCATGTGGCTGCACACCCATCTTTGGGTGGGTGTTGCATGCCTGTAGATGGGTGTGTGAACTTCACACCCATCTACAGGCATGCTGACACCCAAAAAAGGGTGTGCCCCTCTGGCCCGGGTGTGCAACCAGGGGTGTGCTTTTATCAAAACCCTAAAAAAATGCATGAATAAAAAGATTATTTGAATGTATTTATTTTTCAAGACTACAAGTATGGTGAATGGGATCATAAAAAAAGTGAATAAAATGAATGGGATCATAAAAAAACATGTGAATAAAAACAAAAAATACAAAGTGAATATCATAAATAAACACATGAAAAAATATCCTTTGTCTGTATTTATTCATTCTTCAAGACTGCAAGTATCAATGGGATAATTAAAAAAACATATGAATCAAAATTTCATATGTCTGTATTGTTTTACAAAACATGTGAATATATTTTTTATTTTCCAAGACCACAAGTGAGGTAAATGGAAACATAATTACATTTCTAAAAGAAATGCAAATAAAAAAGAACATATTTCCAGTGGAGGATGAGCTTTATTGATTGGCTCAAGCTACCTTGAGGATTTGTTTCTTTTTTTTAATATGAAAAATTATTCCAAATCATCATCAAGAGCCAAGATGTCTTAATACATGATTTCTATTTGGTTATTGATGGAACTGGTCTCAGAAAAGAACTTGAATCATTTGGAATTGATGTTGAAGATCTTTTTCTACCACTTGGATTAAGAGGAAACCCTCTCATGGGTTTCTGCAATCTTCTCTGTCCATCGATCACAAGTTGCTTCAAGTTTCTCAAGTAGCTTGGCCTTCCTCCTACCAATTGGTAAGCTTGGAATCAAAGTTTCTGTGGCATTCAATTTATAGTCAGAAACAGAATCAAAGATAATATTATTTGGTAGCAGGGATTTTCTGCTAGGGCTTCTAGCTTTTTTTTTGCTAGTGATATCTTCAGTTTTCTTGCTGTGCTTTTCAATTTAGCTACACCACTTGGGAGATTTGATGAGAAATTTCTAACATTGAAGGTACTTGAAATGTGCCCCCTGATCTTCAGATACAAGTTGAAGCACCTGCTTTAAGAAGTCTTCAACATAAGCTCTGCTTTGACTGTGCTGATTAGATTGACTAACTCAGCTGCAAAAACTATTGATGACCTGCTGTAAGTTTCACCTATTAATCCTATCACCTTTCATGAACTGTCTATTGAAGAAGCATGCATAAAAATATGCATGGTTATTATCACCTCAAAATTGAACTCAACTTGTGCAATACAGGGAAAGTTGTCTCTCAACAAAACACTACTGTCTTCCCCTACCAATTACTGATACACCCTTAATATACTTTCAATTCAGCTTTACCTGGTCAATCTTTATCCAATTACCCACTCATCTAGACCCATAAAATCCAGGAGGAGCTTGATCATAACTCAAGTGGAGGTATAATCAGATATTTTTATTTTTATTTCTGTTTCATTATTCCTAGATATTGATCTGTTTTACTTTCAACTTTCAGGCTTGTTTTATTTTCATTTCCTATTAGGAATTGCTGGTTTATATTTTTGAGTTGTAGTCAGGAAAAGAAAAATAGTAGGTATTGATGAATCTTGCTCTTTTTATGTTAATAATATCTTACTCTACTTTCCTAACCTCTATTTACTCTGCCACTTCTTCATTTTTATGTTATTCTTTATCTAAAATTTATTTTACTAATATTAGCATTTATTATCTGCTGCAATAAAGTATTTGAAATTACAATCTCACAGTAAGACTCCCTATTGAGCCTTTGAGCTACCAGACATTTGGCTAATAGAGTCCAAAAAGTTCCTGGATTTTTCTGACTGAGGGGTCTTCTGTAGTCACTATCCAAGAGCGGAACAGTTTAAAATCCTCAGATTCTTGATAATTTGAGACCATTTTTGTTGTTGTTGTTTTGTTTGCTTCACTAGAGAAGAAAATTCTCAGCTGTTTTTATTAGAAATATGGTTTGAAATTGAAAGAGAGAGTATTAAATAAATTCTTCAGTATTCAACTGGGGATTAATTGGACTTTCCAAAAATTTTGTTGAAGAGGCAAGCCAATTGGATATGTTGGATTTGTTTGATTATATCAGTGATTCTCTGGGGCAAGGGTTTTTGTTTTGTGATACACACTACCATGGGCTTCTATTGAGTTGTGAGAATAGTACTGCAATCAAAACCAAGGTCTGGATCTCTATATTTAGTTTGGGTTTGGCAGCCCTGGTGGCGCTTCTAAGAGCATCCACAGTTTGTTTGATAAATATTTGACAACTTTGGAGCTTTTAGCAAGCTCACTAGTTATTTTATGCAGAGTTTTCACACCTGTGGCTTGATAACTCAGCCCTTTTTCTGAGTTGCCAAGCCCAATTCACACATGTGGTCCTCTGCAACTCAAGTCAATAGGGAGGGATTTGGGGAAAAGTTGAATTTGGGGATGTTGGTTGGAGGTTTCACTAATGGGTGAGTTGTTAAAGTTCACAACTTACCTTGTCAATCTTGATAGAGGTCCCTAAATTTATGGACCTCTATCAAGATTCCTAGAGATTCTATTGCTATTGTGCTCTATAGAGTGCACAAGTGGGAATTTTTCTTGATCAAATTGGCTTATCAAGCCACTTTATCAAGACAACTGTGGATAAAGTGAGGTTTGGGGTAAGACTACACATCAGGCAGAGCGCACAAGCGCACAAGGAGGGATTACCCTAACCATAAAAGTGAGCACAGTCTATGAGCACTCCTTATAGACCATGCATATCCATGTGTCCCTAGAAAGGGATTAAGTGAGTGCTGACCCTCATACCTCCTTTTTAGGAACAGCCCAGTAGAACTACAACATCACACTCATACCGCCTCCAGGCCTTGAATTCCCTCCAAACAGGGTTCTGGAGCTAAAAAAGGCCATTTATGGCCTGAGACAGGCCCCGCTCTTGTGGTACAATCAAATCTACACCTACCAGAAGAAGATTGGTTTTCAGATCTCAGTTGCCAATCCCTGTGTTGTCTACCAAAAAATCTTGGACAGGATAGCAGATACCCATGTATTTGCTCACATGGATGATTTAGTCACTGTCAGCATGAAGCCAGAAGAGTTCAAGGCGGAGATGGAAGCGGAGTTCCAAATTAAATACATGGATGATGTGGAATTTATTTTAGGGATGAACCTGGAGTGTACGGCGCACTCACTTCAAATTGATCAATCACAGTTTATCCAATGCAAACTGGAAGAATTTGGATTTGACAAAATCCACCCAGCATTGTGCCCATTGAATCCAAAAGTCTACCTTTGTAAGGCCACACCAGAAAAAATACTAGCCTTCAAAAAAGGCATCAACTACAGAGAACTAGTAGGGTTTCTTAATTAGATTAGTGCTCTAACTTTTACAGACATATCTTACACAGTCAGCTTGTTGTTGCAGTATCTAGAAAATCATCTGGTTCTATACTATCAAGCTGCAATGCAATTTTACAGGTATCTTCTGGGAACAAGTTTTCTGAGTTTGATTTAAAAGCACACTGAAGACATCAAGTTGAACGCCTATGTTGACACAGACTGGGGTAATTGTCCAGATACCCATTTGCGGGCAACAGGATTTGTTTTTCTAGCTGGATTGCATCTCCTGGCCTGGAAATTGTGGAAGAAATTTACTGTGTCCTTGTCGACCACCAAGGCAGAGTAAAAGGCTCTCTTGGACCTTGGAAGGGAATTAGCATGGTTTGACAACCTGCTTTAGGAAGTAGAACTAGGTTTAGACTCCCAGAAGATTGAAGTTTCAGTTGAAAATCAAGCTGCCATTGACTTAGCAAAAAGTGAGACTTTGCAAAACAAATTTTCGGACTAAAAAACATGGCTATCTGAATTTATTTCATCAGAGAACTTGTTACAGGAAAAATAATTCAATTAGAACACATTCAGTCTGCAAAAAAACCAGCTGACTTTCTCACTAAACCGGTTGGAAGAATCACCATGCGCAAAGCCCTAGCCATAATAAAAGTTCAATTGAATATGAAGGCTGCTTCAAGCACAAGTTCTCAAAGCATGGTGGTCTGTAAAGACTACATGTCAGGCAGAGTGTGCAAGCGCGCAAGGAGGGATTACTCTAGCTATAAAAGTGAGCACAGTCTATGACCACTCCTTATAGAGCATGCATATGCATGTGTTCCTAAAAAGGGATCAAGCAAGTGCTGACCCTCATACCTCCTTTTTAGGCACAGCCAAGTCAAAACACAACAAAGAGCCACAACTGAATAAGCAAAGCGGACTACCGGAAAGGTACGTAACACTAGCTAACTTGTATGAAAATGAGACATGGACTGATTATGGTTCTTACCATAATCCAGGATCAATCTCAGCTTCAAATAATATTCAGGTCCCTCAAACTAAAGCCTCAGTAACATAATTACTCACCCCAATAGCAAAGGTGAATAATCTTACTGCAGAGTCCATAAGACCAATTTTGAACTATTGAAATCTGAATAATGTCCCTTTATTTATTAGAAATCATAAGTCAGAAGTGTCTCTACAATCACATCACAAAATATTCTCTTATACCTCATAGAATCTTGACCGTTTCTTGCTCTTAGGTAAAGAGATTTTCCTCATTTCCTTATTATTGTATTCAACCATGTCAACCATTTCTATTATGTATATACATTTTATTGCTCTTTCTATATTTAGTATAGCACCTCAATTTAGCAGCTGTTGTGGAGATGCTCTCAGAGACTCTTTAAATCAGCCTGTGTGTGTGAGTCTGATGGCTTTAGACCATCTCCACCACAGCTGCTAAACTGCGCAGCTATGTCAAATATAACAGCCCAAATTCAATTTGGCAGCGCCACTGCGGCTTCTGAAATTGATCCAAACATAAAAAATCCGGCCTCAGCTGCTATACTGTTTCTATGTGTAGAACCACTATAGCAGCTCTCATCTTGAAGTATCACATCAATTTCTTGTGATCCTTCAAGCACACAATCCCCAATATATTTTCCTTTCATCTATACACAACACCTCTTCTCTGTCTTCTCCAACACCAAAGCACCACCCAAACAGCTGAAATGTCAGAAGTACCGGTCAATCCAGTCTTGAATAATGAAACCTGTAAGTTTTTTTTTTTTTTTCAAATTGATCCAGCTGATTTGAATGAAACAACTTACCAATTTTACATCCTCACAGTTATTGATTTTGTTCTTCCAGCTTCTCCTTGTCAGCTCACCAAAACACAACTGAATGAAGAGGTTGTGAAAAAGAAAGCATCAAATTACCAAGAGAGTGAAGACATTCAACTTTGCCAATCTTGGGTTGGAATATCAGAAGATCCAATGGTTGGTAAAAACCAAGAAGGCAGCACATTTTGGTGTTGTATTGCTCAAAATTTAAACAAGTAACTTCCGGAATTTACTTGGACGTTTGGTAGCTTGAAGGCATGCTGGGGAGTCTTGCAGAAGACAATCAACAATTTTTGAGCATGTATTAACCAAGTCAATCAACACAACCAAAGCGGTGCTTTGGCCAAGGATTTCCTCAATAAAGCTCTGGAACTATTTTATGAAGACCAGAAAGCAGTGTTCAAACACCTCCAATGCTATTACATCAACGGAAACAAAAAAATGTCAAGAATCAGCCCGGAAGACAAGAGCTAGACGTTCAAGAAGCAAAGCCCCAATTTCAAAACTGCTACATCTGAAGCCACATCCAATATCAAAGCAAGTGCAACCAACCACTCAAGCCTTGACCAACAAATTGGAAGGGAAAAAGGAAAGCTCCTTCAACATCTATCAGCACATGAGGAAGCTTGGAAGGAAAAGGTTGCACTTGCACATTCTGCAGTTTCCTCCAAGACAAAACACCAGAACAACATCTCTACTATGGAAGCTCAATTGTTTCAACTGATTGCTCAGACCAGTGCAACTAATTCTCAAGTTGAAATCATGAATCAGGACCTGTCTGTTCTTGACAATGAGTCAAGAGAGTTTTTTGCTTTAAACAAAAGAAATATTATCTCACCTCCAAAACAGTACCAGTTCATCCTCATCTAGCTGTTCAATAATAAAGAAAATTCACTTTTTTTCTTGTTTCCTCTTCAATTTTTGATTGTTTCATGAAAAAATCATTTCATTCTTTTTTTAGGTGAAACATTTCCTCTCATGTTGCAGGTACAGAAAAATATCAAAAATAATTTTAATGCTTGTTTCATGAATGAATCATTCTCATTCTTTTTCATTTTTTTAGGTGAAACATTGTCTAACTCTCATGTTTAGGTACAGAAAAATATCATTTTTCTTGGTGGAGTTGAAGGTGTATTTCAAGGTCTTAATCATCAAATGATAATATTTGATGGGCAAATGATTGACCCTTTGCATTATGGTATTCCAAACCCTGTTTCAAGTATCATGCAGGATTATATTCTTTCATTATCTTTCAGAAGCTAAAATAGTAGCAATATAGTCCAGGGTAAATTTAATCTATAAGTCACCCATTCATGTTAGGGATTGCACGGCTAAATCAAGAGATATACAGTTAAAAAGAATTATAGTGAATAATAAGTACATAGTATATATATAGAAGTAGTATATAGTTTAGTGTCTGGTCAAGATGCAGCACATGCGCTGTGGCACAGCCTAAGTACATAACCTCACCAGCAGAAATACTCTTCTTGCATAAAGGCAGTGTAGAACAAGAAACATCACCAGCAGAAATAGCTCACTTTATGCACTCCCCGCATCCCAATTAGAAAACATCACCAGCAGAAATAGCTCACTTTATGCACTCCATGCATGAAGGCATAACCTCAATCAGACATTCCCACTACAAAGGGGAGGTTGTTCCCTCCCAGAAAGAAAATCATCCCAGTTCTATCCCACTCCCCACCATCTAGCTAGAAAACTGTACTCATCCATATAGTAGTGTGATCTTAATGTGACCCACAACAAAATCTTTCATATCAGTTTTAAGATACACAAAAGTAACAAAAATAACTTTTAACTAAAGGTTAAGGAAGAGGGTACAACAGATCTTGATCTAAAAAGAAAGAAAGAAATAAAATAAATCCATAAACATATAAATACTTGTTCCTCATCAATTCCAAAAAAAAATCTTGTATTCCATTTGGAGTAACAATCCATCCACTATCTACTTTGAAGGTGTATTGAAATCAAGATCTTTGTCTGATAAGAGATTTCATAAATAGTTCTCTTAAAGAAAACAAAAAGAAAGTTATGCCACAACAATAATAAAATTGTTTGTTAACTCTTGTAGTAAACAGAGGGGCAGTCTTTCAAACCACCCAAAGGTAATAAATTCAAATACCTGAAATACTACCCTCCCCCTTGCGTTCAGTGTTCGATTTCAATTGGATTAATAATTTCTGATGGGTTTTCATTGTAGATGTGTTCTGGGTAAAGGTTGCATTCCTCCTCCACAATCATGTTGTGGAGGATGATACAAGCTTTCATAATCTTCTTCAAATTATGATTCTTCCATCCACATACTGGTTGAGATACTACAGCAAAGTGGGCTTGGAGAACTCCAAACGCTTGCTCCACATCTTTACACCATCCTTCTTGAATTTTAAAAAAATGCCTTTGTTGCAATCCTTGAGGCTCAGATAGAGTTTTCACAAAAACTGCCCAGTTGGGGTGGATATCATTGGCAAGGTAGTAGCTGTGTTGATAATGGTGACCGTTAATTTCAAAGCTAAATGTGGGACTGTCTCAATTCAAGAGATTCTTGAACAGTGGAGACCAATCCAATATGTTGATGTTGCTATGAAAGCCTGGAAGCCCAAAGTAGGCATGCCAGATCCATAGGTCACTGCTTGCCACTGCCTCAAGTATAACAGTTGGTATAATTTTGAGAGGATCTTGGCAAGGATCTGAAAAATGAGGAAGATGGTTAATAATAACCAACAAAAACAATGACAAACTTAAGAGAGGTTTATTCTGTAATTCAACAGAGATGTGGAGTTGACACAATGGTGCCAACAACACAATGTTTGAAGCAATAAAATGTTTTCCTTTTCTTTATTTAATGATTTGATTGATTAAAGAAAAGAAGATACAAAGAGAAAATTACTAAATTTAACCTGAAAAATGAGGAAGAGGGGTAATAATAACCAACAACAACAACAATGAACTTAAGAGAGGTTTATTCTAAAAGGAAAAATAAAATATGACAATAAAGAAAGAAAATAATAATAATCAATATGGTGATGATGATAGAGCTGGATTGTAATAATATTTATCTGTTATTTGACAGAGATGTGGAGTTGACACAATGGTGGCAATTTCACAATGTTTGAATCAATAAAACTGCAAATGAATAAAATTAGAGGGAAAAAGAAAAAGAGAGATGAGTTTATGGTTTTAATTGGATGTAATATCTTGATTGTTTTTTGATGAGAGAGACTTACTGTGTTCCTTTTCTTGATTTAATGATTTGATTGATTAAAGAAAAGGAAAACAGTTTGAGGTTTTGAGAAGGTTTGATAATGGCCATGTGTGCTGATGCGCGCTCAAATTTTGATTTGAATATTCATCTAGAAAACTGGTTGTAATTTATGACACAAGATCCCTTATTTCAATAGTTGGTGCCTGAAAATAAGATAATTGATCAGTGAAAGTCATTAAAATTTCAAATGATGATGAAAATCTGACTTTTTCTTTACCTTGGAATTGTCCAGCCCAAGCAGATGGGGAATTATTCCACCACCAGTGCATGCAATCAACTGATCCAAGCATGCCTGGGAATCCTCTGCTTGCATCAATTTCAAGAAGGTGCTCCATGTTGTTGGCATTTGGCTGGTGGAGGTATTCTTCTTGATAGATAGAGACAATTGCATTGCAAAAGTGATCCATGCTCTTGAGAGAGCTTTTTTCTGAAAACTGCACATATTTGTTGTTACAATCACATACTTGTCATAATTCTGAAATTCTTTGAAAATCTGCATGAATAGTTCTCTAGAAATTTGGAAGCAATGCTGGAATAGTTTTTTTGTTGTACAGAGGGGATTGAGAGAAGTAATGTTGGTAAAGCTGATCATAGCTGTTCTTGAAGTTCCGGGGTATATTGGGCCTTTTTCCTGGCTTCAATCCGCCATGAGAAGGGAGCTGGTCTTCAATATTATCATTGTTGTCCATTAGTAAAATTGCTGCTTCAAGTAGGAATATTTTTTTGGCGTTTGAACTTGCAACAAGTTTTTGTCTTCTGACTAAAAGCTGGGGCAAGAGAGATTTGGTGGATTCAGAACTGATGTTGATGTTGGTGTTTGATGTGTTTTGCATTGTACTTGAGATAAATATGTGCATGCCAAAATAATTTAGGGGGAATTGGGGAATGGAGTTTCACAACCAGAGTAGCTGTTTTCAGCAGCTTTCAGTGTGTAGTATCTCCAGAGATAGCTGCCAAAAAAGGGCCGCAGCATTGAATTCTGCAAATTTAGAAGTGCAATGTAGAAAACAAAACGCAGTGGAGATGGTCTTAGAGCATCCACAATTGTCTCAATAAGCTGGCTTGATAAGCTAACTTTATTGAGAAAATGCCCCACTTGCGTGCACAATAGCACTCAACAACTATTGATTCTCTAGGATTCTCAATAGAGGTCCACAAATTTATGGACCTCTATTGAGCTCAATGAGGTAAGTTGGCCCTACTTTTACAGGTCACTTTTTAGTGAACCTTCCCCCCGACTTCTCCCACCCCGGGTAGTGCTCCTCTGCAACACAAGTTATTGGCTCAAGTTGCAGAGGAGCAAGAGTGTGGAACCGGCTTGATACCCCAGCAATAGAGCCGGGTTATCAAGACACTCTTGACAAAATAACTGTTGAGCTTGCTAAGAGCTCCACAGTTGTCAACAAGTTAGCAAAACAATTGTGGATGCTTTTACATAGTAGTTTTGAGGGTTCACAGGTGCGAATCAAGCTGCCCCACACTCGGGGACTTGCCAACTCGCTTGGTAGGTAGGGGACTTCAGGATTGGTGGGTGGGAATTGAGGAGCTTGCTTGAAATTACTTTACCGAGCCCTGTAGAGGTCCCTAAATTTAGAGACCTCTACCGGGAATCTTAAGTATTCTCCAGTTAAAGAGTCCTAAAGAGGCCACGAGTGGTCCATCTCTGTGAAGTTGGCAGCTTACCGGGCCACTTTACAGAGATGGCTGTAAATGCTCTTAACTCGCGTTAAACTAGCCACCGGTAAAGATGCTCTGAGAGGGACTTCATGGGGAACCCCCACAATATTGGGAAATCCTAATCAAAGTAAAATGACAATATCAAGCCCGTACATGATTCTTGCGAGTTCTTGCGTCTTGATTGCGCAAACTATATACTAATAATTACTACTTCATGACCATCAATTACGAAATCAGTATCTATACATCATGGTGGAATGCGGGACCGCTCAATGTCAACTCTGGTTGGTTCATGTCAAGGGACCTTTCGCTACTTTTGTGTCACATTTACAATTTGCTTCGTGTTTCAAGCGTCACATTCCATGTACGGGGCTCGCCGAAGCATCTGGCTTCATGTATGTGGTCGTTTATGCTTGAATTGAAATCCGTTTCGACTGGCTCTAACGAATCCTCTGGAGATGACTGTTCTCGATCTAGCTCATGGCTCGGGAGCTGTAAAATGGCGCCATTCCTTCAACTTTTGTTGTCACCTCGTTAAAATTCGACGCGACGGGGTCGCAGAAGTGGTGATGCCGTGTCAGGCCTGCTCGGAGCGACTTCAGTCAATCCAATCACGCCATTGGAAATCTGAAGCCTGAAAACACCCGGAGCAATACATAGCTAGCTCCATACATGACCCATTCACCAAAGGACTGGCTGGCCAAGCCCATGGTATACATATTAACCACCTACTTTCTACAAAACTCCGAGTTTGCCATTTCCCAAAGGTAATTGTAGAGAACATGCAACATCCTGTTCTTAGGAGATGATTACTCAGGCGGGTCTTGGTTTAGCTATTGTGATACTATCATACCTACTCGGTCCAACAATCGGCAGGCCACTCCTTAGTTTGCTACCTAACGCTTCTCTAAATCAAACAGCAAGTCTTGATGTACAGCGTTCTCTCTCATCTCCTCCAGGTATTAACAATACAACTCAGAATGACCCAGCAACCCAAAATGACTGCCTTAAGAGAAGATTGTCACCGGAGCTTTGGATGGACTTGCAAATGAATGAATATTTAGAAAACTATCCGCACGGTGAAATCATGTCACTCAAGGTACAGTGGAATTTCTATTTCTTTCCATTTATTCTTTGCACGAACTGATCTAGAATACCTATTAAATTTCCATATGCTCTTCCTCAGAAATACGCGAACCGAGTCGGGGCTAACAATTTTAACTTGGAAATTGGTAGTGTGTGCCGCGTCGAGCAGGTCAGTGGCCTCATCAAACTGACGTATTCCACCCGGCATACTGACAAACAACTGATAACTGGACATGCTCTACAAACTTTAGCTTTGCAACGGCGTCAGTGGTAAAGATTGGTATGCCCTCGTCGCTGCTCAGCGCTGGAGTACTCGAATGAATCAAGCCTATGATGCCGTAGCTTTCGCCTCTACGATCGCAATGGGTAAGCTTCATATTTTCATCAAGCTAATCTTTTTGAGACTTTCCAAGAACCTAAATAACTAACCCTATATTTTTCTCCGCCACCTAACTACCTATCCCTCTTGATAATAGAAATAAGTCAAGCAATGGTAAGCTCAACTCTAATCAAGCACAACAAATTCGACAATCTCCAATGGCTTGCTTTTCTTCCCAGACTTTCGACTTTGTCCCACCGCCAACACATGCCTTACAATATGCTTCAACGAGCATCTCAGCGATCTTCTGGGTGATTTTGGCGATGCCCGGAGTCTGGTTTGGACCAATTGGGAAATACTATTATCGGGCGGTACTCAGTGTCTTCTACGCTGTGAGTAGACTTGGTCTTGTCATTTGCTCTTCGTGACTAAATGTTAAACTACTCGTTATTTTATGGTCCCAAGACAACTGCAACTATTCGACCACTTTTGAACCTCAAGTATCCGGTAGCTTCGCACGCCTTTACCCAAGTGGGTTGATTTTATTGCACCTGGATATCCTGGAAATGGGACTGACCTTCTCATCTTCTTGCCCAAACGAACTCAAATTATTCTTGCAGTGGAGTGACGTTGGTTTATTATTGACCGAAGTAAAGAAAAATGTTCAGGGTGCATTGTTGAATATGACAACGGAAGTCAATACTTCAGGGATCAGCACACCGACAGGGCTCCGCGGATTGAATCCCGATGGAAATCTTTTCTCTCCAGCGATAGACGGAGCCGAGAACACGATGCAACAACAATTTGATCAAGCCTATAAGCTCCAAACTTTGAGTCACCTATGGAATCTACAAGTGAGTACAGTCCTTGAGCTCACAACATTAATCAAGGCATCCCGTTCTCATCTCAAACAATCTGACTTCCGTTCTCATCTCAAACAATCTGACTTGATTTTAGAACGTGTTTATCACACGAGGAAGTGTGGGTGACGAATGCCTTATGAAAGTGGCATTTTGACTCTTCGCTGAAATTCGCTCTTTTATGCTGTAGGACCCATGCAATGGAAACGGGGAAAATGGATCATGGAGCGACAGGGGCTATTTATCTCATTGCACTCCGGAAGGAATGTAAGCAAGCCTAATTCATTTTCTCGCACTGTCCTCCATCAATTCTATTTTTACCTGTCCTTAAGATTGGCTTCATCATAAACCTTTCCAGAATGATGAACATTGTGCGCGCCAAAGGAGACAAAGTTAAACCAAAGTTGTTCGGAGGAGAAAAGGCATTGATGAAACATAGCTTTACAGTTGAACTCCTAACAACAACAGCGTGGGAGTGTCAGAAGAAAGTAGGGCGCGTGGTCGATCCTACAGCTTGGCAAAATGCGTTAGTTTTACAAAAATTTAATCATATTGGATTCTTATATTTACCTTTTTCTGTATCTACCAGCACCGAACCGGAGATTGATCCACTCTTCAGTCAACAGTGCATGTTTATGCTTCCGATTTGTGATCTTACTAGAGAAGGTGGGCCCATCTGCTAAACCTTAGCAAGGGAAATAAGTCTAATCTTGGTCCAAATCCACGTTCAAAGACATTAGGAAGGCACGTGATGACGGAGCTGGCACGGTACAAGCTTGTCGGAAGGTCGGAAATGTCCCGATCTGAAAACCGGCGGAGCCTCAATGTGCAGAAGATAAAGGGAATGGTTACACCGTCTTCATCCCTACCGGAGTGTAAAATTATCACGCAATGTTTTTTCCCTTTGTCACATTAGTAAGGTTCACTCTCTATGTCAACAGACACATTCAGTACTTCGCATTTTCGGATCATCCTCTTTTGCCCCTCTGCACTTAGATTAATTATTCATGCCCCAAGTTGGTCTCCTTGTTGTCTACTTTATATGAATTCCATAGAGCTCATATGTACTGCTTAAATTATTATTTGAAACTCATTTTACTTCTGTATTCTCTAGAACATGTATTTGAAAAACAGAGCTTAATAGTAATTTTGGATATAACAAACCTTGCCTATGTAACAATCATCCAAGTTTATTCAATTCACACAAATTCCAAAGCTTAGATGTAATTTTGGTGTGTGGCTAATTTAGCCATCACACCAGCAAAGCTGAAGGAATTAATCCCCAAACACAGTGCCCCTTGGATTGACCCTACAGCCAGTGCTACAGGCACAAGCAAATAAGGGCCGGTTGAATCATGAAATCAAGGAGAGTGGCCTAATCATAAGAAGTAAGGGGCCTCCAGGGAAATGTCCGGACAAAACCAGAACCCATTAGGCACAAATTAAAGTGCAGTCCAACTCTTCTATAATATTTTTCTCCAGATGGCCAACTGATCCCTCTCCACGGCCTTCCCTCGCACCTTGAGACCATAGTCCACTCAGTTCTTTTAATTTTCACTTCCTTTCCCCACCCACTGAACTGTTGCATGGCCCTGGTGTGACTAAAAAACTGCTGATAACTATTTTACTTCCACAAAATCTGCTTCAAGTGACATCAGTTTACAGAAAGTAACTCTGGTGTTGTCTCAAACTTGCTCTGAGCTTCATTGATTCAAACTTGAATGCAACTTTACTGTGCATAAAATTTAACCTCCAAGTAAGAGCAAAACTGGATTGGAGTATCCTGCATGTGATCTGGTGACAGTTGGAGTAAATCGTTTTGCAAGGTTTTCAAGATGTGCACTTCAAATATGTAAGAGAACTAAAAATAAGCTCATTGAGATGTGTGCCAGGTAATACCTTGATATCTACTAACAAAAGCGGCACAGGAACCAAGGTGGCTCAGATGAGCTAGTCATTTGCTAGAAAGGACATGGCATCTTTAACCAAGGATTTCTTTCTTGTGGGTTTAACCGACTTTTGGAAACGCCCATATCAAGCCTACTCAAATCTACCCACATTTAAACGGATAAAGTAGCAGCCATGATCATTTTTTTTAGTAAATCAAGAATATACAAAAAAAAATCATAAATTGCCGGCATCTTGGCTTTCAATTTTGGAGATGAATGCATTGACAAATCTATCCTGCCATTTTGGTCACCTAATTGGTATCCACTTCAGGAGTGTCCAGGTTTATTAAACTTTCCACCCAAGTGAGTTACAGTCAGGTTTTGAAGGTAATTAAAGTATAATTGCCTGTTGTTTTTTTTTATTCTAGGGATCAATTTAAGTAACAAATGTTTATTTTTTCCCACTCGAGTTTAATTGGAATGCAGAAGCTACTCCGCCAATCCAATCCACTTCAAATTTTGGAGTACAACCAGTAAAGTGTTGGAGTGCATTCAGCCCCGTGTTGGGAGAATTGCAGTGCCCCCCACGTGTTGTACTCCAAGTGGAATGATGTTTTTGGAATGGTGTACACGCTGTCTGCTCCAAAATTTTGGAGTTTAGGCTGTCCTGTATACATGTAGGATAGCATTAAGATGGTGAATAACAGTAAAAAGGAGAAAGATATATTACAGACAGAGAAAAACCTAGCAATTTTGAATTACGTGTTCTTATACATCACTCTAGGGCGAAAATTATAAGTATATATGTATGGGTATGTACGTATAAAACTCTTGGTGATTGTATTTTTCAAGCAATGTCGTTGTATTAGTTTCTGATCAAGCTAAAAGCAACAGCAGTATGTGATTGGATCTTGTAATTAGATTGATAGCGGCCCGGTAGAAGGATCAAACTCAGTCGTTTTTCTTATCGGGGTTTTTTTCAGAGCCTTGATCAAGGGATTCGTTGGATATATACCACTGACAGACGCAAAAAGAGAAGAGACATTTCTTAACGTCAGCAAGTGTCGAAGGAAAGGGGAAATGGAAAGAAGAAAGATGAATAAACCTGGACAGCTCTTTGGATGCCCTCATGGATTCCGATGACAGGCTCATAGCCGAGGACTACTCTTGCCTTTTCGATGTTATGGTACTTTGAAGCGGATGTATATCTGACTTTTTCGGGAGTGAAGAGAGTTGTGGTGTTGGTGAGTTTGGCGAAGAGTTGGGCGAGGGAGGCGAGGAAAAGGGCTAGGAAGGTAGGGATGACGATAGTGAAGCGGGGTTTAGGGTCGAGTTTGAGCGCTTTCGCATGAGGGGAATGAGCCGCGTATTCATGCCAGACGGCCCTTGCGAAGTCCCAGAAGAAGACGGGCTCGCCACCGGTGACGAAGAAGGCCTCTCCGGCTACGCAGACCAGGTCGTCGGGGTAGTTGATTTGGGTCGAGATGGGAGCCCATTGATCCCAGCGGTGACGTTTGGCCGGTACGGGCTGATCTACCAAGGGCTCGTGCCCCTGGATCCAGTTTGTTGGGTTGTAGCCCTCCCCGTCCTTGCTTGAAGTTGACAGATCTACCAGTGACACCTCATCCGTCTCCCCCGTACTCGAGTCATCTTCTTCGGCCTTACTCCCACTCGTCAACAGATTCCGACGCTCGACTGTCTTGTTGATCGGTGATAAGCTCGTCGAGAACTCGCTCAATGGAACGATCAGATCCAGCTTCTCTGCCGCTAGGATATGCGCATGTACCACATTGTCCACGTACGTCCAATCGAATAAATTCGTGTTCGCCCCAATCTGGATTCCATGTTTTCGGGTCTTTAAAACTTGGATCATTCCGGGGATCGCCTGCCGATCGCCGGGCCTGTTCATATTTATTTTGGTAAATGGGATGAGTCAGTTATTCTTATTACTTGGAATTGAGGAGAAGATAGAGCGTGCCCGAAAATGCCAGCGGGTCGGATGGCACAGGTGAGTAGTGAATCTTTCCCATTGGCTCCTAATACGATGGCTTCGGCTTTGGCCTAGAGAGGAAGAAGTCTGTGTTAAGGATCGATGTCAAGGTTGGAGGTAGGTAGGAGGCGATGCGTACTTTGCTAGTATTATAATGGTCACATCCGATCTTAGGGATCGGCAGACGTTCGTCGACGTTGATGAGATCTTGACCATTGAAGACGACGCCAGCACTAGATGTGTAGACGAGTCTCTGTACGGCAAATTTCTGACAGGCGGCGATGGTGTTGAGTGTACCTTGGATGTTGACCTTCTCGCAGATCTCTAGGGAGCTACCAGACCAGGGCGAGGCGGTGTGGAAGACAAGTTCCGGCTTGGCTTGTTCGAATGCATCGAGGAGAGAGTCGAGCGAGGTGAGGTCTGCCTGGATAAATCGATGGTAGCCGTTGGCGTCTTTTCCTGCCTCCTCCGCTTGACTCCTATCTCCTCTCGAGCCTTCATCCTCGCAGTCCGGGAACCTCTTCGTCAGGTCGAGTGAGCTGATGGTTGAGTCGGGGTAGGTCCGATGGAGGGTGTCGACTAGGTTGTGCCCGAGAAAACCTTCTCCGCCGATGACGATAATACTCTTGGGTTGGAATACCATGGTGGATGTCAGTTCCAAAAATATAAGTTGGTTTGAATCTCGAGGTGCTAAGAGAAACTACCGAGAGAAATTTACCCAGACCTTAACAACCACTGCGTATATATGCTCGTCCCTTGAGCCGCTCTCAGTTGATTCCCCCTCCTCCTATCATAGCACGAAAGCTTGACTATCATCTATTCAACAAAAGATAATCTAACTCAATAAACACAAGCCATCTCTTCGAGCAGTTTGTTGACTCAGGGACTAGGTAACATAGCTCAACATTGAAGACCAGTCCTATCCTTATGATAAATCTCTGGTCAAACAAATCATACACAACGTCATGACCATCTCCACCGCCGATGGTAAACCGCGCTGCCAAATCTGAGCTGCGGCACATTTTTAGCACCTCAAGTTGTGGTAGCCTCACACCGAAAAACCTTCCCCCGCTCCCCCTGTACCAACACCCGGCCTCTTGATCCAGATTCGTCAAAATACACTCAGGGACAAACAACTTTCCGAAAACGATACAAGAGTTTGAGAACTCATCGGAACGTATGGATAACTCACTCAATGCAGCCATTGACCCCTTACCCGCAACCGTCCTCGCACGATTTTTAATCCGAAGGCGACAACTCGCCGCGAATTCAATGGCTAGATCAATTCTACTTCTCGAGGCCGCAATGCTATTGCTTGATGATAATGACGGCAACATTGTGGACCGCCAGATTCTTCCTCGTGGTGGATCAAAAACTAGGAAAGAACCCAAACCTACCTTGCAACTTTGAAGCTAGCTATCAACAACTCTGCCGACATTGCTTCTCTGGTTCACCGCTCTACGACGAATTGCTATTCGGACGTCGCTTTCGCATGTCAAAACCAGTCTTTTTGAAGATAGCCAAGGAAGTTAAGGATTTTGATCAATAGTTTGTTCAGAAGGCCGATGCGCTAGGAAGAATGGGGTTGCATCCTCTTGTGAAGATCATGGCTGCCGTGCGAATGCTTGCGTATGGAGCAGCAGGTGATTGTAATGACGAGTACCTTCAACTATCCGAAACAACATCGCTGGAATGTATGGATTGGTTCTGTAATGCCATTGTTTCAAATTACCAATCAAAATATCTCCGCGCGCCGACTCCTGAGGACCTAGCGAGACAAATGTCAATTGGTGCAAAGAGGTCCCTGGTAGTGAATTTGGATGTAAGAATTACTGTTGACCAAAAACCAGACTAAGAAAGAATACAATGATTAGGAAACAATTACATGACTGAGAAAGATTTTGAAGAGAAAGAGTTTGGTCATACCACTTGAACACAATTTAGTTTTTATGCTAAAGTTATGAAGGAAGTTTAGATGAAGAAGAGTTTGACTGTAGAGTTAGGAGAAGCTATTGCAAAGAAGAAATATAAAGGTTCAGTTTGAGGCATCAAGCAAAAGAAGACAAAAGAATAAGAGTGAAAAGAATGATAAGAAAGGGAGAAACCAACAGTGTATCACTAGCAAGAGAAGGTGATAATATAGATGATGATTGACTGGTATGTTAGATGATAGTGTAGAAGAAGTCTAACAATTCAGGTAAACAGCAGAGATGTTTTTGGAGTAGAGTGATTGTTATAATGAGGATGAGGAGATATGGGAGGGAAGGAAGAAGAAGAAGAATAAAGATAGAGTAGATTGTTTAAGGAAGGGAAGTCAAAAGCAAGAAGGAATTTTTAGGATGAGGAGAGTTTGTTGTAAGAGCAATGTGAGAATGATTAAAAGAGTTTATAAGATCCTGATGACTCAAGATGATTATGATTTGAACTGAGTCATTCATTGTCTTATAAAAATTCATGGGGTGGTTTAGGAAGCAAGTGCAGGGGGTCTAGAATATAAACCAGGTTTCTGCCCTTTAATTTCAACACCTGGTATGCTTGGTTCAGTGGATTTCATGCACTGGAAGTGGAAAGATTGTCCACCAGGTTGGGCCAGGCAATTTCAAGGCAAGGAAAAGGTGTGCACAGTTACTTATTTTCATTTACTTCTTGCAATGCTTGTGGTTGATTCAGTTCTTTCAACCTTTGCATCTAGGTCCCCACCATCATCCTGGGGGTAGTTGCATCTCAGGATATGTGGATCTGGCATGCCTACTTTGGGCTTCCAGGATCACACAAAGATATCAATGTTTTAGACTGATATCTGCTCTCCAAGAACCTGTTGAATGGCAAAGGAACATAGTGTAAATACACAATCAATAATAATGATTACAACCAAGGGTACTACCTTGCCAATGGAATATGTCCAGACTGGGCAGTTTTTGTTAAGACTTTATCTGAGCCTTGTAATCTAAAACAAAAGCATTTTGTAAAAATTCAGGAAGGTTGCCGCAAAGACGTTGCGTGGGATTTTTGTGTTCTACAATCTTGCTTTGCAATTGTAGCTCAACCGGCAAAAGGATGGAAACACCAACACCTGCGCAACATAATGAAAACCTGTATAATCCTACACAAAATGACTGTAGAGAGCAAACAAGGTACCTTGATTATGTTTATGATGAAAACCCAGCAGCTATTTTCAGCCACCAACATATTACATATAACATGTAACATTTGAAACTGCAATCTGAATAAAATAATAATGTGTAATTGTATTAGTATTTATTTTATTTATTTATTTTTTACTTGACTTTCTGATTAAAACAGAAATTGGACTTGACTGTTTCAACAATTGGTATAATAGTCTAACAGTTGAGAACAGGCTTATGAATATCTGACTGATACATAAACCTCTGTGTTCAAGCCACACTCCACATTCAGAAAATAGTAATAAAATTATACAACTTATATTTATTTTTTATCAAAAATAAAAGGAAAATCCTTGGCAAATCAATTTTCAAACACACAATAAATGGATAAAGAACCATTTATTGGTATAGTTTTGTCCATGAAAATCCGGGAAAATCCCAGCATAACCCATAGTAATATATACTATAAGATTACATACATATTTAAGTAAATAGTATATGTATTATGTGTTATATACATAGTACATGTGATTTTAAATCAATAATCCTTCAGGGAAAGCACTTTTTCATGCTCTGGTCCCTAGATAATTTATTCACAAGTATTTCTTAGTGAAATAAATATTTATTGCTGAAATAAATATTTACCACTAAATATAGTTAATGTGAAATATTTATGGGGTCATTTCAAATAGAAATGACGCCATATTTCACATCTGATCACAAACAGGGTGATCACTTCCCCCTGTTGATCTTACTCTGATCACTGCTCCTAACAAGTGTGTGAAAGAATAATTATTTTATTATTTAAGAGGAGGGTTTCTTCACTAAATTGAAGATAACCTCCCCCATCAATTTTAACCCCTAATTAGATAACTCATTTTAAGCTACCAAGGCGCTCACCTTCTCCTGTAAGTAAGGAGGACTGGCCTTTTTTCCCTTATAACTATCTTATTAGTTAAAATTCCTCAACAAACTCCCCCCAATAAATTAATATTAATTAATTCTATTGGAAGAACCGTGTCATATTCTGGTTAACCCTTCTGTGGAACTTTCTTTCCACCAGAAGTCTGGTAGCAGGAATTTAGAACCTGTTTGTTTGTTACTTAAGTGTTTTTACACTATAGTAAATATTTTATAAAGCTTATAATACTTTAATTACACTTTAAAAGTGTAACATCTTCTTTTATTCCTCCCTGTACACGCCACAATCAGTGGAATAGAGTACATGTCAACTTCCTGTACTCTATTCCACTGATTGTTCACTGCATATGCAATATCCGGCCTCCTTAAGACACTCAAGTAATTGAGTGATCTGACTAGCGCTCAATAATTCACCCCCAGGTTCTTGAAGTCCTCATGTTCCTTTGGGATGCCTTTCTTCATGTAGGCCTTGGGATTGAGTGGACAGGACGCAGGGTGTAGATTTTCAAAACCAAATTCCTCCAGTTTCCTTGTGATAAAATGCAACTGATTGACATGGAGTGTTCCTTCTTTGCGCTCAATGTTCATACCCAGCAAGAAATTAGCCTCCCCCATGTACTTAATTTTGAATTTGGCCTCCATCTCCTCCTTGAAGCGTTCTGGCGTAGAGCTGATGATGACAATGTCATCAACGTGCACAAACAGGTACATGTCTTCCCTGCCCAGTATTTTGATCCAATTAAACACGCAGGGATTGGCTATGGTAGATAACCTCATGTACCACACCAAAAGCGCTTGCCGCAAGCCGTAGATTGCCTTCTTGAGCTGAAGCAGCAATCTGTCCTTACATTGAAGTCCTGGAGGCGGTATCAATGTTACTTTGTCCTGCAAGGGACAGGTAAGGAAAGCACACCTGACATCAGGCTGGTGAATGCACAGACCACGGTGTCAGAATTCTGGACTCATCTCCACTCACATTCTCTCTTCAAAATTAACTACATATAAATTCTTCAATTATCATTAAGACATAGTTTTTCCATCATGGAGTGTGATGTTTATAATTATTAATCCATCAATATTCTGTTGATGATAATCCATTACTTGTTGTAATTTTTCATTCCATTGTTAAATAACAATGCTCTCTCTCAAATTCCATTGTCTTTTAAACAGTGATTGTTCCATATGTTACTAGTTAGTAGCATATGCTTTTTATGTGTTTCAGCTCAACCACATGTTAAACTCCCTGTAGTGGTCTGCTTAAACTGACCAAATGTCAGTGGTAATTAAATCATCAACTTTGAGCATAAAATTCTTTTGCACCCTGATCCCAGCTCCTTGGTCCAATCTGACCCTCCATCAAGATTGTCCCCCTTCTCTCAAGCTTCAATTATGAAGACAAAATTCTGACACACGGTCAACGGCAAAGGACAGAAAGAGCCGAAAGGATGCTGGCCTGCCTGTAGGAGCATACTTGGCCTCAAAATTAGTTCCAAAGGTTTTAAAAAAACCTTGAGCGCATATACAGGCTTTGTATTCAATGATTTGATTGACAACTCCTAACTTCTTCCTGTACACCCAGGTTTCAGTTATGGGATCATCCAAAGGGCATCTAGGACGTTCAGTCCAGACATCATGCTGTAGCATGTTTGCCACCTCTTTGAGTTTGGCCTCACGCCAGCATGCCGCGTCTACTGACTTCATTGCCTGCGCGTGGAAAGCCCGGTCCGCCAAGGTTTTAGTCACAAAGGGCCTCCTTCTTGTGTAGTTTCTTATGTTAGCTTCATCAATGTTGCTTGAGATTAGAGTTGGATGGCAAGGGCCAATTACCACCACTCTGTGACCTTGTTGAGTGCACCCCTGCTGCTGAGGGAATTCAGAGCTGTCAATCAAAGCAGGCTGATGCTCCTTGTTGGTAACCTCGTTCATGTCCAGAAGGGGTCCAGGAACAAAGGTTCCCAGTATCCTGTTGATCTCCTCCTCTTCTTCATCTTCAGGATTTGGAGATGCGTTCTCAGCTTCCTCTTCTTCAAACGGCAGAGCTTCAACGCCTACAAAGTTTGGCAGCTGGTCAGTTTTGATAGTGTGATAGCTTTTCTTCATTGCAGCACAGATTGGAAAGCTAAAATGTTGTATGCCAGCTTCCCACAGTTACTCAGTGAGTATGTGATTCACAAACTCCCCCCTGCCATCCGTTACCAGCCTTTTTAGCGTTTGACTGGTCTGATTCTCAAAGAATGTTTGATAAGCAAGGATCAATTTTGTAGCTTTGATTTTTGCTATGAGAACTTCTGTGTGGATGTAGCCTGAGTGCTGGTCCACCAAAGTGAGTTTGTCGCAGGCGTGATTGGTCCCACCAGGTCCGCGTGAACTACTTGAAGTAGGTGGTGAGTCTTCTTGAAGTTGCTTTGAAAAGGAATTTGCATGATCTTTCCTTTCATGCATGTGTCACAAGCTCTCAAGACATGAGAGTCAAACCTGCTGTCCAGTGCAGTTTGAATTCTCATTTGTCCTGCATGACCAAGGTGCTTGTGCCAGAGAGTGAAGTTTTCATCTGGTGGTGCCATTGATTTTTTCAAGTGCGCCTGTGGAAGAGGATGATTTCCTAGTCCAACAATTTCAAATATGAAATTTGATGTGTTGATTCTTATAGTGGACAAGTTGTATATTTTCACGTAGAATCCTGAGGGATTAGTGGTGATGCTCGCCGATGTAGTCATCAATTGTACAAATGAGACAATATTTGTTGTAAGTTTTGGTATGTATAACACGTCCTTGAGTGTTATCGTAGCCCAATCACCCATTGTCAAGGCTGTTTCACCCCTTGCAGTCGCCATTAGCTCATTGCTGTTGCCCTTGTTTCCGGTTGCAATGCTTATTGAGACTGGAGTTGTTGGCCCAAAGCTTGCAAGTGAGTTGAAAATGTGGTGACTAGCACCTGAGTCAAGGAATATGTTGGGTCCATTTTTGTGTGCGAAGAGGCTGGTGACATAGCCAAATGTTGGATGTATGAAACTACTTGTGTCTTGACTCGTGGAATTTGCCACCGTAACATGACCGGATGCCTTTAAAGACTCTGAGGGTCTTGACTTTTGATATTGCTCAGGGTGTAACATTCAGCACTTTCTCTCAGGATTTTTAGCGTCTGGGTTGTGCTGGCCGTTCCTGCACGGTGTGTATCACCTTTTCTGTCCAGAACTACAGTAGGCCTGTGCTTGGTTGTTTTAATTAGTTAGGGCCGTAGAATTTTCCAGGCTTGAGGCGTGTGCTGAGCTAGTTGGGGCTAATACAGAATTGTGGTGCAAGATGTCCCTTAGCTTTGCTATAATCAAATTCAGCTTTGCTAACATGTCGGTGTTGCTAATTAACGTCTCCATAAGAGATGGATGTTTCTTTGATATTCTGGAGATGATTGCACAGCTGAGGATTGTAGGAGGTATTTTGACTCCCATAGCAGCAAATTCAGCAAGTGCGGACTCCAGCTGTGTGATGTACTTACTGTTGTTGTCATTGTATTGAATATCTTCCCATTTACACCAGGCATGATAGATGGCCATGCCTGAAGACAAGGATTGTTTTGTCATTGATTCCACAGATGTGAGGAAGTGCACATCCTACCTTCTTTCAGTGTTCATAGCAGAATTGAAGCCCCATTAAAAATTCAGATTTGATGATTCAACAATCATTAAAACACCTTGCCAAGTAAATCCACATGGATTACTTACTGATTTAACAAGTTTTAAGAAATATCCAGAAGCCACAAATCACCCATAGGAGGTAGATTGATTGTTAAAAGATTAATTTCAGGGTACAGAACCAATATCAGTCAAAAATCTTACTAGTCTGTAGTCTGTAGAGCACAGGATAACAGGAATTGAAAATAAAATAAAATGTTTCAGAAAATAAATGCTGCTGAGCATGTTAATGTTTTGGTTTATTTTGTGGATGATGTGATAGATTTCTACCCTGGGTGGAATTCAGTAAAAAAATCATATGGACTTACTTGGTCAGCTGTTTAAATCACTGTTTATCTTAATGATTGAATATTAATTTCAGTGGGAGTTTCTCTCTGGCTATGAAAGCTGAAAGAAGGTGGGATGGGCACTTTCTCACATCTGTGAAATGTTTTGCCCCTTTGGTGGTGAATCAATAGAAAAAAACATCCAGACTGTTTAGGTGGGACTTTTGAAACCAAGGTGTGGCCATTTGTTTTCCTCCATGGTGGAGCACTGAAAATTTGAAACAAGTGAAGAAAAAAAATGATTTCTTGATTCCAGGAGAGTTTTTTAGCCTTGGGGAACCCAATCAGGGAGTTTTTTTTACATAATATTCACCAGGAAAAATAAATTGTCACTAGACTACAGGTGACATCAGCCTAGGTTCAATGAGCTGCCCATTAGTATCAAAGTTGGCCTCATGTAAAGCCCCTTGTAGGGCGCAAAGGGGCCATTGTAGCCTAGTTGGAGGGGAATTAGAGCTAGAAAAAAGCTACAGCCATCTTTTCTTGATGTCACCAGATGTCAGGTGACAATTTATTTTTCCTGGTGAGCTACTTGTGGAATTGTTCAAAAGATTGCCACATTCAGGTTGTGAATTGGAGAAACAAACCCCAAATTAATTGAACAAAAACATTGATCCTATTAGAATTAAATTGTAATGTTACTGAGAACCAAGACAAAGTTCAGGATGTAGCATATAGCATCTATCTTCAGGATGAGAGGCTATAAGTGGGTTGTGTTTTGTGGGAGAGAAAAATGTGCCTTCTCTGGAGAGCATTGAGATGGAGCTAGCCCCTTGCTTTGGATGGCTTGCTAGTTTCAAGTCATTCCAATTAATTTCTAGATGATTGAGTAACAACTTGGGAGTGATATCCTCACCGTTTTTCAAGTGCATGATGGCTTGTTTGATGTTCTCCAGTTCAATAGTTTCATCTGGTGCACTTGACAAAAAAAAATGCAACCGCTACATGAGCAACTGCTATACCATGATGTCAAACCGCTATACATGCATGTAAAGTACATCATGTTTGTAGTGCTAGCTAGTTCTACTAAACCCCAACTACAATGGCTCCTTTGTGTACTATAGGGGGCTGAAACAGAGTGAGTTGGATACACAATAGGTATCATGTTTGACTGCTTGATGACACTTGTGCTCTAGTGAACACACTCCTGCTCTAGTGAACACTCTTTTTTTTCCCTGGTGAATTAGTTACCCTCAACAATTATTTATTCAATAGTACTGTTGGGAATTCTTTGTATTCCCATTACACTATTTGGATAATTGTAGTTTTTTTTTAAAAAAAAAAGGTTGGGGGGGGACAGGGTGGTTTCCTGGAAGTTTTACCATCTGATTACCCCCCAAAACCTAAACTTATCGGTGGCTTTTTCATAATTCCTCATATTAAGTTGAGAGCTTTTTTTTTCCAGCTCTATGTAAATACATGTGTACAACATAAATATTTACATTGATTTGTAATTTTATTTGTTAGATAAGTGCATAAATAGATAAATACATACCATAAACCCATACCTACTTAAGGGTTTTAGCCAAGTGTTTCAACCAAGAACTTCTTTCCTTCCATTGATACTTTCTTATAACAACTTCCTCTCTTCTCTTCTCTTCTCCCTACCTCTCATTTCCCCTTATCTCTCCAACGCTCACCTTCACTACATAGATACATATTTATTTATTTACGTACTTTAAACCGAAACTCTCTCTCTCTCTCCTCCCACCATCTCACTCGGTCATTCAACCTAACAAATTTAAACCATCCTATCACCCTGGAGCAACTCCAGAGAGTACTTTCCTTCATGTGGAGGTAAGCAAACAGCATCTCATCATTCTTCCGACGATAATCTTAATCCTTAATCTATTCCTTCCCATTCCTACAGACAGATCGATCTTCGCAAGTCGAAAAGGAAACAGAAGCTCATTGAACGGACTCAAACTAAGTAAGTCCACCTCTCTCTCTCTCTCTGTCTGTTCAAACTTCCTTTCGTTTTAATCGCAACGTTCATTCATTCTCCAGATTAGAACAGGCCACCTCGCGACAGGTTGATCAGATCTTGGCCTTCAACCATCTCCTCAACACACTATCTAAACATGACCAAGCTATGACCCGGTTCCAAGCGAATAGCTCGACATTACATCGATGCCTGATCAAGTGGGATAAGCTAAAGGCACATGACCGATCATTCACGCGAACGTCAATTAGACTGGCATTAGAACTCCAAAGCTTCATGGGCCAAGTCGACAACTACTTCCGGATCTCTCAAGACCAACCTCCCCATCATCGTCATCATCATCAACAGCAACAGCAGCAAGTCATTGTCGTAGAGGAAACAACGAACATCACCACCACTGCTACTACCAACATCAACACCTCTACTACCACCCCTATCGAGCAAGAACCATCTACCCAAATTACCCCTAGTCCAATAAGCCTTAACGAGGCCTTTGTGGAGATCATCAGCCCCGGACCATCCCATCTAAGGATTGATGAAGAGCCATCATTGCCCAATTACACTGCAACCGTCTCGACCACCCGAACAGCCGTCCAGCTACCAACCACAACCCCAACAACTGCGATCGCCCAATCCATCAACTCGAACGACAATCCGAGTAATCCTGATCAACAAGACCCTCCTCAACCCACTCACCATCGCTCCAAACTCGGAATCCGGAAACAGATCGTGCTAAAGTATAAACTCAACCAACTCAGGTTCAAGACTAAGAAATTCAATCAGAAGTTCGAAGATCATGAGACCAGGAAATTGAAACTTAAACTTAACGGCAATCAGTGTATCTTCAATATGGTCGAAGACGGTAAAACTCTCTTGGAACTTAACGAATCCATCATCGATCTAGTCTTTCATCTCTGCTTGCTAAGAAATCCCAAACGCTAACCCTTCCCCCAACCCCCTGGCCATATGTTGTTGTTTTTGTTTTTTTGACATTCCTTAGAGTCCCAATTAAACAACTTGTTGAACTCTTCCTATACTTCTGATCATAATACTTAATATTGATATACAAAAAATAAATCTGTCATCATCTTGTTTCTTTTTGTTCTTTTTTTTTGGGGGGGGGGCGGCTGTTGTTTTATTGATTAAATAAAAGGAGTTGATCAGAAAATCAAATCAATAACTCACACCCATCTCTCCCATAAAACTTATTTTATGTATGTAGTGTGGCATATCGAAGTGCCTATATATATGTATGTGTGTGTGTGTTTGTGCTTGTATTATCTTTTAGTGCTCGTTTTTTTTTTTGGTTCATTTTTATTCTAGATCCAGATACATACGCATGGATAAATATATACTCCAGTTCTTAGTGGCATTCCTCTGTCAATATGGGGCTCCCTGCAATGAAACAACAGCTTGCATCATCATTGTGTTTTCATGTTAAGGTTTTCCGTAGGAGCCAGTAAGCCAAGCTTATAGAGATCGAGCCCCCGCGCGCCATACTCCCGGCCTCTTTCGGCCTCTGTTACTAGAGATTTGATAGAATTCTCGGTAAGAGTCTCTCAAGTTAGAAACCTCTACTGAGCTTGGCAGGCCGGTAGCTTTTATCCAAGATCCCCAAGTCCCAACCTCCAAAATGGTATTATATCGGACGGAAAAATGTGATTTATAAAGTCAATCATGTTGATATTAAATAAGTGTAGCCAATGCCACATCTCTTGTACTATAAATACATAAAATCATTTTAGATAGATACAAGATGAGTTGTGGTAGATTATACAATATCATATTTTTTTTTGGAAATAATGTCAGATTAATTCAACTGATGCAATACCCAATTTGGCCATCTGATACATGTTTGCAATGCTTTCCCCTTTTGTTTTCATCTATAAGGCCCCATTTGGAACCAATATAAAAATAGGTGATATAATCACTGATTAATTCAATAAATACTACAAAATTCAACAACAAGCATCCAATGTTTTTTTTCTAGGCAACCTACAGTACTGCTCTCTTCAACTGTGAAATCAGATTCAACTTATTCAGCCATCTTCATCACCACAATACCAATATATTGCTTTTGACCAATATGAAGCAATATAATGGTATTATGGTGCTGAAGATGGCTGAATCAATTGAATCTGATTTCAAAGTTGAAGAGAACAGTACTGTAGGTTGCCTTCAAACAATTTTGGGTGCTGTTTTTTTAATTTTGTACACCACAGGCGCACCCCTAGTTCAAAAGAAACATCCGGGAAACAAATTCCTATTCTTTTGACAGCTCAGACGCCTTGGAGGCGCTCCCAAGATGTTTGGAATGGTTTTAAGCCATTCCAGGGATGTTGGTATGTTTTTTGAGCCATCTCAAGAACCACAAGGGTTCTCAGGACAGCCTGAGAAAGACTTTGGACAGCTTGAAAACCACTTTTGGTTTTCAGGTTGTCTGAAAAACCACAATGGATTCTCATGATGGCTTGGAAACCCAAAGTGGTCCCCAGACTGTCATCAAAAAAGTTTGCAAAAGTTGGGGACAAGTCCCATCTTGTTGCTCCTCCCATAGAGCTCCAGTGAGCAGGAGGAGGAGCAAGCACCAGGAAAAAAACAATGATCACTTGATGGAAAGTGACATTTGGGAAACTTCACTCATCTATCCTCCATCTATCCACTGCTACTCCTTGAATTACTTTATGGCAAAATTGGGTATTCATTTTTCTACCTTGCACAACCAGAGGCTGTGCCTGCTCATACCAGCTCTTTCTGCCTTCTGTGCATATAAGTGTTGGGTAGCTACTCAGTGCTGCTCAGCTTTTATTGAAATAGGTACATAGCTCAGTGGAAACTTCATTCCAACCCTCATTGATTTGCCTTCCTTCTGCCCAACAGTCATGTCTGAGCTGCACCAGATTGAACACTGAACTGCAACAAACTGAACACTGAGCTACACTAGGGTTAATACTGAGCTACCAGAGTGAAAACTGAGCTTCCCCAGGGGGAAACTGAGCAGAATAAGTGGAAACTGAGCAGAATCAGTGTAAACTGAGAAGAATCAGTGAAGTGTGATGTGAGCCAGTGGCAAAGGAGCTATTAAATTAAACCACCTGTGAGAATTGAATATACTGGAAGAGTAGGATTGGAGCTTCTTTGGAGGTGCAACCAAAGTTGCAGAATGTCACTTGTCATCAAGTGAGCATTTTTTTTTCCTGGTGAAGGAGATGATGGACTAAATTGCCCAATCATTGATGGGCTCAACTTGCCCATCTTCACTGGAGGGGTTGGGTATACAAGGACTGTTGAGATGTAGTCCTTTCATCCCACACCCCACAAGCCACTAGGAGTAAAGGTTTAAAAGTCAGCCCTTCCATCAAGCAGTCTCTGCTTCCCTAGCTGTTAGTATAATCATTGGTCTTTTTTTGCTGCTCTGTGTTTCAATCCTGCTCTTTTTTCAAGCATACCCAGGGCGGCTTTCAGTTGTCCTCAAGGCATATCCATGAAGTTCAAAAGCCACCTGGGTAGTCTTCTTCCAGGCAGCTTTGGTTCTCACTCAAAGTCAAGGAGTTACCTGCTGGGCGCCTGTCAGCCCTAGAGATACTCCAGAGTATCCTAAGCACTGACTAAACTATAAAATACAATAAAAATAATGTATTACTAATGTAAATAGTAACATATCATAAAATATTATTATATCAATCAACTCAGAATATAAAATTAAGTGGGGTAGCTCACTCAAACCACCACTAAATTCCTACTCCTTCCACTACTTTATCATACAATAAAGATACTTTAAGAAAAAGGGAATAAAAAGTATAAATTATGGATTAGAAAGTATTGTCATAAAAGCTGAGAGACAATAAGCTTATTTGCATAAATATAAGAATAATAAAATTATGCTAATAAGAAAGAAATTACCTAAGTGCATGGTAATTTCCCAGTATTGTTCTATTAAATGAACTGGCCCATGATGTGATTGGTTATACATACATGTCATGATGTCATGGGGACATAGAAAATACTGTGCTCAATTTAATACAATTCATATTGCATCATAGTGCATTTGAATTGTAATACATTAGAGCAGAATATACAACAACATTCTGTAAGAATTTGAGGTATATCACTTTATTGCAGCTTCAACTTAAAAAACTAATAGTAGTAATACCACTTTTAGATGATTAAGAAAAATAGAAGTCATTTATAGGAAAAGATCACAAGCCTAGAAATTGAGGAATAAAAACGTCAATACTCAAGAATGAAAAGAGAAAGGGAATCAATGAGAAAGGTAATTTTGGATCAACAAGTACCTCCACTTGAATCTATTCAGACTCCTCCTGGATCTTCAAACTCTGAGAAAATATACTAGCGTCACGGTTGGGACTGAACTGGTGTTTAGGGTGCTTGATGGTGGATTAAGGGAAAAAGGAATCTGTGGTCAATCACTGACTTGTTGAGTCGACTTGGTTGTCTTGATGGGTTGCTTCTTGATCTTGCCTCTTCACCAGTTGACTTGAGCTGCGCAAGTTGACTGAAAATTTTCACCGGGATGATGCATACATGCAATTTCGCATCTTTCACATGTTACACTTCACCAACATCAGGATTAAACACTAACACTCCTCCTTAATTCTGACATCGTTAAGTGTAATTGGTCTCAAGAGCTTTTGACCTTGATGAATCCTAACGGTTTTGTGAGTCCATCGGCTATCATATCATTCGTGGAGACTTGCTGAATTTCTAGCTGTTTCTTGTTGACTAACTCCAGTACGTATTGGAACCAAACTTCAATGTGCTTGGTATTTTCATTCAGCTGCGCTTCCTTGCTTATGATTACGGCACCTGAGTTATTGTCTTTCATTATAGGGGCCTTGATTTTCACTCGTAGGTTCAGAACTAAGTTAGTTAACCATCTCAACTGTTTAGTGCACCGATTTATTGCAACGAATTCGGCCTCGGTGGTTGATTGTGCAACTACAGGTTGTTTCTTTGCCAACCAACAAATTGGGTTACCATACATCGTTATGACATAGCCTGAAGTGGACTTCTTCGTTACTAGGGACGTCGCGTAGTCGGCATCTGCCCATCCACATAACCCTTCATCTTGATCGTGAGTTTGAGTATACAGAATTCCCATCGCCGTAGTCCCCCTGATGTATTGTAGTAGGTGTTTCACTGCAGACCAGTGAGACTCATTGGGGTTACCGGTGAACTGAGCAAGTAGGTTTGTTGCAAATGTGATGTCTGGCCTTGTGTGAAGCGCCAGGTAGTTTAGCATTCCAACCGCCTTTTGATACAGCTTCTGATTTATGCTGGGAGCGTCTATCGCGACTATCTTGTGCAAGCTTATTGGTGCCGGCGCCTTGACTGGATTGGAATCTTGCATGTTGAACTCATACAGGATTTTTTCCGCAAAATCGGCCTGATTCACGTGTACTGTCCCATCCTCCTTCCAGTCGAGTGTATAGCCAAGATGCTGTGTTGGATACTCGGTGACCTTGATGGTGTATGTTTGCTTGAGATGATCCAGAAATTCGAGTACATCTTCATATGATTTACCAATTACAAATCCATCGTCCACATGCATATGAAGCAGTATTGACTGATCATTGTTATAGAACAGGGACTCATTGAGAGGCGATGACTCCATTCCTTCCTTAGTGAGCGTTGTGGTAAGATGCTTTCTCCATTGTTGTGGTGCCAGTTTGGTGCCATACAACGACTTGTTCAATTTCCATACCCATGATTCCTTCCCAGACACCTCAAATCCTTCCACCTGCGACACGTAGACAGGCGCATCTATCTCACCATAGAGGAATGCCGTCTCTACATCAAATTGAAACACTGTCCAACAACAATTAACCACAAGCGACAACAGCAGTTTGAATGATTTGTTCCGGGCCACCGACACATACGTATCAAAATAGTGGACCATGTGTACTTGATGATTTCCAAAGCAGACCCACCTCGCTTTATATTGAAGCAAATCACCAAATTCATTCTTCTTTTTGCTTAGCAGCCACATCCCGCCAATGACTTTATCATCGCCCGGCGGAGGTACCAATTTACCGGTGTTTTTCAAAGACAGTGATTGATACTCGGCTGTCATGGCATCCAACCACCCCTGAGCTTCCATTTGGTTCGTCATTGCACTCTTTACTGATACGGATTCCGTTAGATAAATGGATTCAGGCGGATCAAACTGAACGAGTAACAGTTCCCCTGGTGGATCTATTACTGCTGAAGTGGCCATATTGTTTCAGACCCTTGCGCCTGGCCGATGAGACGATGTGATGATATTCTCCTGACTGATTTGACTTGAGATGGGCTTTGACGGTGGTTTATCAGCAGCAACATACTCGTACCTCTTGGAGATAGCAGGAGGAGCATTGACCATGTCATGTCCTTGAGTATTTGTAGGTGTTGGGTTTTCATCAACTCTGGATGGAGTTTGTTGAACAGCATTTGCTGGTGGCACGATAACGTCCTTGGAGGAGGAGCGTATCACTGGAATGGGATTATTTATAGACACAGCGTCTGCGGAGTTTTGTCGTCTCACTCGAGCGTCATAAGGAAGTGTATCCGGGGGCTTCAACACTGCTTTACTTGAGTTGTAGGGAAAGTTGAGTTTGGCTGGGACGTAATCCCGACTAATGACTACATGCCTTTGATTAGGATCAAAGAATCGTAGGGCATCCAAGTGGTCCTCATACCCGAGGCAAATAAGTGATCGTGACGGGTTCTCAACCTTAGCCGGGGGTCAATGGGAGACGAATACCTTCAAGCCAAAGGGAATCAGCTTATTTACATCCCGTACTGGTTCGATACAGAGATTCAGTTCAGATAGGACGCTAACCAGAGACAACCAGTTCAGCGACTTTGAGGGTAGAATGTTTATCAACGTCGATGCGTACTTGGCTGCTTTGTCCCAAAAATTAACGGGCACCAATGATTGGGCTAGCAGACATCGTATCTTGACCAGTAAGGTTTGGTTGAACTGTTCCGCTAGTCTATTCGTTTGCGGGCTGTTTGCTGGACCAGCTTCAATTCGTATTCCTAATAGTCCAATTTTATGTAGAAAGACTGTTGAGTTAAACTCTCCTCCCCGATCAGTGTGAATGATTGCGGGTGACTTACCTGTCTTGTTGATTATCTCATTAACGTAAGACAGGATTTTTTCCTCTGAGTCGGACTTGTTCCTCATCAGGTATATTCTATTGAACCAAGAATAATCATCAATAATCACCAGTACGTATTTCATTTGAGATTTACTGGGTGGTGAAATTTGTAATACGTCTATGTGAAGTGTCTTAAACGGTTGATCCGTTGTTGGAAGAGGATTTGTGGTGCCCGCTTCAATTTACACTGTTTGCATATTTCACAGTTCTTAGCTTGTTGAAAGGCTGCGATCGGGGTGATTTGATGAAGAGTAAGGAACTTCTTCAAATATTTGTCTGATGGATGACCAAGAAGGATGTGATAGTCGAGTTCTGGTTGGGGCTTGGAGACATTCATTGCGAAATTGATCAATCGCCTTTTGGGAGCACTGGCTTGGTATAGATTTCCCACTCTAGGAAATTGGAACACAATTCGTTGACCTGAACGTACCAAAACAAGCCAATTTTTGAAGATTATTTGAAGTCCATGATCTTTGAGCTGTGATGCAGAGATTAGATTTCTAGGCCCATCTGGCGCATAGAATACCAGGTGGATTAACGTTCCTCCAATATTGAATTTGGCTACGTGGGTAATACTAATTGCACCGGAGTAGGTATTGATTGACTTCTTAACTGCTACTGGATCAATGAGCAAATGAAAGTTGCAGATTGTAGATTTTGATGCGCCCGAGTCAAAGATAAGTGTGGTATTGTTTGGGGTTGAGGAGATTCCATTGGTGTTGATTTTGTCCAGGATCATAAAACCAGTATCTTCTACATCATACTCATCATTATTATCCTCCTCCTGAATGACATCTACTATTTCATCAGCCTTGTCATCGACAAGATTTGCTTGTCCGGACATAAATAGCTTCATTTGTGCGCAAAATTTTCTAGCAAATTCATTGTCTTCCGTGGACTTGTTCGGAGCTGGTCAAGTGGGAGTCACTCCTCAAAAGTTTCCTCGAGTTGCTGCACCACCTCTATGATTTCCTCTGGACGATGCTGCTCCTTGATTAGAGTAATGGTTCACTTGATTTGCATTCATTTTACCAAGTCGTTTGTTCTGATTCGAGTAATACACTGAATCTCCACTTGCCGTTGTCTTTCGGGTTTCTTCAATAAGCAAGCGATCATATACTTTTTCAAAAGTAAGGGGGGTTAAGTCGTATAAGGTTTGAACCAACAAAGAAAACAACTCGTCTTGATCTAGGCTCCTTAGTAATAAGGCAGCTGCCATCCCGGTAGTCATCGTAAAGAATCCCGGATTGGACTGAATTGACATCTCCAACACCGTGTATAGCTTTCAAAACTGAGTAGCATGTTCTGCCAATGACAATCCAGGTGCATACGTTAGGTTGATCATATTAAACAACTTGTTACATAGCTGGATTATTGATTTTTCACCACATGCTGCTGCCAACGCTTCCATTGCTTCATAAACATTGCTGGTTTGAGACGCAATTACCAGGTGTAATTCGCTTTTGACGGATGAGTACAGCTTGTCAATAGCCCATGCCGACATCTGTCAAAATTCTGGAGTGTTCTGGTTGCTATTGACCCATGTTGAGTTTACCAGATTTTCATAGCCTTTCGCAACAATGATGTTGATAAATTGTTTCTTCCATTGTGACCAATTGTGTCTTGTCAACTTTTCGAAACGTCTTCAAGAAGATTGGCCGTCCTCGGAGCTATCAGATGAGTTCCCCATGTCGTCGTAATCCTAACTGCTGTGTTTTTCTAACTTTAGTATTTTAGTTGATCCAAGTGATAAATCTCGCTACCATGTAAGAATTTGAGGTATATCACTTTATTGCAGCTTCAACTTGAAAAAACTAATAGTAGTAAAAACACTTTTAGATGATTAAGAAAAATAGAAGTTGTTAATAAAAAGATACAAGACATAAGAGAATTGATAATAAAAAATAAATGAATGAATTTTTACTATATACCTTCTTATGTTCTAGTCCTAGTGAGTGCGCTGAGTATTTAACAAAGATGAGAGAAGATAACAGGAATATAGGAAAAGATCACAAGCCTAGAAATTGAGGAATAAAAACGTCAATACTCAAGAATGAAAAGAGAAAGGTAATTTTGGATCAACAAGTACCTCCACTTGAATCTATTCAGACTCCTCCTGGATCTTCAAACTCTGAGAAAATATACTAGCGTCACGGTTGGGACTGAACTGGTGTTTAGGGTGCTTGATGGTGGATTAAGGGAAAAAGGAATCTGTGGTCAATCACTGACTTGTTGAGTTGACTTGGTTGTCTTGATGGTTTGCTTCTCAATCTTGCCTCTTCTCCAGTTGACTTGAGCCGCGCGAGTTGACTGAAAATTTTCACCGGGATGATGCATACATGCAATTCCGCATCTGTCACATGTTAAACTTCACCGACGTCAGGATTAAACACCAACACATTCTAGAACCTTCCCCTGAAGACCTCTAGAATATAAAAGGAGGCCATTTCCTGGCCTAGGATTGGATCCTCAGCATATTCCCCCAGTACCACATTAGTAAGTACACTGAATATTCTCCTCCTACTTTTAGAGTAGTTTTATTCCTTTATTATCCAACCCACCTTATTTACTGGACTAGTTATCAAGCTATCTTAGAACATCCCCATCTTAGACCTTGGCCTATTCCTTATAAAGCAGTTGCTGCAAGACTACCACCTCTGACAGTAGCCAATCAGCTCAAGTGCTTTCCAGCTGCTTAGTAACAATTTATATTGTTACATTACTCTCAAAATGACAGAAAGACAGCCAAACCTATATGGTTAGCTGTTAGTCTTCTCCTGATTGACTCATTTGTATATCAAATAGACAATTATAAGGAGTTTAGGTTATCCTCTGTGCATAGTTTGGACACTATAGATAGAGAATAAGACTTGTGATTATTCTGATAACCTTTCAGCACAGTGATAGTACCTGGCTTTTTATGGACATTAAGCCAGTGTTTCATACACATAGCTGACAGCGCCTGGATGACACCTCAAATCATGTCTGGCGGACAAAATCCTATGCTACTGAATGGGATTTTGAAGCATTCCAGGCGCCTAGAAGAACAACTTGGAGGCACCTCAATGAACTGGTGGTGTAGTTTTTATTGAATTAATCAGTGATCATATCACCTATTTTTATATCAGTGCCAAACGGGGCCTAAAAGTTATCACATCATGAGATAGTGAAATGCAAATATATATATATATATTTATAGAATTTTGGACTTTGGCCCTCATCCCATTAAGTTTCCCAGTGCAAGAATTCAAGTCCTTACAAGATTCCTCTGAGAAGTAATTCTTGGCTTGCAGCTGTTTTGCTGATTAATAGACTACTGTACACCACCCATCTTCCCTGTTTCTGAGTCAGAACCTTCATGATCATAGATATCTCAGGATCCTAGTGGTCTACATAAATAATAACTTTTAATTCATTTGGTTTGCTTTCAAGATAGTTCCACCATTCCTTAGACACTAACACAATTGATAGAAATATTTGTCAAAATAATATCTTTTTTTGAAGTTCTTTTCTGCCTGGATCAATGATCGGTATCAGGAGACAATCATATGTATCTTGTGGTAGAGCTTGCCATTTTCATATATTGGTCAGAGGAACACCCCTAAATAAAGTTTGGAGCAATCACATAATTAGAGTATGAACAGCTTGTAAGGTTCTGCAATCTTGAGAATTTGAGTGGATTTCAGTCCAGATTTCAGAATTTTAAATGTCTTTCTGGCACTTTATTCTCCCAAAATAATGTGTTCATGGTTTTGGTCAGATTGTGCAAGGGCCTGGTTGTATCAGAAAAGTGATGATTGAAGCAGCATGGAGAGTCCAACAAATCTCCAGAGCTCAGTTATGTTTCCTCCCCTGGGTTTATATAAAATGAGCCGAGGTGACCCCATTTTGAATTGGTTCAGCACATGTGTAACGCAGATACCCCCAATCTTGCTGATTCTTCCGGAGGTGAAACTTCAGACGTAACGTCCAAAGTTTGAATTGCTTTGATAATTTATCTTTTAAGTCAAAAAGGAACAGTTTAACAGAGCTTGCATTTCAAGATGGGGGAGAAGCAGAGCTCTATTCCAACCAAAAAAGGTAGGGGGGAAAGTTCTTGAGGGCAGCAAACTCTGAAATTTTGAAGAAACCTCCCAGAAAAAAAGTAAGATTCTAGGCTTTGCAAAAGAACTAGGTAAAAGTATGTAATACCAACCGCTTATTGGTTGCTTTGCAAGATCACACGTCTATGGCAGCAAGGCAGCTTGATAAATTTTTTTAGGAATAAAAATTTGCTGAAGGATCAATCCGGTAAATTATTCAAGAAAATTATCAAATAAAATATGAGGAAAAAACACAGAGAACAGAGCATAAATGTAACAAAAACAGTCCACATTTCATGAATCGATTGATTCTAATGATGTTTAGGGAGAGGGGGAAGACCATGATGGGAAGTGGAGGAGTAACGGTTGATTCTGTACGAATAAAAAAAAATTGCGCTGATGTACTTTTACCAGTTTTAGATTCTCTAGTATAACTGGAGCAGAAGGAATGCAGTAGAAATGACGTTAGCGCGTCACATAAAAACGATTTCTTTCTTCCGAATCTATAGAAAGCCAGTTCACTCACCCGACGTGCGTAACCACCATTGACAGGGACAACATTGGCGGGGACAACATTGGCGGGGACAACATTGGCGGGGGCAACATTGGCGGGGACAACATTGGCGGGGACATTAGGGGCACCATAGCCGAGAGGAACGGGGGCATACCCTCCATAACCGCCGCCAGGCCCATAACGACCACCTTTACGAGAGTTGTAAGCACCGTTGAAGCCGGGATAAACACCGCCATTCACTCCGACTCCGACTCCAACACCAAATGGGAGACCTATACCAACGCTAACACCTCCGCCGCGTGAGTTTCGTGAGTCGGGAGCAGGCACTGCGAGGGTAGAACTCGTGCTGGAGAGGACAGTGCAGGCGGAAAGGAGGAGTATTGTGAATTGCATCTTCGTTTTGAATGTATGTGAACGGTCAACCTGTAAGGGCTGATAATAATGATAATTATAAACTATGAGATTATTAAATAATGTTAAACTCTCGAAGGTTTTGATGAATGTTGAAATAGTTGCAGGGGGCGTTAGGAACAGGGAGGATGTCAAATATATATAGCAATCTACCTGGCAAGACTCACAGAGGCCTACACGCATGCTTCGCTTCACACCCTTGGATTATTTATCGAGAGACCTTACTTCGTTACATTGCCTCAGATAGGCCAGGCAGGGTTCTGACGCGAATGAAGACGCGGAGTTCGGGCGTAATCTAATTCTTGGGGCTGGGATTCAGAGTATGAATGGCTTAATGGGAGGAAGTGCTATGGAGACTCATCAAAATCTCTTCGGAGCCCCGCCAGGGTCTAGCCCCCCAGGCGCCGAGTAGGCAACGGGACTTGTGTTGAGCTCGGGTGTCCATCCGTCCGGCATGGCTGGGATGAGTATTGCCCCGTGTGACTACCATGGTCGCCCTCGGTCAAGTGCCTCTCGCTTTCAGAATCCTGCGTTCTTGTCTAGTGTTCAGTGCTAACTTAAGCAAGTCCCTCTGAATTCAGAGGGACACCATCCCGCAGGGACCCTCCGCCCTCCCTCCGGTCGGCACAATGTGACCACTCTGCGGTAGGAGGTAGGTACTTAAATAGTTGAGTTGGCGCATAGTTAGGGTAGGATTTTCACTGATTCTTACAATAAATTGCTACCAACCCCGGTCGAGCTTTTTCACTGTCAGTCACATCACCAAGCGAGAAAGATGCAACTTTATGTCTAGAAATTCTAGGCCATAGACCCTGTCGCCAAAGGAAGACCCAACACATCGCCTTCTATGCCATTGCTGCCATTCAAATGGGTTACCAACTAAGCTCAGTCGACTCAGATCAAAGGTACAATCATCATTCACACCCTCAGGGCTCGTGTTGGGCTCCTTTCCGGGAGCATTTTCCACGGATGCACTCTCAGTTATGTATTATGACAACACGTAGTAAATAGGTCTTCATGATATCATCTCCATCCTGAAGATGAGCGATCTACCATGCTTAAGAGAGCCGGATTCTTCAGTTCGCGCGAACGGATTACATAATTGTGATTGATTGTCTACAGACCAAAAGTTTGTCAAGTTAAATTTTCTTAGAAGCATGTATACAAAGCTGAATCTATGGAACGAAGATCTAATGATTAGTTAGGACTGTGATAGCGAAGAAGGAAATCAAAAACGAGCTTTTCGATCGAACGGGATAGGATGAAAACCGGATCGTTAAGGAAGTCGTCATAAAACCTCTTCAGGTCGTGGCGGGAGAGAGCGAATTTGGTGACCAAGGGTACTATTTCATCGATTAAAATCTGTTTAAGACCGGGTAGATTATGATCGGTAGATCTGAGTCTAAGATGATGAAATTTGGACCTCAAGAGCAACTTGATCGACTCCAATCTAACCGAGAAATTCGACCATTCATCCCTCAATTCGTCTACATTTGTCGAACGCGATTGGCGGACTGGAGTGATCTCTAACTTCAATGAGTTGGCTGTTAGATCGCGGTTGATTTTATAAGGTCCTAAACTTTGATTGTAAGCCTCGATGGCCAAATCGAATGACTTGGGGTGACCGGATGGACAGATGCCTCGATGATGATGCAACAATTCCAAGATCAGAGCGAGTTCGGATTGGCCAACCAGACTCGAACTAATGTAAGAAGACACCTCGTACGGTTTGACTTGCTTGATTGGTCGAAGTTTTGATTGCTTCAATCTCTCGAGGATTGTCGAGTACAAGCTCATGGTTTTTTCGATCAAACACTCCAGTTCATCGAGTTGGACATCAAGGATAGGGGACTTGAGGATTTCGGATCGGATAGTGATAAGAGAACAAGTGGCTGTACATAAGCTTGAAAAGTTATTCGCCAGTCCTAGTAAGCTCAAAAAATCTTGTTCTAAAGCCGAGTCCCTCGATAATTCTTCTAATTTTTGATTAACCGTCGATAATTTTTGACCCATTTCGACGATCAGAGTTGGATTACAATCAGCTTCTCCAAGACTTTCGGAAAGCGTATTTTCGATCATCGTCATTTCGACGTTGCAAACCAAGCTGTCGATTTCAAATCGGCGACTGAAGTTTGATTCACTTGAGTTTTCAATTGTTTGGTTGATGGTGTGAAGTTGTTGAATGTTCTGGCGTAATTCTGTCGATGCTTGGTCGGGTTCAGATGAGTAGATAGACAACAAGACCTCGCATATGTCCATCAAGGTGTCAATTAGGACAGAGGGTGTGATTACAAAGACTTCTTCGACTAGAGTTGTTTGTCCGTTTGGCGGAGAGGCAGCTTGGTTTTCTTGTTGAATAGGCTCGTCCATCGATGATTGACTGGTCATATCTTCTGATCTGTCGATGATATTCTGTGAACCGGATGATAAGAGACGTTCTTGAAGTAGATAGGCTCGAGAAAGTTCTTCTTTGGCTTGCTTCCAAACTTGAATTGCCATTGAATGGTAATCGATCGAGCCATTGACGTCGCCTTCGAGCGTTGCCCCAGCCGATAACATCTCTGCCGAGCTCGACAGGCCTAAGCCAAGGTTATAATGAGCATCGATTTGATCTGATTGGTTTGAATCCCTGATCGCATACTCGACCGCATTCTGATATTCTTGGATTCCATGTTGTACAAGCTTGAGACATTCCGATGGAGCGCTAGAAAAAGTGGTTCCAAAGTTGACCAAGACTCTGGCCAGGTTGAAATGGCTGTTAAATCCATCTGAGGGCGATCGGTCGGAAGGGTTTCTTGATAAGAGGTCGATCGATAGACGATAGTTCTGGATCGATTGTTCGTAGTTCCTCTTTGCCTTGGCTCCGAATTGGTAACGTTCTCCTTGTTCTTCTTGGTTGACTGCTAACTGAAATACCTTCTCGTAATCTTCATCCGCCGCTGGTCCGTCTTGATTCTTCTTTCCATCTTTTTTGTGCTTGTCGGTCCTGGTTGACTTGTTGGCTTTTGGCATCTTGTCGTCCACTTGCGATTACTGTTCAGCTGGATGGATCCGATTGAGTTTTAAAGAGTCGTCTGCTTTCCCACTCGCTTGAGTTTCGAAAGTCCGTGTAGAGTCTAATCAGAATATTTTCATTATTAGTTGGACACCATTAGAAAACAAGGTTTCACTAATATCCAACAGAGTGTCTGAAGAGATATTACCCGACCTTGGGTCATCGCATCAAGACGACGAGAGAAATGATCTCGGACTAGATGTCCAAGCCCTCGTCTCTCCTTGGTCGATGAATTTCGATCCAGCAAACTAAGCAAGGTCAAGATTTCGTCTATGTACTTTTGGAGGACTTCCGTTAGTTTACACCTCAGGAGTCCCAGGTAGCAGAATGTGGTACTGCCTTGTACCACATTCGGCCTGCCATTTGAGGTCGAGCTGAAAAGGAGAAGGAAAAATACAAATGAAAAATAAAAGATAGATAAATGAAAATTACACATATAGACTAAGAGCATTCACAGTTGTTTCAATAACTTTTCCGCAACTGCAGAGAGGTTACTGAGAATCCATGCACTCGTGGCTTGGTATGGGGCTTCTGCACCTGCCAAACCAAGTTGCCCTGCACTTGGGGACTTGCTAACTTGTTTCTTAAGTGGGTTTGTACCAAGAAAAGCATGTGTTTGTCCATTTGATTTAATCACAAAAGGCTATTGAACCCATACTTTGTCAGAGATTCTCAGACAAGGGCACTATTGGGAGTGTTCTGAAAAAGGCCCTCCACATTTTGCCTCTAACAAAGGCATGCCACAAAGTGACTCTGAAAAGGGCACACCAACTAGTGCCTCTGATAAAGGCACACCACATAGTGGCCTTTTCATAGGCATGCACTAAAAGAAAAACTCTAGAAACTGCCAGCAGTTGACATGCAGAAGCTCAAGGGAGCCTTGTATTGATACTCAAGCCTTTCTCAAAGCTTGTTTCAACCAAGCCTTGATCCACAGTCACTGTGCATGAAGGGGTATGATGGAGTCACATGGAGTTACAATGGCAGTTACACTGAAGCATGCTGCATATCAACTGCTGGCAGTTTCTAGATTTTTTCTTCTAGTGATGCCGCATACTGCCTCTGTTAGAATTTGGAGAAGAGAGGTTTTTAGAACACCTCAAGGGATACTCAGTGGGAACTGTGTTAAACTGAGGAGAAATAATGGTTTGTTATTACTGGTCCTAGGCTATGTATTTATAGTCTAGATTCAAGTGGGTCAAGCTGTGGTAAAGTGATAATGAATAGAAGAAGGATAATGAATAACAAATATGGAAGAAGAATGTAAAAAGAGAGTATTGTTTGAGAGTATTGTTTGAGAGTATGATTAATGAGTCACTAAAGTCATCTACAAACTCAGGGATCTGTGTCTACAAGAGTGTGATGAGTTAGTGAAAAACAGTATATATAATCACATTAAATGTCTCAGTCCAGTCTAATAATATTTTATTATTATAAATTAAACAAAGTCTTTTGGGGATGAGGAGACAGAAATCTAACAGCCTCTGACAGAGGGACACCACATAGTGCCTCTGAAAAAGACACCCTGGATAGTGCCTCTGACCAAATCATCATGACATTTTTATATATACAGGAGTTTTCCAAGGTCTATATGGTTTGTCTGATGATCTATGAGAAATATTTGATCAATTGGGAATTCAGAAATTTCCTTTCCTGGGACAAATCTATCCAAACCCCACCTTCAAGCATTTATTTTGGCAAACAAAAAATTCCAAGTTTATTTTACTCCATCCAGAACCTATATTGTGGAATTTTCAGAATGTACCAGCCTGAGTGGTTCCTTTTTCTTTGATGAAGATTCTCCCCATGAAGTTGAACAAATGTGTGCACAAATTTCCAGTGCATTCTTGGTGGACACAATGCAGAACACAATGAGCCCATTGGTTCTGTGGGGAAAATTTCTGATTTGTGGAACCAACAAGCTTACCAAGCTCAACAATATTGGTTCCATGGATCTGATCTGATTTTTGGGATCCAAAATCCCACTTGGTAGGAAGCACCCCCAAGCCGGTGTAGTCTCTATTGCTCTACTTCATAGTTTTTGCAGTTGTGCTTCACACTGAAATTATTTTCATTGTGTATGAGTTATTCTCATCATCAGTTCCATAGTTCAAACAATCAGTTGGAGAACTTACACAGTTCATCCCACACAGAGTAACTCTTAGTTGACCCAGAGGCACTCCCCATGGTGACAGCAAGGGGAAATAGAGTCAAAGCATGGAACTCCTAATAGACCTATGGCTGAATTACTGTTAAACAAAGACCAGAAACTGAGACAAAAAAAGATGTAAGAAACATGTGACTGAGAGAAAAAGAAATGAGAGTGAAACAAACCCTAGGAATATATTTGTTGATAGTGATAGGGAAAATAGTATAGTATACTTTAGAGAGTTATACAAGAGAGACTAAAAAAAGACTTAGGTGATTATTTGTTTGTGAGAGTAATGAGATTGACAAGAAAGAAATAACAAACCCTAATATAATAGGTATAAAACAATATAAAGATGAGATAAAAAGCAGGGAGTAATGTGCAACAAATTGACAAAGTAGGAATGAGTTGAAAAGAAAAGTTAGTTATTGAGCCAAGGTGTAATGAGATAGAAGATGATAAGAAATTTGATGACAGCATTTCTCACCAAGTTGGGAAGCTACAAAGGCTTTCCGAGTTAAAGCTTCACACAAGATTGATGATGGAGTCAAGTGTTGATGATTGACTTGATGAGTCAAGTCAATGGTTGAGTGTCAGGATCAAGTGAGGAGAGAAGATTGGAAGAGGAGGATTCAATGCAAAGAGAGTGATACAAAAGGGGGTCAGGTTAAGAGAGTGTTGCTTGTTTGGTGTGCTGAGAGCACACAAAGTACAGAGCGAGTTTCAACAACTCAATTCTTGTATTTTGCACCATTTTAAGCTTTCCTCAAACCCAACCCTCCCCTCCTAGCTCAATAGAGACCTTTAATTAACTTACATCATGTACTGAGCTAGTTAAGTAACCCACCAAAGGGGCTCCCTGCAGAGCGCAAAACAGAGGCACTTAAAATAGAGCCAAGCTTGTAAACCTTCTTGGACCAACACAGTAAGAATTTGGGAAAATGAGCCTATTTAAGTGATTGGTCAGTGACCAAAATTTCATGCTGAAAGATCCATGGTCACTTATATTTTGGACTAGTTAATTATCTATGTTGTCACATGGCAGTCAACTTGGAAGGCAAATATGAAGAGCTTGAGGAAACTAAAAAGATTGCAATCAAAGGCAGTCAGTTCTAATAAGACCTGGCAATTTTTCAGATGTTTGAATTGGCAGATGTAATCTTGTTTATTGAAAACCATGTTTTTTTTGTACATCAAGATTTATAGAACTATACAACAGATTTATAAAATATAAGCAAACACGTGAAACATGTAAAATGGGATTTGGTTTAGAAAGGAGGACACAATTCATCTGGAGTGTAAATCTATGATGTGTAGAATTACAAATCAATATTTTAGCAAATTGGAGTTTTCTTCTTGGAAAATTCTCCAGGGATGAAATCTGATGAACGCCAAGAGACATCATGTGAAACATTGGATTCCATGGTGCTGCAGCAATAGGAGTACTGCAGAAAATAAAGCCCTTTGAGGTCAGACAGTAATCCAAACTGGGTTGAAAATATGAGAAACACTTACTTATTTTGACTCATTATCAGTCAGTAACTCAGTAAGTACTGATTCCACAATTTCCTGACCTTTAGGTAGGTTTAATTGGAGCTTGGAAAGTTTCATGTAGTTTTCTTGAATTTTGTAGCAGACCATGTGTTTGCCTGGGAAAATGCATCCAATAAAATAAAGGTGGGGAAAAGCATCCTCATATTTAATCACATTTCCAAATTTGATATCAGTGTGGAGAAAATCAAGGAGGGAAAGAACATGGGACTTGAAACACCTGCCCTGGTGGAATGTTAAAGTTTCCATCACCTTGATGGAAGACAAGATCACTCTGGGCTGACCAGGTTCTACAACCATTTCTGGAGAAATGGCCCTTATGAGAGTTTCACCAGCCCAGGTTACGGTATCATAAAATATATGATTTTTTTATTGGGGGGGGGGGGGGGGGGGGTCCAGATGGCAGCATGGTTTTATTGGTTGACATTTGGTGTAGTTTGGTGAGGTGTTATATAAATTGTGTGGTGAAAAAGTGAATAAATGGTTTTTTTGGTGGGGAATGAGGCAAAGGGTGGGTCATTTGCAGCCCTTCTATGCCAATCCCCAAGAATAATGTAATTTTCCACTGGATGGTGGATTTCAACTCTTGGGGGAAATCCATATGATGCCCATGGGGAAATCTACACAGATTCCCCCAAGAGGTGAATTCCAATGGAGATTCCAAATCAACATTCAACCCATGGTTGCAAATTCAAAAAGCACAACAATCCACTGTGTGGCATTCACCCCTCTGGAATCCTTGTTGATTTCCCCATGGGCATCACAATGATTTCAATATTTGTGAGTTTAACTGGTAAAGAACTATGTCAAGTACAAGAGCCAAGTCTTCCCTATTGATCCTGTAAGCACACACTCATTGTATCCTCAACAACATAAGAATTTATTACTTTTGAAATAATTTGACCAATGAATCTCTTCATGCGCTTCTGTGTGCTGAGAAATCATTCCCAAGGAAGCTGGGCAGTTCAGTGGGGAGGTACATAAATCAATTGTACACCTATTGAATTTGGATAATTCATACTGTTAAGAAATTTAGAAATAGGGGCATAAGGTTTCATGGACAAATCAAAGATTCATCTTTTTATTTTGTGCAAACTTTGCTTTGAGAATGACATAAGATGTTTTATATATTCATCAGACAGCAAGGACTAACTGCAAATACAAGGAAATGTGCTGGCAAACCTGTACATGAGAAAAATAATTTGACATTCAAAGTTCTGATCAATTGATATTCACCATGTGATTGGGTTTTAGGATTAATCATGAGATTTTCATCAATTTCAGGAATGCAGATTAGGATATCATGATGCTCATGCAGCCACTTTTGGAACTTCTAGTATGCTGTTATATTTTCTTGGAGGTGGTCCCAGGTCTCATCTTGAATGCCTTCTGGTATTTTTAAATTTGATCCAAATTCCTTGTGCTTGTCAGGGTGTTGTATAACACAGCCTTCAAAAATTGTGGTCCATGGATATGAATGGGGGGGGGGGGGGGGGGGGGGGTTGACATGCACTGAAAAGAAAAACTGGCTGAAACTCTAATGAAGCTGGTGGTGTTACTCCAAGCTTTCTCAAAGGGTGAATCAACCAAGCTTCATTCCATGTGACTGCCAAAAAAGGTACATGTGTAAACAGGTGGAGATATAATGAAAGTTGATTAAATTGCTAACAAACTAAAACTAGAACACTGAGAATAAAAGAATGAACATGAGTAATTGTTTTGTTAGAATTCCACCATGCCCAGAAGAGGGCTTATCTCTTTCTTTTCTCTTTTGCTTTCCAGAGTGTTCCACAGCCCATTAGGCCCCCACTCTAGGCCCCTTTTGTCATATGTATTTCATCTGTTCCCACATGAAATACAAACCGCACTTATTTCTGAGCCCATATCAGCAGGACATGCTTGTGTAGAGACTTCCTGTCTGTTGTTCTAGGTCCTTGAGTGTGCTGCACTCTTGTTTTCTTCAGCTCTTCTCTTTAGCCATCTGGCCTCTCAGTCATCATTTCTTTCATGTTTAAGGAAGCTGAATGAGTTTAGAAGAAGAAGTGTTGACACATACCAGTAAAATATGCTATGTGTATTTAGACAAGGCTATTTGACTTAGAGAAGGGAAGGAAGTTTTTTAGGAAATAACTGAAAGGAATAAGGACAAAAAGTAAGTTCTCCTGCCAACAAACAACAAGAAAAAAGAAGGAGAGAGAAAAAGGAAAAGAAGCACAAACATATGAGAGAAGAGCAGTAATAGTTTCTGGGTGGGAAATAGGAAGTAGAATAGTGGAGGATAGAGAATCTTCAGAGGAAAAAGAGAAGAACAATAGAGAGAAGGGAAAGAAAGTTTCAGAGCAATTTGTTGGTTGAATTGATTGCTAACTGTATTTTACTTCACAGTTATCTCCAATTCATTGATTGGAGTAGTTCAATGATTATTGAGTATTTGACTGTCTTGATGGTCAATGATTATTGGTGGTGATCAGGACAGATGGTGTTCAAGATGAGATTGAGAATGAGATTGTGATGTTTGAGAGGACAAGATAGATAGATTTTTAAGGAATCAAAGAAAGCAGAACAGAGGATTCTGTCCGCTACCACAACCTCACCACCTTTTCAAAACAGAAACCCATCAACCTCAAATCTCCCCCAACTCACCCTGAATTCCTCCAACCACCTCCCCCTAGGGCCCATGCCCCCCCTCTCCCCCCCCCCCCCCCCCCCCCCCCCCCCCCCCCCCCCCCCCCCCCACCCACCCCAACAAAGCAACGTCGCGTTAGACGAGACGATGAATGAAGATGTCAAGCAGAACAACGCGTCAGCAACGCGTCTACCCACCCGACCACCTGGATCACCCCCATCCTTGGCTTTTTTGGCGTATTTGGCCAGTTACATAGGCAACCCCCAAAACAAAGCCCCCAACGGCGCCATCATCATTGACCCGACTTCCCTAGGTGCCATACAGATCATGATGGAAGCCAAAGCGACGTGTCTGAACCAACTCATGAAAATGATTGAATCTTTCAAAGCGCGGTTACAAGCCCTGGAGAACACCCAAACCTACCCCATGCCGGCCAGAAAACCCTAAGCAGCAAGGCCTTCCTATGCTAGAGCCACAGGCCCATTGATTGCAACCCAAACCCTGATGGTTGCCCCTCCGCAAAGAATCTTACTCAAATCGCTGAAGCCAGGCAAAGCCATCATTCATTCTAACCCAAATGAATCCGAATTGATGTATGTACCACGTGGATTCCTTGTTCAACAAGCAAATGAAGCCCTCCAGAAGATTGATGCGCAACTGGAAGGAGAGAAGATCTCAATACGCGCAGCGCAAGTCCTCAAATCCAGGGATGTGTGTTTTTTCTCAAAAAATAGGGCCCACCGAAAATGGCTAATGGAGAACAAGCATAGGTGGTCAAAGGAGGTCCACCCTCACTTGGAGGCTACCCCGAGCACATACTCAGTCATTGCACATGGCATACCGAAGAATTTGGACCCGTTGGCCCCGTTGATTATTGCTAAGTTATTGGGCAAAAACAACTTCTCGACAGGCAATCTAGTTTGAGTAAAATGGCTCGCAGACAATTCTGAGACGGCCAAGAAAGCCGGATCCTTAGTGCTATTGTTCAGTAGCAAGGAAACAGCAGCAAGAGTGGAAAAATCAGGAATCTTTCTTGACTACAACTACCATCAAACAGCAAGATTCAAACCACACCCCCCGCAATGCTTCAAATTCCTGAAGATGGTGCATTTTGGTAAATGGTGTACAGAAAAGGCCCGCTGCGGCAAATGCGGCAACGGACAACTGACTAAGGATTGCCCTGAAGGCATTGGTGGCATCAAGGCTTTTGTGCTCTGCAAGGAGGGCTTAAAGATGAAAATTGAAGGAGTCACCAGTATTGACCACACCCCATTTAATGTCAACTGCTTCTTTAAGAAGACTTGGCTTGAAAAAAGGAACATCTCATCTCAATGATAAATACAACCAAATTAACACATGTTTTACATTCTTCTTTCCCTCCTCCCTCTCCCCCTTCCCCTTTTCCTCCCCCCCAAATTTAGCTACCAATCCTGTTAATAGTTCAATCATTCCTTCAAATGCAATGTATCAAGATTCTCAATCACGCACGGCCCATCTTTTCCAAATGTGAAAATTCTTCAAATGAACTGCCATACCTTGCACGAAATCACGCTAAGTGTCCTACAACAATCATGGATTACACTTTCTTATTATTACAGGAACCATGGGTTAACCCGTTCTCTTTTTCCCCTCCCGAGCACCGGGAGTGGCAATCTTTTACAGCCTTTGAATACAGACCAAACACTTGGATTGACGGACATAGGACTTGCATCTATGTGAAACGTGATATCTGCTCAGAAAACATCACTCAGCTAAGTGGTTGCAGAACTTTTCTCCTGGGACTTGACATTTCCCTTTCTCCTAAGGTAACCCTCAGACTGATCAACGTTTATAATACCCCTAAAACTTTCCCAGCAATACAGATCCTCTGTTGCTGGCTCAACACACACAACTGCTGACAGACGCCAAGCCTTATATGCATGGACGCCAACCTCCATCACCCCCACTGGAACCCTCCAGGCATCCGATCCAATCATGTTTTAGCCCGCGAACTGCTTAAGACAATGTGGACAACATGGCTTTTGCCTGGCCTCCCCTAAGCACATTCCTACATTCTATTCATCTCGGGGAGTAGGATACACTATTGATCTATCCTGGGCAAGCTTTCTTGCCTCAAAGCTACTTATCGAGATGGATGCACCTCTGGAAAACCATGGATCCAATCATTAGCCGATAAGCATATGGCTTAACCTTTGCGGCCCAAGGAAGATTCTTCAGCAATCAAGGCCAAACTGGGCAGTCATTGATCCATCTGTCATCCAAACCAAGTTGAAAAACCTCGCTGATTCACACTGCTCTAGGCACTTCGACTCATTGGATGCTGAGGTTCAAGCGCTCACGGAGAGACTTTGGGAAGCTCAAGACAGCTTGGGCAAATTGGTTGCGGTCAACAGATCAAAATTCAAGACATGGTGGTGCAAGGCCACCCTAGACCCCATAATTGAGATCAGAAATAGAGCTCAAAAATGGTTCATACTGACTGGTAGCCCAGAAGCGGGTGGAACACGTACTTCAGAGATACCATCAAAACCCTTGAGCAAAACACCTGGTGGAGATTTCTGGAAGATCCCTCCGAAGAAACGGTGTTTAAAGCACTACGATTCACCAAGAAGACAAAAGCCAATTCAATCCTCCCCCTCCGGCGGAGAGACGGCTCAATAACAACAAACAAGGAGGAACAAGCTGAGCTGCTCTTCAAAGGAACATCTTGTATAAATGCACCAGTTGACCTACTAGATGTCCCCTTACGCACAGCATCAAGGATTGTTTGCTTCCCATATACCACCGTTGAAGAAGTTCTGTTGGGTATTAGGAAAATCACGCCCAAGAAGGCCCCGGGTATAGATGGAGTTGCAAATGAATTGATAAAGTCTGGAGCTACGTATCTGGCCCTGATCTTCTCTGACATGTTCAATTCAGCTCTTGCCAACTGCTCCTTTCCCAGTCCTTGGAAATGTGCTGTCATTCCCAAGGCTGGCAAAGAAGATTATACTGACCCCAATTCTTACCGACCCATTGCCCTTTTGAGCGGGACCGGGAAGTTGTTTGAGCTGATTATTGCACGTAGGTTGACGGCATGGGCGGAGGCCAAAGGAATCCTGGCTGACGGCCATCTAGGAGGAAGAAAAGGAGCAGGAACGGAAGATGCACAGGTGCTCCTAGACACGTGGGTCCGCCACAAGGGGCGTTGATAAACGCACGCCAACGCCAACCCGCACGCCAATTTTTTTTGGCGTGCGGGTCCCCCCTTGCTCACGTAATCGAATGGGAGGGCCCATTCGATTACGTGAGCGAGCCGGCTGACGAGGTTATACAACCTCGTCAGCCAGGAGGAAGTCCTCTTGGCCGACAAGGTTGTATAGCCTCGTTGGCCGGGAGGACTTCCTCCTGGCCAACAAGGTTATACAACCTTGTCGGCCAGGAGGAAGTCCTCCCGGCCGGCGGCCGGCGAGGCTATACAACCTTGTCGGCCAAGAGGACTTCCTCCTGGCTGATGAGGTTGTATAACCTTGTCAGCCGGGAGGAAGTCCTCCCGGCCGACAAGGCTATACAACCTTGTCAGCCAGGAGGAAGTCTGACGAGGTTATACAGCCTCGTGCCGGGAGGAAGTGCCGGCCCGCTCACGTAATTGAATGGGCCCTCCCATTCGATTAAGTGAGCGGGATCCCCCCACACGCCAAATAATTGGCGTGTGGGACCCGCACGCCATTGTTTGGCATGCGCTCCCACACACCATTTTTGGCGTGCGGGTCTCACACGCCAATTTATTTTGGCGTGTAGACCCTACACGCCAAAAAAAATTGGCGTGTAGGCCCCGCACGCCAAAACAAATTGGCGTGCGGGTTGGCGTTGGCGTGTGTTTTATCAACGCCCGCCACAAGTGGAACAAAAGAACATTTGTGGCGGCTTTATTCTTGGATGTAAAATCAGCATACCCTTCAGTGCACCCCAGACGGCTGATCCACTACCTTTCTCACATGAAATGCCCAGCCTACCTAGTGGGTATCATCGAATCCTTCCTATCCGACAGACAAACAACCATCAGAATGGACAATTACACTTTGGTTCCCTTCAATATTTTGTTGGGACTACCTCAAGGATCCCCTCTCTCAGTTATCTTGTACATCCTGTACAATAACTCTTTACTAATTAAACACCTTGATTTAGAGAAACATGAGATTTCTATAGTTTACGTAGATGATGTCGTTCATCTGGTGGCAGCCCCGACAGTTGAAGAAACAGTAACTAATCTGAAGTCACACGGAACCCGCTCCCTACAATGGGGAACACAATTTGGGGCAATATTTGATAGGAAGAAAGCTCAATTTGCCTGGTTCACGCAACGAGTTCACCCACCGACACCATTCCCCTTCGGCGATCAGATGCTGCCACCGTGCAAAGAGGTGAAGTGGCTTGGGATTTTGCTGGATAATAAGCTCACATAGTCTCCCATTTTTAATCTCTTAGAACAACGAGCGGCATCAACCATTTGGCAATTTCAGATCCTAGGCAACTCAAGATGGGGACTTTGGGAAAAAGACCGAGTCCGCCTTATGACAATGGTATTATTACCACGGGTATTGTAAGGTGCCCCGGTCTGGGGCACTATTGCTAACTCAAATAAAGTTGCCAGGTTGGCAGACAAGGCTAACAACTTAGCTGCTTTGTTCACTCTAGGAACCTTCAGGTCAACCCCGAAGACGTGGCATGTCAATTGCACGGCAGTGCCTGATGTTGATGCTTTCTGCAAAATTGTGGCAGTCAATTTCTTCACCCGAAAATTTGTTTGCAGGCAACTTGATAACAGACTCCAAGAATTGCTGGCCCAACAAGGCATGAGACGACCAGCCTGGCTAGGCCAACATGCTACCACCGTCACCATGCAACTGGATCAGTTAGAACAGATGAACCCGGAAAAAATCAACATTGAATATGGGTTGAGCGACACCAGACGCCGACTGTATCCAAATTACCTTCACATGGACATATCCAAGGAGGAGGCGATTAAAGAAACAAACAGCTTAGTATCTTCGCTTACTCAATCTCAGGATACAATTGCTATATATACTGATGGCTCTTATGATAAAGAAAAGGGAGGGGCAGGTGCGGTGGTATGCCTGAAGCCAGACTTGGCCTTGTCTACGGCTCTAGGAGTTGACACCTTAATCTCAAACCACGAATGCAAAGCCGTAGGGGTTTCTCTGGCTTTCAAATTACTGGAGATTGTACTCACCCATCAAACCTTCTCAAAAGCATTCATTCTCACAGACAACAAGGGCGTACTTCAACGCTTAGGGTCTTTTAACGATGCTAAGCCGGGACAGTATTTGTTTGATGAAATTCTTAATATCTGGTTGAAACTCCCAGCCGACTTGAACGTACACTTGGTTTGGTGCCCTGGTCATGGGGGAATACTTGGAAATGAAGTGGCCGACCTGCTTGCTAATGAAGCGGCAGCAAGGAACTCCCATCCAGATCAGCAATTACCAGCGAGCTCGTCAAAAGTTATTTCAACACTGAAGACCCAACTCCGGCCAGACAACAAGACACTCCTGAAGAGAATGTCAACCCTCCCCATTATTCAATCATCAATCATCAATCAACTACGGTCAAACCACGCTCCTCTTAACCATTATTTGTTTAAGGTTAAGCGACGCCTGGACCCAACCTGCCCCCACTGTAACGGTTGAGAAACCACTACGCATTTCTTTGACCTCTGCTATCACTACAAGACACCACGACGTTGCCTCCTCAAACAGGCCAGAAGACTCAAGGTTGCCGTAAACTCAAACAGACCTCATCTTCTTCTGAATAACCCAAAGGCACACCCCGCCATCTTTGACTTCATCCAGTCTACCAAAAGATTCACCCACATTTCCTGAAGTGACTATTTTGTCCTCCTCTACCCCGCTCTGCTCAAGCCTTCCCTCTGTTTTATTTTTGCCTTTTTGTTTCCTCTTCTTTTTTGTTTTCTCTTCTCTTTCCTCCCTTCTCTCTCTCTAAGAATTGTCCTGAATCACCGCGTACATGTTGTTCTAACCCAAAATGCTGTTAGTCCTGAACCTTGTAGACTCTACTTTGTATGTAGTATGACATTGAATATTCATAGTGTGCAATGCCAACGGCCAAATTACACTTAAAAAAAAAAAAAAAAAAAGAAAGCAGTGCGCCGCAGCTTAGTGCGGTCCGCACTTTCTCTAGGCTGCAACGAGGAAAGTTCAACAAGATACAATGGCAGTGTGGTTGAAGCATGCTGCACGCCAACTGCAGGCAGTTGAGCCTGTTTTTCTTTCTTTGCAGTGATGGAGTATCCAATTTTGTGGATGATTTGTTGTGGCGTGACTTTTGGTGAGGAAATTCATGCATTCTCAGGCACACAACTCCGGTAGACCTCTAACAGGTGAATCAGGTGAAAGATTATCTTCCATCGGCAAAAGTCAAGATTCACTCCGCACTTTTTCGGTGTGGATTTTCGAAAAATACAAATCCGATTCAATCATGAAAATATGACTGTAAATCAATTCAATCACAATTTGATGATTATTTCAGAAGTAGCCGGAGATGATGTATGAACTCTAACACCCTCCGCAAGGGGCTTTTACCAGGCTTGACTTCCGCAAGCCATCATGTGTACCCTAATTCTTACTTACACTCTACCGGATTACACTCATCATCGCTCACATACTCCCTCAGGAACCAAAGGGATCATAGTTTGTCCCCACGAGCAACACAGACACTGCCCACTTTCAAATCTAATGAACCCTTCCAGCAACTCTTTCAACCCTCTAATGACAGTTTCCAAGGTTTCCTTTCCAGCATATGATCCTGCTAATGAAAATTAGTTTGTTTGATTTGTCTCTGGAATGTAGATATAGTTAGGAGAGAAAGAAAAGAAATGGGGTTCAGGGTTCACAAAAGAGAAACAAAATGTAAGCCTAATGAATACATGGAAAGAGTAAGAGTTAGGGGTTAAACAAAAATAAATAAACCATAGATAGATATTTCGAGGACAAACATGAATACTAAAGATAATCAATGTTTCTGAAGGTGATTAGCCAGCTGGATAAAAATCAAGGACATTTAAACGGTGTCGGGTACCTCCTATTGTTTTCTTTTGTTTGAGATTCAGGATCAAAGGACCAAGTCGATCCAGAAGGGTGAAAAATGAGGTTACCAAATGTCAAGAGCTTGAGTCAAACGGCCGCAAATCGCCCAAGATGATGGTGAAAGACTTCAAATGCCAGCACATCGAGGGGAGATGACGAAGATCAGTAGCGTACGGTGGCCGATAGATTGCTCGGTGTGTGTAGTTGAATGAAGAAGATGATCAGTAGGACGACGGGGTAAGAGACGTAGAAGTGAGAGGAATAGGAAAAAATGAGTTTGAAATACTTCAGAAAGAGGTGGTGTGGGTGTGAGAAGGATTTGAATGACATGACGACAAGTTAGCACATCGTCAAGAGAGATTCTTGCGCTGTCCAGTCGGTTGTGTCGGGTGGGGTTATCAGCTTCAGTTAATATTCGGGTGATCAGAACCACCAAATCGCTGCCAAAGAACGATTTATCGACGTGGCGGCTGCGCAGCTTCAACTGAGAAAAGAGAGGGGGGGGGGAGAGCGGCAAGTCGCTCCCAGAACAAGTTATTGAGGTATCGAGAGAGGTTGCTGCGATCGAGACAGTCCAATGTGTGCAAAATATAGTAGAATGAAAGGGCTCGGGGTTGCCCACGAGATAAGAATTAGATGCTGAATGAAAGAAAGGTTCTTCCCATGATAGCTTTTAAGTACCGAAACCGGAACGTTGACGACTATAGGTGAGATTGAGACAAAATACTTGGGAGAACGAGGTCACGGGTCAATAGGTGGAGGCTGACGCTGTCAAGAACGTAGTCCCGTGATGGTCATTCTATCGGTTGCGATAAAGACCGCCACGAGTCGACGAGGGAAAAAAGAAAGTTAAATCTGTCCTTTGATGTCTACCTTTCGAGTTTTTAGCGCAGCTTGCTGGAGAGCATCTTTGGCTGGTTTAGGATCCCATAGTCTCGAATTCTTCTCAAAGTAATGTGCATGATGACTTTTTAGGAACTCGCAGCACTCCTCTTCGGAATCGAAAGCCAATCGTTTGGTCAAATAGGAGATTGGAATAGAGCGGAGTCTGCAAGAAACCGTCAACATCTCTTGGGTTGGGATGGTAAAAGTCGTTGCCGAGCTCACCCTCTTGCCATGATCGCTAAAGCTCTAATGCGCTCTCGCTCAATAAACCTGTCCATTAAGTATCCAGCCATCATGGGAGCTCGGCAGAATAACTTGAAAAACCTTCGGTAATTGGCGGTCGAGACGGCGAAACGAACTTGAAGTGCGTGCTGGACACATGTGGCCTGCTTGAGAGAATCTGGAATACTTGACAATAGCTCATTCAATTCTTCAAAATTAAAGAAGAAACGACCGACGAGTGCTCAATTAGCGACGATCTGAAAGAGAGCAAATCAGGGGAGGGTACTAACCGCTGTGGTTGCGTGAGTAAATAAGATATAGGATGTGGTACGCCATAAACTCATCCTGATGACCTTCCAAGCCCAGTTTATACAATGGGCGCAACTGACTGGTACATTGATTGAATTCACCAAGATCACCCTAGAATGAGAATCAGGTTAGCAAAGCTGAATGGAACCCCGCAAGCACTACAACCAACTTTTTCTAAAGCAATGCGAGCATGAGTTTCGTAAACCGACACGGTGAACTCATTCTTGATTCGTTGGACCTACGCAGTGCAGACGAATAAGCAAGTTGAGCAATCACCGGCTGAGATATTCATAACGCACAGTTAAGTCTTGCCGTAGGCTTTTGAATTGATCACAGATCCAATTATAGTTACTCTCTGAGCGCCACTTGGATTTGAGATGGTCTAAGGTTTTCTTGCAAACGTCTAACGGCCTGACATCAGCCGGGTTGGGCTCCTGGAAAGGCGTAAGCAGTTACTAAATCAACTCAAAAACTTCTTAGGAAGGGCTGGTACCCACAGAAGTGAGACGCAAGTAAGGCTTTTCCAGCTTTTGGGAACAGCCAACAATGGTGTGATGATCCCAATCAGGGATGTTCTGAGGATCATGAGGCAGTCAATAATCAGATGGGTCAATCTTCAAGGCTTAGAGTTTGAAGGAAGGAGAACCTTTTGATAATCAGCAGAAACGTGAGAATATCCATTGGGGTCCCCTTCCTCATAGATTGTTATGTGTAGGCCATGGATGGCCGAGGTGGGCGCTGAGATCCTGTCAAACCGACGCAACCTTTTCTGTCTGCGATCGTCTTCATTATCTACATCGATGACGGGGGAGGTAGCAGTAAAGGTCAAAGGGTTTTGTTTCCGCTTGGTGAGTGGTAAGAGACTGTGCAAGAGGGAAATGATGATTCAACCGATCAACATGCAGTTTCCCATCTTGTCGTTCTGTTGTACGGAATTGAACATGAACCTTACGTTTGAAGATGAACGTCTGCCCAATTAATGGTCCAGAGTTTACCATTCTTGTAAGCTTCGAAGATTAGTGATTTCAATTCAGCCGCGACATCTGTTCGGTTTGAATCATTACAGCGCGAAAAGGTTTGATTGACAAATTCCCTGTTTTTAAAAATCGTCAGTTCACGGGTTGCATCTTTCGGCTTCGTTCTCCGTACTGACTTAAGGGACGGTGGCCATGAGCTTTGAGTGGACATGCCGGCAGATTGTGAGTGTTATTTAGTTTCGGTAGGACCTGAATGGTAGTAAAGAGATCAAGGGTCAATCACGCTTTCAGTTTGGCGGAGGATGTCAACAGGCAGCAA